>CAHIKZ030000002.1:0-460000 GCA_903632075.3 Acanthosepion pharaonis
ACTCTACTTAAAACAATCAAAATGTATAATTACTCTCCAAGCCTAACAGATGAATCATGATGAAATCTATCAGAAACGAAAATGATACGTTTGTCAGTAATTAATAATACCTAAGAATTGGAAACCCATGAAGGATTGACATAAAGTTCAAATATATATATATATATAATATATATATATATATATATATATATATATATATATATATATATATATATTATAATTATTATTATTATTATTATTATTATTATTCCAGTATCCAGTTCCAACTTATTCAAGATGATCTTCGCCCTCTCTAACGTTCCTGGAGTAAAAAGTAGTCTTACAGGTTTCACGGACGGTTTCAATTTCATGCCTTTTTTCACTGCTCTTTGGACTATCATAGCCGAAAGTCTTCTCTAAAGTGCCAAATGTCATGATTTGAGCTGGATATTTTCTAACTGATCTCTTTAGCAGTAAGTTGAAATGATGATCGCTCTTCCTGTTGTGACTTACTGATCCAGTAAACTTATTCACTGTTATCGTGGTGGTTTTGAAATAGAATTCGAATATTGAAGCCAAAGTATGAATGCTGGTACCATTACCGAAGGTCTGAATGATCTTTTTCCTCTCACCATTACTCACTTGGGAAGGCAGTGGGTCTGACACAAAACAATTTTAACGTGCTCTATTTTTAGACGAATAACTCAAATGGTTTTCAGTGATTCTTACAACAAATGGTGTCAAGATGTCTAAACGTCTTGTCTGAAAACCTGTAAAAAAGAAACTAAATTAGTTTAGTGTTTTTTTTTAGATACTAAACAATTTGTGGGATAGATAATTTGGTACAAGTTTGCTGTTACACCATATATATATATATATATATATATATATATATATATATATATATATATATATATATATATATATGTGTGTGTGTGTGTGTGTGTGTATGTGTGTGTGTGTGTGTATTTAGGCAGCATATCTTCATTCAAACATGTTCCATTGAATAATATAGACATATTGTGTTTACTTATTTCTTTCCAGTTGTCTAATCAGTTTCTTGATGTTGACATGAAATTCACCAAAGAAGTTGACTTATTTTTCTGACCCAATTACTTTCGACCTTTTCTAAGATCATTTTCAGGGATAAATTACAATGACACTAGGATGTGTAACTGCGATAAAATCTGCATTCCGTTGTCATAGTGGTTTTTAAAAACACGTCCGAACGCGCTCTCTTATAGCACTTTTAGAATTTTTTATTTTATCAATTGTAGTTATGCAATTTTTTTTTTAATAAAAAAAGCATTTCTATATAAAGGAGAAATATAAAATGTCATTAGTATATAAATGTTATATGCACTTAAATATGTTGTAGCTCTATTCGTAACAAATATTTTAAAAATCATTATGAAATTCTTATTCAGCTTAAAAAAAAAAACTCTTATTTGAAACAGCAAGATTTCAAATACACACAGTATCACAATGCATAATGAGAAAACAAAGTAGACAGACGTTGATAACAATTGTTTACAAAAGGTATTTGATATGTCGGCCATATTTGTTCTTTGGGTATCGTCGATATGTTTAAAATTAGAACAGTTTTGCTGAAAAGATAAACTTTGTTTATATTTAGATTTTCTTGTTCTTTTATGTTTTCTCTCCTGATTCTTAATGAAAGGCAATATTTCTTCGTAGTTTATTAATATATAAAATACAATAAAATCATATCCAAAAGAAAAGAATGATAGATTAATTAAAACCTTCAAATGGAATACCGAGGTGAGTTAGCACTTTTCTCCGAAAATTCGAAAATAAATTTTGAAATGGAAATTAGAAGAAACATGCAAAGGCAAACATTCGTTTAATTTCTATTCATTAATATCATGAAAAATGAAATATTTTAGTGAAATATATCTATGCCTATTAGATTTTAATGGATAATATTTAAAAAAATATATATATACATGAGCCTGACTATACTACGGAGTCGTATTAAAATGATTTGAATTATTCCGTTTTTAGCTTCAGAAACACGGATTTGTATTATACTTTGGACGTATACACAAAAAAATACGGTATTCAAAAGGACATAAGAATAAATATTGTTTTTATTGATAGAATCATTCTGTACCAGCAGTACCCGCGTAAATTACACGGATTTGCTAAAATAATTTTTAATGGTGCACTCTGTACTTTTCAACAGATGACCATTCCCAGATATTTATGAGAATAGTCATATAGTCTCTGTTAAAATACTGAGACTTGGTGTGAAACACAGCCTCTTTGATAATCTGAAATCATTTTACATAAAGTAGAAAGGGATAAATATAAATTATATATATTCTCCTTACCTGAGAGGATTATTAGAATTACTTGTTTCAATTTTTGTCATTTGCGACATGGGTCAGGTGCAATCTGGAGTTTTATGCTATGTGTGTAAGGACTTGCGCAAGGCGTTTCGGCGGCATTTTGAGAGGCGTTTTACCAAGGAGCTTGGTCTCAGTGGCGACGAGTTTCGCAGCTATTTCAATTTCCTCGGCATTCCCTACCTGAAGCGGCTAGCTGCTAGGGTGAAATCACGGACGGCGAAGTTCCCTTGGCATTGAAGAGTGTCGGTAGTGTCAACTCTCCGGGACTTAATGGTCTGGCCTACGAAATTTACCTGAGGCTGTCGGACATCCCGATTTTGACTGTAGTGTTCACCAACTGGTTCCAGTAGGGACCCCGTCCCCGACCGGATTTCCAGCGGTGTGATCATGCTTTTGAAAAAGGGTGTTGGGAGGGATTTAGATGATTATTGGCCCATGGCTCTGCTAAACACAGAATTAAAGATCCTGGCCAAGATCCTGACGGATCGTTTGCATTCAGTTGTCGAGCAGACTTGTGCTGTGACGGGACGAATAATTCAAAGCAACCTGCATTTGATTCGCACTTTATAGAGGGCGTAAAAAATGACAAGAGAGCCGCGCTGATCAATTTCGATCAGTCCAAGAGATTCGATAGTGTAGACCACCAGTACCTGGCTGCTGTCCTGCAGGCCACCAGATTCGCACCTCACTTTTGCAAGTGGATCAACTTCCTGTATCGCTCCCCCAATGCTTTGGTAAAGATGAACGGAAGACAGTCGGGTGCTTTTGTGCTGTCTCGGTCCGACAGGGTTGCCCGCTATCACCCTTACTTTACGTTTTACTTCGCCGGCTGAGGGACAGGGCGTGCAGTCCGGCTCTGCGCGAAATCGCTATTCCCCCCTGGTGGAACTTGAACCAGGGTTTCCGCGTACGCCTATGACGTATCCATTTTCGTATCGTGCTGCAGCGACATTAAGGCGGTACAAAAGGCGTTTGAACGGTACGACGTGACGTGGGCCAAATTTAACCGTAACAAGTCTTCCGGCTTACGTTAGGTGCCTGGAAGATGCTCGTGATTCCAGGGACCTTTAGTTGGATTGATGGACCCGTCCACATTCTTGGAGTGTGGTTCGGGCCCGGACTCCAGCTGAAGAAGAATTGGTCAGAGGTCCTGGCAGATTCGGATTTTACCCCGAAGGAGGTTGTCCTTAAAGGGTAGGGCTGAGGTTTGTGCCACTTATCTCTTGACCCTCATCTTTTACCGCTTGGCTGTACTTCCTCTTTGCATGGTCCGGTGGGAGGAGATTGGGCGTTTGTTGACAAACCTCTTGTGGGGTGGTTGTAAACATTGGGTCTGTAAAGAAGCCTGTTACCAGCGTCCGTGTCATGAGGGGCTGGGATATGCCACGCCTGGCAAATCATCGCCACACCTCTAGGTTGGCATTCCTACGCCACGTTTTGACTGAGGGCTCGATTCTGGCGCGAAGTGTTAGGGACGCCTTCCCTAGCTTTACCATCACTCCTCCTATTTCTCGGGGTAAGCGCCGTCGCGGTTGTGGAATGTTGCAGAGATTCCTTCGCGAGTGGCCTTGAAAGCCTTTCCTCAGTCTAGTGACCTTTCTCGGCTTCGGAGACTATTTTATCGTGAATTAGTGGAGGGGATCGCGAACGATCCTATGTGCGACCGGCTCAACTTGTCGGCATCAGATTTGCGCTCTTTCCGGTCTTGGGCGCCAGCGGCGAATTATCGCAGCAACCCTGTGTTTTCGCTTAGCTGGCGATTGATTCGGAACGTGCTGATGGGGCCAGGCTGATTTGCCAGACTGTAACCGTGTGACCTTGGCTTAGAGGAAACGGCTTCGCGCGCTTTCTACCATTTTCCTCAAGTGTGCCCTTTCTGGGAATTATGTGGGCGAGTTGACGGCTCGTATCCCTACCAAGCAGTTCATGTCCATTGATCTTGCGTACGTGTGTGACAATGTATCATCCCCGTTTTCCGGGTAAAACGGATGGTGTTTTTAGGTTGCTAGCCGGGGCAAGAATTGTGGTGCGGACGTCGCGAAATGAGGCCAACCTGCGGTACGAGCGCTATTTTTTTGTTTTCATTAAGCATCAGCTTAGGGTAAGGATCAGATCTAATAGAAAGCGTTTGATTTCGACAGATTTCAGCGAAAGTTGGATGACTGAGGCGAGCCTGATTCGTGTGTACGGGGCTAGCCTCGATTTTCTCTTTTAATTCCCCTTGATGCAACTGGGCGGTTTCCTGTGAAACCTCCCCTCGTTAAGTGAGACACTATTATGCTTTCCTAGTTAATTTGAATAAGTGTTGTTCTTGCTATTCTCTTTTGTTATGATCCATGATGAGATTCTTAACCCTCCCCTAGTTTGTTTTTGTCCCCCATTTGTCATCCCGACTGAGGCAGCCTTTGATTTTCTCCTTTCCGTCATTTATTTTGACCCTTACCAATTCCATAAGTGAGTGTGCTTCTTGATTCTGTCTATCGATAGATTTGAGAGATGGACGGGTTCTACTAACATTGTTTTGCTTTAGTTTTATCTTCGTGTTTCATTTTAGTTTGTTTTCTGGTTTCATCCTCCAACCCCATCGTTTAATAAATCATGGAATTTTATTACAAACGAACTTTATATTAAATTTTTGCATCATGGGATGTTTTGTAGGTCCCCTGTGTATATGCGATATTATAGTATATGCAGAATTGAGTGGTAATTTTTAACACCATATCATATTCATTAATTGCTGCTAGAATTAACTGACAAACTTTTGTGTCAGACTTAGTTCTTTGCTTAAATACACTGGGCGAGTGGTTGGAAACTCTGTTTATATAGCATGGTACACTGGTATTTTCCTATAAGGTGACACTGTTCCTTTTAAGAGACCAAATGTAGGAAATTTGTTATCTTGGAATTGGTTCCTGTCTATCGATAGAATATAGCGGCCAGTCTTATTATTATTTTGAGAGATGGACGGCTCCTACTAACAATTTTAAAAAAAAATTATCTTTGTGTTTCATTTTTACTTTGTTTTCTGGTTTCATCCTCCCACCCAATCATTGAATGAATCAAGAAATTTTCATAAAAAACGAATTGGACAATGAAGTGACATTTTTACATCATGGGATGTTTTGTAGGTCCCTTTTGAATATGCGATATTATGGTATATGCAGGACTGAGTAGTGATGGATGAATTTTTGTGGTGAATGGGCAAATTGTAATGAATGAATGAGTCATGATTCTGATTAACTAGAACTAGGATAGCTAATGAAGACTAGTCCCTCCCCATTTCCCCTTCGGCCTTGTGCCACACTATTATATTTTTTACGAAATAAATAATCTTACTCTCTTGAGTAGTTTGTAACACGTATTTATCATCTCTCAGTTGCATCTCTGTCTTTGGGCGGTGTGCGCTCAGAAGCGGCTCTGTCGAAGGACAGAGTCGTAACTGAGAAAAATTATAGAGAAGTGCCCAGCCCTGGCGAACAACTGCTCGAGTTCGCGCCCTTTCATTGCACCAGAAAGAGGGATCTGTGCTCACATAGAGGCTAGCGCAACCGCCGGTTGCGAAGCTCGGGCGATTATTTTTCTATCCCGGGTGTACGCGCTAGGGCTCCCCAAATTAAACCGACCTAGTGTCACAACGCGATTTCGTGGGGGGATGTGGTCGTGTAAATATCATAGTGCTATAAAATAGCTTGTAACAAGATATTTATTATCTCTCACTTGCGTCTCTGTCTTTGGGAAGAGTGCGCTCAGGGGTGGCTCCGTCGAAATACAGATCCGCAACTGAGAAAAATTATACTGAGAGGTACCTCGCTCTGGGGAACAGCTGCCCGAGTCAGCGCACTCTCATTGCACCAGACAGAGGATCGGTGCTCCACTGAGGCCAGCGCAACAGATGGTTGAGGGGGATCTGGCAAGTTTTGTTCCTAGCCAGGGTGTACGTACTCGGGCTCCCCACATTAAATCGACTTTGTGGCACAATGCGACTCCTTGATATCGCGGGTGGTCGAGTAAATACCAAATTACTATAAAATTGAGCTGGGTCTTTTAAATCTCAGAATTCGTCGGAGAATTTCACATTTATTTATATAGATTCCATAATATAGGTGTTAATTAGCTACTATGTTTCTCTAACTCTTCAAATGTTGAATGTATAACTAATTCTAATTTCTATTTCCTCATCTTTACACTATGTTAATTTTGTCTTATAAATTGTCCCCTGTTCTGTCACCCATTAAATAAAAATAATAGTTTGTACGTAAAATAAGGACCTATGTACATCAAATCGTCTTTAAATTAAGTGGCAGCAGAAGAATTGTCGTTGAACTTTTAAAAGGCAAGCTTAAATATTAATTCAATATTTAAATGCAGCGATCAATTTTGAGTTCTTCTGTAGTTTACTGATCCCTATCGCATCCCACTTCTCCCTAGATATTGTGATGGTAGCCAAACCAAGAGTCCTTCACGGGAGCTAGCATAAATGACGCCTGATAGGGCAGCTTTTAAGGTAGTAGCTTAAAATTTTAGCTAGCTTAAAATTTTAAGATAGCTGCAGTTTTGGATACAAAAGAAAAATAAGAGTGACTCCCCTTGAACCATGAAAGCAATGATAATGGCTATGATAATACATTAATATAGAGGTTCAACCTCGCATAATCTAGCAACTCTGAATTTGAGCTCAACGAAAATCGTTCCTTGCGCTGACTTTACTAAGGCTTTTGAATGAGCTATGAATCATTGAAATCGGACCAATGGAAGCGGAAGCGTTGCTTGGACACACACACGCAGAAACACACACACATGCACTGTACTTATATATATATATATATATATATATATATATATATATATATAATCAGACACATATCTGTTAATTACGGTGTAAAATGAATATATATATATATATATATATATATATATATATATATATATATATATATATATATATATATATATATATATATATTTATTTGTTACAGTTCTTATTTGTACATTTTGTATGTGTAGATATTTTCTATTAGTTGATATATGTATGATTTCCCGTTTTCTAAATACCATAAATAGAAAATATACTTAGCCTTCTTGTAATAATCAGAAACCTAAATCAAAAGAAATAAACAAATATATGCCTTTGGATAAAACACTGCTTTTAGACGAACAAAAACAAGTCTATTTTTCCTTAAAGAATCCACAGTAACTGATCGATATGAAGTCATATGTAAGTTTATTTTGGTAACACCTTTGAACAATAAAAGGCCACACAGGAACAATAAACCTCATAAATAAATAAAACAAAAAACAGAAAATCAAAGACAAAATAACACCGTAGTCAGTAATCGAAAGCAGCTATCCCCTCAGTCGATTTGGTCGACATCCTTGAATTTTTTTTTTTTATTTCTTTTTGAGAATATGTCAATATTTTTATCTTTGCCTTACAAGGACCAACGGACGAGCTGACCTTGGCTTCGAATCCAGATTCTTCTTCGCATCTAGATTCAGTTTTATGGCTTAAAGCAGGTAAATTTCACCGATAGTAAATCACATATTTTTCCTCTGATTTCATATCGTAAAGCATATTTTAATTATTCAGAATCTTTCAGGGCGCTGATTAGAGATTTTTTTTTAATCAATAGTAAGATTTCCCATCTTTTGTTCCATCGAGCTAAAAAGGTTTACAGACACATCGCGTTGAAAAAACGGCTTCCGTACGATCACCGATGTCAAGCAACGTTGAGCCTGGTCAGCAGCTAAACGGGTGACCGCTTGAGAATACCACGTAATGTACGGGTGGTGTAATGGATAATGGTTCAGAATTGTTACTGGGAGTGCCGGGTTCCAATCCCAGTCGGTTTACTTATATTCACTTACGCGAAGATAAAGTTGGGAAAAGTGTGAATCCACTTTTTCTACATTAGTTTTAGATTAATTAGTAAGACTTGTATCACTAAATCATAATTATTTAAAAAATAATTCTGTTTTAAATAAACCGCAACGGATTGATAAGCCGTAAAAAACGAATCAATCACGCACACACACATATATATATATTAAAGACATTTTTTATGTTTAACGTTGTTATTTATAGATACAAGTACTTAAGCAAATGCTCTGTTTATGATAAACAGTATTAAATAACATTTACCGGCCTGAATGTCCGAGAAATTTTTTAATATATGACGTCATTTGTTTACATTTGATACGCCAGAGCAGTTATGAATGTACGAGATTCATGGAAGATTGAAGTTTATAAGCAGTAAATTCGACCTTGTCTACCGAAATTGTTCTTTGTGGCCCAGAGGTAAGGCACGTCAGCGTAAATGACGGTTCCGTATAGGATGCAGGTTCGAATCCTGTCAACGAACGAATATTTCCTATGAAAATTTCTCGGACATTCAGGCTGGTAAATGTTATTTAATACTGTTTATCATAAACAGAGCATTTGCTTAAATACTTGTATCTATAAATAACAACGTTAAACATAAAAAATGTCTTTAATAAATAAATTGTCGGACCTTGTCCATTTTTTAATATATATATATACAGGTTGTTTCAAAAAATTTGATATCATTTCGCAATCTAATGACTTTGTTAGATCTCTTTCAAATGACTTCAAATTTTAATAGCATCTTTGTGTTTACTGTTTGTTTTATGTTTTTATGTCATTATGTTTTTGTGTTTTCTTATTTGTATTTTTATGTTCTTTAATCTTTAATCTTTTTCTTTACAGGTATAAAAATGCCGTGTCTCAGGCGGTGCGCATATTGAACATTTGTGAAATCGTTCACATAATCCACATGCTTTTGAATTTCTCATTCAGATTTGGAAGAATAAATCTTATGATCTTCAACATTAATACTTTTTTAATTTCATTTGCCTTAATCATGTACTTTCTGTGATATTTACATCTCAAAGGATATCAAATTTTTGAAACACCATATATATATATATATATATATATATATATATATATATATATATATATATATATATATATGAATTTGTCTTATTCGTCACTTTACAGGTAGGATACTTTTTTCATCATTTCACCCCAAGTAAGGTAATAAAGACACTAAGACGTAGGAGGTTACTGAGAGTGAAAGACTATAAGAAATAGAAAAACATTATTAAGGAGAGAAAACAAAAAAGGAACTTGAACTAAGATGACGATTGTTATTGCATTTAAATCTTTAAAGACCTTACTTGACTGGGAAGAAAGTTCCACAGGCGGTAAGTGCGATAAAAGAAACTTCTAGCATAGAACTTGCGGTTACATCTCAACTGAAAAATTTAGCAGCCAATCTTGTCTTTTTCTTTAATCTACCGTGTCCCTTCAGACTCTCCACTTCCTCCTATTTTTTGTTGTTTGTCAATATCTTTTGTCTTTTTGATCCTTCACCCAGTCCCTGTTCTATCATCCACTTGCCCGCCAGGTATGTCACGCTTTTTTTCCCTTGTCCTTCTTTCCCTCTGTTCGTCCTGTGAGTATCAGATTTTCCAAGCCTTCCTTTCTCAATACGTGTCCCATAAATTTCATCTGCCTCTACCTGATGTTAAGTATACGTTTCCTCTTTGATTGCATCCTCTCCAAGACCACATCGTTGCTCTCATGTTCAGTTCATAGTATCCTTCTGTAGAACCATGACTCTGTTGCCTCAAGTCTCTTCTTCATCTTTGAGGAGACTGTCCAACATTCGCTACCGTAAAAGAGAACAGATAGTCACGTAGCGGTTCAATACTCATTCCTTTGTTACCAACGAAATCCTCCTGTCTTGTATTACACTGCTTAGCTTTTGGAATGCGTCTCTGGCCATCCCAATACGTCTTCAGATCTCAGCGTCGCAATTACCGTCCTCTGTCAAAGCACTTCCCAGATATTTAAATTTCCGTATCTTCTTGGTTTTAGTCTCACCGACCTGTAAATAGCATTGGCCATGAATTCCTTCTTCTTGTAGTTTATTCTTAATCTCTGAATGAAGCAGGCTCGGGTCGCCGATTCCGATTTGCTGTGCCGATAAATATTATACATTAACGCTTTGCTTTGTCAATAACAGGTTTTAATTTCTATGTCTGCTGAGAGGAAAATCGTTTCATGTTGCCGTGTTACGGAATTTTTTAATCTGAATCTGATCTGGTACTTTTGCTATATATCTAGATACTAGCAGTAGAGCCCGGCGTTGCCCAGGGATGTAACAGTAAGAGATAGATCAAGTATCGACAATCATAAAGACTGAAAAATAAAATTGACAAAGATTATTGTTTAAGGTTGACGGACACGCATATCTTAATTAGTTTTTTTGTTTTGTTTTGTTTTTTTTTCCGAATTGGTCAAACTCAAACGAAAACATTGTTTTCAATCGTTATGAGTCTACTGATTGAATAGAATTTTATTATAAACAATTGTCTTGTAAATGGAATTTTTAAAGCATTCTGAATGTAAAAAATAAAGAAAAAAGTGTGCAAGACAATAAGAAACACTACCTGCTAAAAAAAGTGAAGTTTTGTTGAAATCGGTTGAAAAAAGTAGGAAATCCGATCCCATATATAAACGAACACACACACAAACAACCTGGGTTTTATAATAAGTATAACTCGATATGAGTTGTCCCCCTTTCATTCCGCGAAAGCGATGCCTCTTAATCGTGTTTTCAAATGGATTTCATGCAAAAACAATTGTTTTTCCAATTTTTGGCGCTGTCAGAACCACCGCAAGGTAATTTTACGTAGTCCTGTGAAGTTTTGTTGAAATCGGTTGAAAAATGTAGGAAATCCGATCCCATATATAAACGAACACACACACACACACACACAGCCTGGGTTTTATAATAAGTATAACTCGATATGAGTTGTCCCCCTTTCATTCTGGCGGCAGAATCGTGTTTTCAAATTGATTTCGTGCAAAAACAATTGTGTTTTTCCAATTTTTGGCACTGTCAGAGCCACCGCAAGGTAAATTTACGTAGTCCTATGAAGTTTTGTTGAAATCGGTTGAAAAATGTAGGAAATCCGATCCAATATATAAACGTACAGACACACACACACACAACCTGGGTTTTATAATAAGTATGATTCTTGATAAAATCCAAAGGAGAATTTGCAATGTTTATCAGTCATGATCTGGCATCTTGTCTTCAATCACTTTCCGAACTCTATACCGTAGACTTACATTGCATTTTGTATAAATGTTTCTAATTGTTCTAATTAGTTTTCCTTTTTGTTATTTGGAAATATTCATTAGGCATTCATTTCTTTTTAATTTTGTTATATTTAATCCCCACCACCACCGACAATTTATGGGAACTAGTTAAGACTACATTGAGACTTTGAGGTCTTATGGTGGCTGTAATAAAAATAGTAAGTAAGAATTTGTTTTGGTGTAAGGAATACTCTAGTATGTTTGGGTCAGATAAGCTAGATAAGTATAAGACAGATTGAAGACCTGCCTTCCCTTATTCCCCTTTGTGCCACATATTTATATTAAAGCAGAATAAATATTGCTTTCTTTTTTCTCACCTCGACTTCACGAATTTAAGTGCGGTACAGAATTGGTAAGTCGGTTTCATAATTTCATTGTTGGAATTGCTAGGTTCTGTTTTAATTGATTTTTCTCCCATAATCTTCATTTGTGGAATTCTTTTCTAACTTATTGTTTTCCTCTCAACTGCGATCTTCTAAAATTTAAATGCAATTCCAATCGCTATCTTTCTCGTCTTTTATTGTCCTCTTCTTCTTTCCCACTCACTAACCTCTTGGATCTTTGTGGTTTTGATATAACGATTTAAATAAAATTCTTCCCTCAAAGTAAATATTTTCATGTTAAAAGCTAAATACGCATCTTGAAAATAGATGTTTATATCCGCTAACCAATTATATTTATGATAATCTAACATGTTTTACGAAATTTGTGATTTAATATAAGAGCTATTTGTTTTGATGTTATAGTTTAAAGTAATTATTCATATCTTTTGATGCCAGCGTTAGAACATTGAAAATATTACCATTATGCTGACATTCAATTAAGGATGAATTTTATTATACAATAAAACAGAAATGTTTGTAATAGTTTTGATAGACACACAGTCAATCATCTTTAAGTTTATTGCATGTTATGTCCTTTATAAAATGCTTGTCTAAACAAAAGAACAAAGAAACAAAAGAACAAAGAAAGAAAGAAAAAACGACTGGAATTTTTTAAAATTATGTTTTAAAAAGTTTTATGAAAAATGCTTTTATTTCTAAATTGGTGTTTTTAGCAAAGACATTTCTGTTTGCTCGTTTCATAAAGAAAGGAAGACAGAAAAAGAGAAAGAGAGAATGAGAAAGAAAGACAGATAAAAAGAAAGAGAGAATGAGAAAGAAAGACAGAAATAAAGAAAGAGAGAATGAGAAAGAAAGACAGAAAAAAAGAAAGAGAGAATGAGAAAAAGAAAAGACAGAAAAAAAAAGAGAGAATGAGAAAGAAAGACAGATAAAAAGAAAGAGAGATGAGAAAGAAAGACAGATAAAAAAAAGAGAGAATGAGAAAGAAAGACAGATAAAATGAAAGAGAGAATGAGAAAGAAAGACAGATAAAAAGAAAGAGAGAATGAGAAAGAAAGACAGAAAAAAAGAAAGAGAGAATGAGAAAGAAAGACAGAAAAAAAGAAAGAGAGAATGAGAAAGAAAGACAGAAAAAAAGAAAGAGAGAATGAGAAAGAAAGACAGATAAAAAGAAAAAAGAATGAGAAAAGAAAGACAAAAAAGAGAAAGAGAGAATGAGAAAGAAAGACAGAAAAAAAGAAAGAGAGAATGAGAAAGAAAGACAGAAAAAAAGAAAGAGAGAATGAGAAAGAAAGACAGAAAAAAAAAAGAGAGAATGAGAAAGAAAGACAGAAAAAAGAAAGAGAGAATGAGAAAGAAAGACAGAAAAAAAAGAGAGAATGAGAAAAGAAAAGAAAGAAAAAAGAAAAGACAAAGAGAATGAGAGAAAGAAAGAAGAAAAAAGAAAGAGAGAATGAGAAAGAAGAAAAAAAAAAGAATGAAAGAAAAAAAAAAGAGAGAAAGAGAATGAAAGAAAGACAGAAAAAAAGAAAGAGAGAATGAGAAAGAAAGACAGATAAAAAGAAAGAGAGAATGAGAAAGAAAGACAGAAAAAAGAAAGAGAGAATGAGAAAGAAAGACAGAAAAAAAAAGAGAGAATGAGAAAGAAAGACAGATAAAAAGAAAGAGAGAATGAGAAAGAAAGACAGATAAAAAGAAAGAGAGAATGAGAAAGAAAGACAGAAAAAGAAAGAGAGAATGAGAAAGAAAGACAGAAAAAAAAAAAGAGAATGAGAAAGAAAGACAGAAAAAAAAAAAAAAGAGAATGAGAAAGAAAAGACAGATAAAAAAAAAAGAGAGAATGAGAAAAGAAAGACAAAAAAAAAAGAAATGAGAATGAAAGACAGATAAAAAAAAGAAGAAGAAAGAAAGACAAAAAAAGAAAAAGAAAATGAAAGAGAATGAAAGAAAAGAAAGAGAAAAAAGAAAGAGAGAATGAGAAAGAAAAGACAGAAAAAAAAAAAGAAAGAGAAATGAGAAAAAAAGAAAAAGAATAGAAAGAAAGACAGAAAAAAAAGAAAGAAAGAAAGACAGATAAAAAGAAAGAGAGAATGAGAAAGAAAGACAGATAAAAAAGAAAGAAGAGAAAAGAAAAGACAGAAAAAAAAGAGAAAGAGAGAATGAGAAAGAAAGACTGATAAAAAGAAAGAGAGAATGAGAAAGAAAGACAGAAAAAAAGAAAGAGAGAATGAGAAAGAAAGACAGAAAAAAAGAAAGAGAGAATGAGAAAAGAAAGAAAGACAGAAAGAGAGAGAATGAGAAAGAAAGACAGATAAAAAAAGAGAGAATGAGAAAGAAAGACAAAAAAAAGAAAGAGAGAATGAGAAAGAAAAGACAGAAAAAAAAAAAAGAGAGAATGAGAAAGAAAGACAGATAAAAAGAAAGAGAGAATGAGAAAGAAAGACAGAAAAAAAGAAAGAGAGAATGAGAAAGAAAGACAGATAAAAAGAAAGAGAGAATGAGAAAGAAAGACAGATAAAAAGAAAGAGAGAATGAGAAAGAAAGACAGAAAAAAAGAAAGAGAGAATGAGAAAGAAAGACAGAAAAAAGAAAGAGAATGAGAAGAAAGAAAGAAAAGACAGAAAAAAGAGAGAGAAAAAAAAAAGAAATGAGAAAAAAAGAAAAAAAAAAAAGAGAGAATGAGAAAAAAGACAGATAAAAAAAAAAAGAGAATGAGAAAGAAAAAAAAAAAAGAAAGAAAAAAGAAAGAGAATGAGAAAAGAAAGACAGAAAAAAAAAAAAGAGAGAATGAGAAAGAAAAGACAGATAAAAGAGAATGAGAAAAGAAAGACAGATAAAAAAAAAAAAGAGAATGAGAAAAGAAAGACAGATAAAAAGAAAGAGAGAATGAGAAAGAAAGACAGATAAAAAAGAAAAGAGAATGAGAAAGAAAAGACAGAAAAAAAAGAGAATGAGAAAGAAAGAAAAAAAAAAAAAAGAGAATGAAAGAAAAAGAAAAGACAGAAAAAAGAAAAAGAGAGAATGAGAAAGAAAGAAAGACAGAAAAAGAAAAAGAGAGAATGAGAAAAAGAAAGACAGATAAAAAAGAAAAGAGAGAATGAGAAAAAAAAAGAAAGAAAAAAAAAAGAAAAGAGAATGAGAAAAGAAAGACAGAAAAAAAGAAAGAGAGAATGAGAAAGAAAGACAGATAAAAAGAAAGAGAGAATGAGAAAGAAAGACAGAAAAAAAGAAAGAGAGAATGAGAAAGAAAGACAGATAAAAAGAAAAAGAAAAGAAAAGAAAGAGAGAATGAGAAAAAAGACAGAAAAAAAGAATGAGAATGAAAGAAAAAGAAAAAAGAGATAAAAATAAAAAAAAAAAGAGAATGAGAAAGAAAAAAAGAAAAGAGAATGAGAAAGAAAGACAGAAAAAAAAAAGAGAGAATGAAAAGAAAGACAGAGAAAAGAGAAAGAGAAGAAAGAGAAAAAGAAAGAGAGAATGAGAAAAAAAAGATAAAAAAGAGAAAAAAAAGAAAGAAAGAAAGAGATAAAAAAAAAGAGAGAATGAGAAAAAGACAGATAAAAAGAAAGAGAGAATGAGAAAGAAAGACAGATAAAAAGAAAAGAGAAAGAGAAAGAAAAGACATAAAAAAAAAGAAAGAGAGAATGAAAGAAAAGACAGAAAAAAGAAAAGAAAGAGAATGAGAAAGAAAAGACAGAAAAAGAAAGAGAGAATGAGAAAGAAAGACAGAAAAAAAAAAAGAGAGAATGAGAAAGAAAGACAGATAAAAAGAAAAGAGAATGAGAAAAGAAAGACAGAGAAAAAAGAAAAGAGAGAGAGAAAGAAAGAAAGAAAAAAGAAAGAGAGAATGAGAAAGAAAGACAAAAAAGAGAAAGAGAGAATGAGAAAGAAAAGACAGATAAAAAAAAGAAAAGAGAAAGAGAGAATGAAAAGAAACAGAGAAAAAAAAAAAAGAGAGAATGAGAAAAGAAAGACAGATAAAAAGAAAAGAGAGAATGAGAAAGAAAGACAGAAAAAAAAGAAAGAGAGAATGAAAGAAAAGAAAAGAAAGAGAGAAAAAGAAAAAGAGAGAATGAGAAAGAAAGACAGAAAAAAAAAGAGAGAGAATGAGAAAGAAAGACAGAAAAAAAGAATGAGAGAATGAGAAAGAAAGACAGAAAAAAAAAAAAATGAAGAAAGAAAGACAGATAAAAAAGAAAGAAAGAAAAGAAAAAAGAAAGACAGAAAAAAGAAAGAAGAAAGAAATGAGAAAGAAAAAAAAAAAAGAAAGAGAGAATGAGAAAGAAAGACAGATAAAAAGAAAGAGAGAGAATGAAAAAAGACAGAAAAAAAAAGAAAGAGAGAATGAGAAAAAAAAAGACAAAAAAAGAAAGAGAGAATGAGAAAGAAAAGACAGAAAAAAAGAAAGAGAGAATGAGAGAAAGAAAGACAGATAAAAGAAAAGAGAGAATGAGAAAGAAAGAAAGAAAAAAAAAAAAAAAGAGAATGAGAAAAAGAAAGACAGATAAAAGAAAAAGAGAAAAGAAAAAGACAGAAGAAAGAAAAAAAGAAAGAGAGAATGAGAAAGAAAGACAGAGAAAAAAAAAGAGAAGAAGAAAGAAAGACAGAAAAAAAAGAAAGAGAGAATGAGAAAGAAAGACAGAAAAAAAAAGAAAGAGAGAATGAAAAGAAAAAGACAGAAAAAAAGAAAGAGAGAATGAGAAAGAAAAGACAGAAAAAAAGAAAGAGAGAAAAGAAAGAAAGACAGATAAAAAAAGAAAAGAAAAGAGAGAAAGAGAAAAAAGAAAAAAAAGAGAAAAAAGAAAGAAAGAGAATGAGAGAAAGATAAAAGAAAGACAGATAAAAAAAAAGAGAATGAGAAAAGAAAGACAGATAAAAGAAAGAGAGAATGAGAAAGAAAGACAGAAGAAAAAAAAAAGAGAGAATGAGAAAGAAAGACAGATAAAAGAAAGAGAGAATGAGAAAGAAAAAAACTGATAAAAAAGAAAGACAGAATGAAAGAAAAAGACAGAAAAAAAGAAAGAGAGAATGAGAAAGAAAGACAGATAAAAAGAAAGAGAGAATGAGAAAGAAAGACTGATAAAAAGAAAGAGAGAATGAGAAAGAAAGACAGAAAAAGAAAGAGAGAATGAGAAAAGAAAGACAGAAAAAAGAAAGAGAGAAAAAAAGACTGATAAAAGAAAAAGAGAGAAAGAAAGAAAGACAGAAAAAAAAAGAGAGAATGAGAAAAGAAAGACAGAAAAAAGAAAGAGAGAATGAGAAAGAAAGACAGATAAAAAGAAAGAGAGAATGAGAAAGAAAGACTGATAAAAAGAAAGAGAGAATGAGAAAGAACGACAGAAAAAAAGAAAGAGAGAATGAGAAAGAAAAGACAGATAAAAAAAAAAGAGAGAATGAGAAAGAAAGACAGAAAAAGAGAAAGAGAGAATGAGAAAGAAAGACAGATAAAAAGAAAGAGAGAATGAGAAAGAAAGACAGATAAAAAGAAAGAGAGAATGAGAAAGAAAGACAGATAAAAAGAAAGAGAGAATGAGAAAGAAAGATAGATAAAAAGAAAAGAGAATGAGAAAAAAAAAGACAGAAAATAAAAAAAGAAAGAGAATGAGAAAGAAAGACAGAAAAAAAGAAAGAGAGAATGAGAAAGAAAAAGACAGAAAAAAAAAGAAAGAGAGAATGAGAAAGAAAGACAGATAAAAAGAAAGAGAGAATGAGAAAGAAAGACAGATAAAAAGAAAGAGAGAATGAGAAAGAAAGACAGATAAAAAGAAAGAGAGAATGAGAAAGAAAGACAGAAAAAAAGAAAGAGAGAATGAGAAAGAAAGACAGATAAAAAGAAAGAGAGAATGAGAAAGAAAGACAGAAAAAGAGAAAGAGAGAATGAGAAAGAAAGACAGAAAAAAAGAAAGAGAGAATGAGAAAGAAAGACAGATAAAAAGAAAGAGAAAATGAGAAAGAAAGACAGAAAAAAAGAAAGAGAGAATGAGAAAGAAAGACAGAAAAAAAGAAAGAGAGAATGAGAAAGAAAGACAGATAAAAAGAAAGAGAGAATGAGAAAGAAAGACAGAAAAAAAGAAAGAGAGAATGAGAAAGAAAGACAGAAAAAGAATCTACACATAATGTTACTTTTATTATAATTTAGAAGGAAATAAAAAGAAAAGATATATTCAATCATTTGTAATTTTTCATCGTTTTCCAATTTTAGTTTCGTCGTCAAAAGAAAGAGAACAGAATATTTTTAAAAATTACGTTTTCCACTAAAACAATTGATGTTTATTGTCATTGTCAACAATAGTGAAAGTAGCAGTCGGGGTGTCTTAAGAATGAAAACACTAGAGAATGCTCCGCTCGTTCGTTTTCTCTCATTTCATAACATACGAATTCAGCTTTTAAAGTGGAGGCTGGTTGTTTGTCAGGGAACACGCGCTTAAATCAGAAACGCTGGCCGCTTGACAAAGCAACTTTATTTCGCTAGGTTTATCGGTTATTTTTCTTTGAATAAATACATTTGCTTTTAGGAAATAACAAAGGCAAACTGAAGAATAAAAGGAATAGATGCATCCTTCATGCAAAACAGACTAAAACCACGAGCAACGGCAAGAAATACAAACAGCCAATCCATAATCAAAGGAAATCTGTTTTATACGAAGATGATGCACAGAGAAAAACTTGTCATCCATTGTTGTGATTGTACCGTTATATTAGCATAATATTAAAAATAGCCATGAAAATAATATTTTTCTTTTTTTATTTATTCTGTTCTCTCTCTCATATATATATATATATATATATATATATATATATATCATATCATCCACAGACAGACTGTTTCTCTGTATCTCAGCTCTCCGGTGTGGTTAAATGTCCGATTGTTTCAAGCCAGGATCGAAAATCGAGCTCTTTATTATCAGTCAGAGATTCTACTTCTTGGCTATTGACGCACGACAGAGAGGAAGGAAAATTTTAACGTTTTCTATGCGAAATATGTCAGCGGCCCGGATAGCTGAATTCAATTCGGTTGAAGTGCAATACATTAAAAACAGTATGAGTCACTGTTTCTAAAATTACCCTCTTCTCAACAGAGCCCAAAGAGATTTCCCGGAAACACACACACACACACACACACACACACACACACATATATATATATATATACAGTAGCGTCCAAAACTAAGGGACAAAATTTTAAAACCTAATATTTGTTAGAAATAACAACTGTGTTCCAAATTTGAAAATAAATAAATAATTGTTATAATTTTTTTCTATCCTTTGCAAATGATTCAAAATTTAGTATGTTATTATGGATGATAACGACTACCAGTTGTCAAAATTTCAGCTTTTTCACAGTTGTTATTTCTAACAAATATTAGGTTTTAAAATTTTGTCCCTTAGTTTTGAACGCTACTGTATATATATATATATATATATATATATATATATATATATATATATATATATATATATAATCGACTCTCCCGTCGAGATTCGACGTATGAGGGTCAAGCAGATCAGTTTTCCGGAAACCGACAGCCCGACACCGGCACATGAGATTTGATCATAGTGGTGAAGGCCTCGTGCAGGACCATCCACACTTGTTGAAGGGACGAATACAGAGACCTGGTGCACCGAATGCCACAAGGTTCCCAAACGGCCCTCCGCAGATTTTGAATTCAGAGTTGTCCTTCTCCTAGACGAGTTGCCATCCAAGGCTATAGAACACAGTCTGTCCTGCTATTTTACCCATCGCTAGAAGGGGAGGGAGAGGATTCATACCTTTTCCAAGGGTATTAGCACATAAGTGAATGTAATGGATTCGACACGTCTCTCCGATTCCTCAATCCAAGCCACTATCCATTACTCCACCGTGCCTATATATGTATATATATATATATAATATTAATGGTAAATATACACATACATCTGTTTTTCTGTTTTCTTTTTGAATTTTTTGAATTTGTAGGTCTGATGAATTGGATCGTATTTACGATTCCAGTGGAATAAATTATGACCATGGAATATTGCCTTTAGACACCCCCACCTTACCCTGACTTGACATCTATGAAAGTAACTCTATACTGATACTTATTATTAACACCCAACACACGCCTACCCAATTTAAACAATTCGCCCTAGCTGTTACCATGGAAATTTTGATTTCAATCATTAAAACACGTAAATTTCTGAAATAAGTTATTCCAAAAAAAATTTCGCTTGATGATGGAACAGAGCTTTCTTTAATTCAATTTAATTCAAATAATTATATTGAAGTTTTCGGCTCTTGTTTTGAAACATGAGACCTCTTATGTCGCGAGTTGGAATCATATTTTTAAATAAATAAATAATTATATATATATATATATATATATATATATATATATATATATATATATATATATATATAGTCATCCGCATGCAATCCTGTTTCGCTGTATCAGAGCTCATCAGTGTAGCTAGACATCCGATTGTTTCATGCGGGATCGAAACACGACCGATTTGGCATCAGTCATTACAAACATTTTCACGGAAATTGTTCTGATGAGTTTTCCTGTTTGGTAAGTGGACTTAATGAATTTAAGTCCTAGATTGGCAACTAGGTTTCACCATTTTACTGTTGGAATTACTAGACGAAACCACTAGTCTATGCGAACAGTATTTTTTCTCTCTTGAACTTCTCACTTGTAAAAGTCTCTTCTAGTCTTTAGGCAAAATAATAATTCAAAAAATTAAATGCAGTGTCAATAGTTATTTTCAATCTTCTTAATTCTTGTTCTTTTATTGTTCTCTCTCCTTTGTTAATAATATATTATTTTCGCATAGTGCCTTTATTTTGCCTTTTGTGTTTATGGATATATATATATATATATATATATATATATATATATATATATATATATATATATATATATATATATATATATATATATATATATATATATATATATATATATATATATATATATACAAGGAGCGAGAAGGACGAGAATGGTCGATGTCAGTAAAAGAAAATTTCCGTCCCTGACAGCGTGAAACCGCCACCGACCAGCAAGCCGACGACCGGCACAGAGAGAAGGGGCGGCGAACAGTCGGCATCAACGGTTAGAAACGCACCCGCGACCGGAGCGGTCGACGTCCACAACAGACTGGCACCCCGGCACCTACCAGAAATGTTGAAGACATTGGCTGCGGCTGCGGCGATGGCTTACAAACAGAATTGTTCATAACCATTTTGGTTCTCACCAGTCGAGGTGCAACTAAATGCACCGAAACGAAGACTAAATTGTTTTTGTCTATATGAATAAATTATAATAAATAATGATTGCTCTACTATCGGTATTGGGCCCTCTTTTGAATTAATGCTATGAAAATTAGAATTTATACATTATTTTCGTTCTCATTACATTCGGATATATATATATATATATATATATATATATATATATATATATATATGTATGTATGTATAGGTATAAATGTGGATATATACCAAATAATTATATATTAGCAATTGTATATACGTGCCTGAGCGTGTACACACACAGGTAGGTATCTACTTAATTTAAGGTTTACACAAAACAGAGCTCAATGTGGTTTTACAGAGCTAAGAAGTATATAAAAAAAAATATAGATGTACCTAGATACTTAGTGAAACTTAAAGTTTTCGTGGCCTTACCAACACATCAGGCACGAACTATTACGGTTGTTTTATATATATATATATATATATATATATATATATATATATATATATATATATATATTTATGTTTGTGCGTGTTTGTTTGTGTCTTTGTGGATTACAATTAATGAGATTCAAACAATTTAATTTATGTGGTAAATTGTTTGAATCTCATTAATTCTAATTCACTTATATGCTCTATAATAAAAATTATATTGAGTTATCTTTTGTGGATCAGTTTTAATATTTATATTAATAGGCTCTACTTGAATTACTTTATATATATATACAAATACGTTAAAAGGGTGTACTAAAAATACTTTTACAAGCTTTGGGGGCGGGTTCCTCTGAACAAAACAACGACAAGTCCATATAAGCATATATCCATAAATACTTCTTTTTTGTGTTATTAAGTTTAAAGAAAGTTTACGGTAGATGGCGCTGTGTTGCCACATTTGTCATCTGTCATTTGTCATTCGTCATTTGTCATTTGTCATTCGTGTACATTTGTGGCTCTTTTGTCTTTAAAGTTTAATGTGTATAGTAATGAATTACCTGAGAAGTGTTCCGGTTAACAATGGCAGGATATTCATATCGTGAGCAGGCATTTTTAGATACGACCTCACGTATGGTAATGGACGCGAGGCTGTACCAGATTCCATTTCCAGACCGAATGAAGTCAGCCAACATCTGTTGCTGTTATCGTCGCGTTGCTGAGATAGGATCCGGGACACCCCAAATTGCGGATCGAGGAAGACCAACATCCGCATTTACGCCTGGCCACGAAGAAGACATTCTACAGGCTGTCGAAGACGATCCAGGTATCAGCACACGCTAAGTGGACCAAACATATCGGACACCCCATAGTATCTCATGGGACGGTACTTCTAGAGCAGCTCCTGTATCCGTACCATTTGCAACGTGTTTACGATTATTGTGTGGGCTGCAATTTTAGGTGACTGTTTGGTAGGCCCAGATGCTCTCCCAGAACGTCTTACAGAATTTATATACAGGGAAAACACTTCCAGACCTGCTAGAGGATGTATCGCTGCTAATACGAAGACGCATGTGGTTCACGCATGATGGGGCACCAACACATTTTAGTCATATTGTTCGCGATATACTGGCTGACATCTGCCATAAAAGATGGATAAGTAGATGATGACCGGTTCCGTGGCCTGGGTGCTAGTTCGACCTTAGTATTTTTATCTGTGGGGCCACCTAAAACAATTGGTTTATACAGCAGACATCAATAATCCAGAGACACCTCGTCAGCGTATTTTGGTGACCTGCAAATCTATTCGACACCGTGTATGAGTATTTGAAAGGTTTCACCAGTCCGACGGGTGCATGTGTGTGTGAGCGGGGTCATTTTGCACAATTGTTATGAGCTGAGTTGAGATACAATGATGGCTTTTTGGATATATGTTTTATATTGTTTTGGTGTCAGGAATCCGCCCCCAATATTTGGAAAAGTATTTCTGATACACCCCCGTCTCTCTCTTTCTCTCTCCCTCTCTCTCTCTGTATATATATATATATATATATAGTCGACTCTCCCGTCGAATTCGACGTATGAGGGTCAAGCAGATCAGTTCCCAGGAAACCGACAGCCCGACAACAGCACATGAGATTTGATTATAGTGGTGAAGGTTTCGTGCAGGACCAACCACACTTTTTGAAGGGACGAATACAGAGACCGGGTGCACTACGTGCCACAAGGTCCCCAAACAACGATCCGCAAGTTTTGAATTCAATTCCTTCTCTTAGACAAGTTGCCATCCAAGGCTATAGAACCCATTCTGTTCTGCTATTTACCCATAGCTGGAGGGAGAAGAAGAGGATTCACACCTTTCCCAAGTGTATTAGTGCGTAAGTGAATGTAATGCATTCGACTGAATTCGAACTCGGCTCTGCGATTCCTCAATCCAAGCCGCTATCCCTTACTTCACCGTACCTCCTCTCTCTCTCTCTCTCACTCTCTCTCCTCTCTCTCTCTATATATATATATATATATATATATATATGGTGATTGACACATCATACTCAGATGAGTGCCGACCATTCATCCCCCCCCGCATCATTTGTGAGGGCTTTCGCCTTCACTACTCCTAAGTTAACTGTTGAGATGATCATTCACGAAACATCAGTCAGAAGCCCGGATGAGAACCATCAAGAGAACGGTGAATAAGTTTTAAAAAGTGGGAACAGTGGAGAGGGAAACTGGATCAGAAGGTCACAACAGCAAGAGGGATCATCATTTCAACTTAGGGCTGAATACATTCTGATTGTTCAAAGTTGACTCCAATAGTGTTAAACAAAAAACCTCGTAAAATTCCAGTAAGATATCTTTAATCATTTCTAAGATAGCTTACGGTCAAATCACGCTGAAACACCGGTTCTCGTTCGATCACCGAAGTTAAGCATTGTAGAGCCAGGTCAGTACTTAGATGGGGGACCGCTTGGGAACACCTGGTACTGTAAGCCCCCAAAGTCAACCCTTACCTCACAGTCGGTGGGGGGGTGTAAACAGTAGTGTCAGAGCTATGCCGCCCGGAACTTCGTTCCTGGTAGGACCACCCAAGGCGGACAGGTCTGACACACGCCGGCTAACAAGGGCTCTGGTGAAAATCCAAGGAGCGTCTGCATCGGTAACCGGCGGCTTCTGGTCGTTCCTGTCTCTGCGTCTGTGGGAATCCCGCGGCAAGCAAGAACGTTATCCGAGTAGGCCTGGGTACCCTACTTCTGTAATTTATCCCAAGAATCTTCTTCTCATAACAGGAAGAAGCCGGCTCAATCCGCCCAGGTTGAATGCCGTTTAAAAAAAAAAAATTTCTAAGATACAAGCGTTCAAAGTTTAATCTAAACATTGGACAATCTTGCTGTTGTTACACCCGGTATTTAGGTATATTACTTCAAAAGTCATTTCGATACCACACTATGTCTTCCCAATTGAGTAATGGTGAGCAGAACAAGATCACTAAGGGAATCAGTAATGGTAGCAACATTCACACTTCAAAGCCCATTCAAGAAGCATGAAGAGAGCGGTGAATCAGTTTTAAAAAGAGCGAACAGTAGAGAGGAAATTTGGATCAGGATGTCACAACAAGAAGAGGGATCATCCTTTCAGCTTAGGGCTAAATACATTCTGATTGGTCAAAGTAGAGTGTTATAAAAACCTCGGACAATTCAGGTAAGATACCTTTTGTTGAGATGTTGAGTGTTTCCCCGTGCGTGTATTGAAATAAGGACAAACACATACGTAGGGAAAAATACTGGTATATCTGAAGAGGTATTTACAACAGAGAGATTAGTAGTCAAACGAACGCAGGTTAGTCAGTAACAAACAGAAAGAGTATAAAGTCCAACTGTATCTTCCGGTAGAGAGACGGAAGTGAGATGGTCACCTGATCTCCCAGAACTCTCTAGAACTGTCCTAATAGTAGTAGAGAGATCAGTCCATTCTGGTGAGAAGGTGGGTGGCCCCAACACCTTTATTCATTTCTAAGATGCAAAGCCTTATCTAACTATTGGACAATTTTGACGTTACACGATTTGGACAATATATATTTATTTTATCACTTAAAGCGTTAATTTCAGTGGATACTCGTATTTGAAAAGACGCTCCGTTTATTCATTAAACAGTATAATTATTTATTTTCTACCGGCCAGAATATGCGAAAAAACTTCTCAAAGAAAAACTTGCGCTCTCCGGCAGTATTTAAACCTGCTTCCCCCAGGGCAGAGAGAACTAATGTTAAACCCGACACGCCCTATCCAAATGAAATACGGAGAACAATACTTCAGGCGAGGTGAAATTTTGTGCTTTTAAGCGAAATTTCTCTGGCCATAGATCTCCTGAAATCTTTCATATCTGCACTGTTTCGTATCCAAACGTAAGCAAGGAGAATTTTAGAATGAAGTTTTTATTAACCCGACAGATTTTTATCACTTTAAACGTTATTTTTAGCGAATACTGGTATTTGAGTAGACGCTTCGTTTATTTATTAAATGACTTTCAAACAGTTTAATCTAAAGATTTTCCTTCATAAGGATGCGTCAACTCGTCGCATGAATTTTAGGTAATTTTTTAATCAATTCATCCAAACCAAGGCAATAGAAACACTAAAACGCAAGGGTTTACTGAGTGCGAGAGAATATGAGGAAAAGAAAACATTATTAAGGCGAGAACAGGAATTAAGAATACAAAAGAAAATGATTTGCATTGCATTTAAAGTTTTGAAGATCAAAGTTGCTGGAAAGCAAAGAGAGTTCCACAAAAGAGAAAAAAAATCTGTTAGCATAGAACTAACATTTAATAGGACTAAATTATCGAGAAGTCAACTCGTGGAAAAAAAAACGCCCATGGTAGGGTTCGAAAACCGAAAGTTTTAACCATTCGACTACTTGATAACTAGTTTTAATAAAACTATAAAAGACGGTTAGAAAACCGCTACGTCGGAATACTTGAAACCCGTTGTAATATTTATGAAGCTTTATTCGATTCATTCTTCTTTAGAACTGAAAAAACATTAATTTTATTGTGATGAATGGTTACAAACGAAAGGAGAGATGGGGGTGTGCTTATTTTATTACCACGCCTGTAATTTACCTCCGTTTATTGGCTTTGCCTGTCTTCATTGAATGATTGAAGCCATGTGGTAATTTGGACAAGTTTCGTTAATGAGTTCCTTTATCTTCTTCATAGAGGTATTCACTAAAGTCAGCTTAGTCTTAAACAAAAGCCAATCAGTTACAGATTAGCGGAAGGAAGATTGTGTTGAAATTCTCATTCCGACTGCGGAAGCGCTGCTTGTTTTTAAAATTTGTATTCGAATCCTGGTTTGAAATTGGCTTTGAAAAGCCACCATTGGCAAAATTTGGAATTACGTAATTATCTTAGTCACAAGGCAAGATATATAATTCCTGTATTTTAATGAATAAATTCGGATTTTCCGTTTGGACACGTACGGAAGGTCTCCTTCCTCGAGACAAGATTAATGTCGTCGACAAATGACGGAAACTATGATGATAATGATAAGAATGTTATGATGGACACAAGCATATGATTAAATAGAAGATATCACACAAAAAGAAATATATATATATATTTATGTTTAACATTCTTTTATAGATACAAGTATTTAAGTAAATGCACTGTTTATAATAAACAGTATTAAATAACATTTTGCCTGAATGTCGAAAATTTTCATAGAAAATATTCGTCCTTTGACAGAATTCGAATAGGATCCTTTTCTATGAAAATCCTGTCGACAAGGCCTGTAAATGTTATTTTACTGTTTATTATAAACAGAGTATTTACTTAAATACTTGTATCTATAAAAAGAATGTTAAAACATAAAAATGTCTTTAATAAATTGTCGGACTTTGTCCGATTCTTAATATACACACACACACACACACACACACATATATATATATATATATACGTTTGAATTTCTGTTCCCAAATGGTTGAGTAATCCAAAAAGTGACTTGAACCAAATAGTTCAATACCTAACCACAACGGAGGAAGCAAAAACATGAAAAGTTGAGTTACTAAATGAAATTAACTGATACTGATATATCTAAAAAAGGCATGGCGCGTGGAATTAGAACAATATACACCCATTGACTAAATAGAACAATATACACCCATTGACTAAATAAAGGGTTCGGTTCGAAATTCCACCGTATATCCCCTGAAGAAGATCGAAGCGTACAACGGTTGAAACGTCGTGAATATAACAATAAAGATGAGGACAACATGATGTAAATGGATTCTCCTCCAGTTCCTATCCCACGAACGCAGGTGTTCCTCAAGGCTCCATCCTAGGCCCAACTCTATTCCTTATCTAAATAAATGACCTTCCTGACACCATAAATTCCCAAGTTGGCATCTACGCGGATGACACCACAATTTATTCCTGCCTCAAAAACAAATCTAGTGTCACTGACAAAACTATCGCTTGTGAACTGGGGCAGGAATTGGCTGGTCAACTTTAATACTTCAAAAACAAAACTGCTCTCTATTAATCACCACAGAGATCCTTCCCTGCCTTCCATTAGAATGTCTGACGCTCAACTTCTTGAGAGCAACTCTCTGCGGCTGCTCGGTCTCACGTTGACTGTTGACCTGAGATGGAACAAATACATTGAGTCAATTGCTTCGTCCACCGCAAGGGAAAGTTGGCTCTCTGTGCCGCGCCAGGAAATTTTTCTCCCCAGAATCGATCCTCCAGATCTACAAATCAACAATTCGCCCTTGCATGGAGTATTGCTGCCATATATGGTCTGAAGCCCCTTCTGCTTATCCCAGGGTTCTTGATAGGATCCAGAGGCGGATATGCAATATAATTGGCCCTGATCTGGCATCTCGTCTACAGTCACTTTCTCACAGACCCGTCGTAGCCTCTCTCTGTCTGTTTTACAAATACTTTCATGGCATTTTCTCCGAGGAGCTGCATTCGCTGGTTCCCAGACTTCATGAATTCAAGCGCCCTACGAGGCTGGCATCCCGCTCTCACCCCTTCACTGTCGAAACTCCTAAATGTAGCCGTCTCTTCTACTCCAATAGCTTCATGCCTCGCACCTCTCGCCTGTGGAACTCCCTTCCCTATTCCAGTTTCTCTGAGAGCTATAATCTCCAGCTATTCAAATGTAATGTCAATCGACATCTCCAGTTGCCTTGATCTATTCACTACCCTTCTCCTCATCCTTTCTTCTATCACTCCTATCTGATCTTGCTCCAAATTTTCTGTAACCCCTTGCGTCCTAGTGGCTTCCCGCCTTGCTTGGGGTGAAACGCTTAAATATATATATATATATATATATATATATATATATATATATATATATACAATACCTTCTCTCAGAAATATAGACAGATATTGAAAGAAACTTTTAATTTAAAAATTTTCCTAAAACTTAAAAAGTGTACATTTAAAGCAAGGTATCCATGTATCGCGGCTTTTTTCGATGTAGAATTGTAATCGATGTTTTTTTTTGTCCCAACCACTATATAAGTCTCCATTGCTAAAAAAAAACATTATGAGTTTAAATATGTACTATCGAGCAGACTTGTTTAACCTATACAGCTAGGCAATTCTGAGAGAAATAGAAGTCCTCTCAGGATACATTATTGGCCATTCACTGCATAATATATGCAGACGACAAAATTTTGATAGTAGACACGGAAAGAAAGCTACAAAAACTCCTAAAGAAGTGAAAGTAAGTAAGAAAAAAAGGATTAAAACATCAACTGCAAGAAGACAGAATGTATGGTTGTTAGCAAAAGGGGTGAACCTAAAATGGAAAGTACATTTCGGAGATAACAAAATCAAAGAATTTTAACAATTTAAAGTGGGAAGATTCTTAACATAAGATGGCCAGGGTGATACTGAAATCCGAATGTGCATTGGGATAGCAGAAGATGCATTCCAAAAAGTAAACTATATTAAGAAACAGAAAAAAACTTCATTAGAAACAAAGAAAAGGGTACGGAGCTGTTATGGGATATCCGTCCTGCTATATAGCAATGAATGCTGGACAATCTTTACAAAGATGAAGAATAGACTTTAAGCAAAAAAAAAAGATGTGTTTCTATAAAAGGATGCTGAGACTATCAAGGGCCGAACATGTGAGCAACGACGAAGTTTTAGAGAAAATGGAAACAAAAAGGACACTTATACTTAACATCAAGGAGAGTCAGTTAAAATTTCTAGGTCACATAATGAGGAAGGAAGGCTTGGAAAATCTGATACTCACAGGGTAGATTGAAGGCAAGAGGAACAGAGGAAAACAGCGCATAACAGACTTGATAATCTTGAGTAAATGGATGGCGTAACAGGATTTAAGAGATAGAACGAAAAGACAAAATTTATTAAGAGATACAAACGAGAGGAAATTGTGGAGAGCCTTGATCACCAACGTACTGAGGGGATTGCATATAAAGAAGAATCAAAAGGCCAACGTCGTAATATATGATTTTTCTACTTTTATTTTCGACTAGATTGTTAGATTTATAATCACTGCTACTCATTTCATACATTTCAGTGAAGTTTAAACCAATTCTGGAAACAGAAAATATATTTCTTTCCTGAGGTTAGCGAAATTTTAAAACTTTTGATTATATTTAGTAGAGAAATACTGTCGCCATGTTTTTTTTACACGAAATGATAAAAAAAAACATGGCGAAAGAATAAAGAAAGAATTTTGCACATCCTTTTACCAAACTTGCGAGCAGTGCTAAAAACAGAAGGAGGTAAATTTCAAAATGTTGTTTTGTTTACTTGAGCGTTAAAACAAATAAAGAAAAAAACGGAAATAAACCTGGCGCTTAGGCAAGAATATTCAGGTATGAGAGCCGAACAGCTGCGGAAAATTAAAATAGCAAATCTGAACTCAAATGCTACAAAGTTAAAATGTAGAATAAAATGTTCTGTCGGAAGTTATTGAAAAAAAATATATAAAGAAACACGTTTGCCTGGGAAAAAGGAAACGTTGAATCGGCTCCTTGTTGATCGAGATATGAATGAATATTCATGAAGGGGGGGGGGTGAAGAATCTATCAAAAATATAAAAAAAACAGCGAAAAATGCAAACAGTCCTTGCTTACATTTGTGTATGTATTCCGTTGCAAAGCATTGACGTGTTTTTCTTTTCAGAGAAACGAAGTTGAAATCAATGTTTTGTATTGAGAAGCATTAAGCCTGGAAACTTAGTCACATATCGAAAAGTTAGTTTGTGCATTCAATTAAAAATACCATTGTTCCTTTAGTACGTAAGCAAACACGTCTCTCAAAAAAACCCTTTTTCATTATTATATTTGAATTGCCATGGATTTATGGGTAATATATTAAATTTTAAAATGTTGCATTTTCAACGATTTTGAAATTAGTGTGAATATTTTTAATCTACACTTTTTCTAAACTAGAGTTATTCAAAGCTTAAGAGTTTTTTTCTTTCCTACTATTTAACCTGTATATTACACATCCCTTGACTGATACGTTACGCTTGGTTGAAATTTATATAAATCTTTTTACTATAAGAATTTTTCTAAAAGTTAAAATTCTCAAATCATTTAAATCCTGTACAGCTTTCAAATATTGATACGGCTGGTGTCCTTCCAAACTTTTCGAGCTTTCAAAGTTAACAGCTTAAACATATCATGGTGTTCTTTTCTAGTTATATATGCTTCCCGTTTCTAGCTGCAGTTGAAAGTGTTCAAATTATTTTTTCTTTCGATAGGATCAGATGAACAATTGACACTAGTAGGAATATATATATATATATATATATATATATATATATATATATATATATATATATATATATATATATATATATATATATATCATTCGCAGACAGTAATGTTTCGCTGTATCACAGATCCTCAGTGCGACTAGACGTCCGAAGCCCTCAAAGCCATGATCGAAACCCGACCGATTTGGTGTCAGTCGGAATTTTCCCCCCTAAACCATCGCCAGTGGGCAAAGAGAAATTTTTAATTCTAGCGTATTGTTTGTTTTTTTTTTTTTTACGAATGTAAAAAAAGCACCAGTCATCCAGAGGGCTCGTATTCATTTTACCGAACAGCTTTACCTATTCTAGCGTCGGCGGCTGCTCTATGTAGAATTAAGCTATCTCTCAAGAGTGTTCAATTGAAATAAAATAAACGAAAATAAACGACAAATAGGAAACGTAACTCAATCTAACATGTTTCAATTTTATTAAAGCTTCGTCAGAGATCGAGATAGAACTGAAAAAAAATAGAGACAGAGTTAAGATTTTTAGTTAGTTCTTATTGGTCAGATACGTGTCACGTGAATAAACGCAATAGATAATATAAAAATATGTGTAAGGAACATTTTGGACGTTAAAATGTGTCATTGTGTAAGAGTATGTATGTAAAGAAAGGCTTGTGTGTCTAGGTGTATGTTGTACGATAACGATAATTCATCTAAGTGTGTGTGTGAGGAATGTTGATAAATGACACCCTCGTTTATTGTCAATATGGGGAATATCAGTTGTTGTCAGTTTTGTGTGGGTTGGTGAGTCGCATCAAGATATTGTAATCAGGTTTTGGTTTGAAGCATTTCTCATGCGTATATTTTGAAAACGACTCGGAAATTTTCATTATTTTATGTATTAGATAGACATAAGTTAGTTTCATGAATAATGGATCTGTAGAATGTGATGCAATGTTTCAGACGAGTGTTTATAATTCGTAGTTATGTTCTTTTTTAAATTATGCTGGCATTATTGAAATCAAAGTTCCACGTCTTTTTGATGTAAGATGAGTGAGTTAGAATGTCTGGCTAAATGCAAGTCTCTCTTTAGTTCGCAGATCCGGGTTTTTAGATCATTGATGTCTCCCCCCACGGAAATGTTCTTGCACTGTAGACAATTTATCTGATAAATCCTCGCATTTGAAATGGTGTTTTGTTTATTTTTCTTCCTGATTATATCGTCGACTGTCTTGGAGGTGGTGGTAACGATGCTAATTCGTTTGTGAGTTTAGTCGAAAGGGTTTGAAAGGCAAGATTATGAATTCTTTGTAATTTTGGGGAGTATCTGTTTTTTGGCTATATGGATTTTGTGAGCTCGTTTTTTAGTGTTGAGGATGAAATGGTGTGTGTAGTGGAGAAGTTTGAATGTTTTCGCAATATATTCCTCTTCTTCATTTATATATTCAGGGCTGCATATCTTAAAGAATCTAAGCTAAAATTACTCCAGATTTTATTCTTTGACTATGGCCGGAATACAAATTTATTAGGTCATTTTTGTTTGTGGGTTTTCAGTAAACTTTAAAATCTAATTTTTCATTGTTGAGTATTAATAAGATGTCGAGGAAAATGTAGAGAGTTTATTTTTTTTCAAGTTCGTGTGTGGAATCTATGGTTGGTTCTACTTATTGAGTCTTGTAATTATGTTTAATGGTGTGCTTCGGGATAAAATAAGAGGACTTCATCTATGTATCTCAGGTAAGTAGATCCCGTTAGGTAAATGTGTAAATGGAATGGATTCAAAGAATTCCAGAAAGAGGTAAGCGAGAACATAACTGATAGGTGATCCCATGCGTAAACCCAATTTTGTTTGTAGAAAATGTTATTGAAAGAAAAGAAGCAGTGGTTAGTAATTAGTTTGTATATCTTTATAATTTTGTTGATGGCTAGAGGAAGCTTTTCTTTGGGTTTATTGAAATGTTTTCTTAGTATATTAAAGCATTTAGTGATGGGTGTATAGTGATTTGCCATAAACATGTTAGTCATATTTATGTTACGTGTTTCTTAGAGTAAGTCACCCCAGTGATTGATGCGTGTTACGCTTATGGTGCCTGAAAACGGAGTTAGGATATTTATGATGGCTCTATCTAATTTGTAGGGGGCACTATTAATTTTAATGGGCATATTGGGTTTATATTGAAAACCCCTGTAGCAAAAATATGAAGAATAGAATATAATATACACACTAAAACAAATCCACATTATAACCGAAAACGTTTGCGTTTTCTCTCTTTTTTAAAATATACATTTTTCTTTCGTTGGAACAACTTTTTCCTATATATATATATATATATATATATATATATATATATATATATATATATATATATATATATATATATATATAATAATTTGAAGTCATTTACCTTACTGTAAAAAAGTAATGTTTCATATGAAGCAATTTATGTGATAATCGACATGATGACTAAACCAAATCATTGTAGGTCAATTGTGTTTCTGGAAATCTGAGGCAATCTTTTGGTAAATGATTAATAAACAGAGCTCAAATGGGAAAAGAAATAAGACACAAACTTTAACTGTATTTCTATCCCTAATTGTTTCTGACACATATTTAGATAATAGAATCTTCGAAAAGACAGCTTTTCTATCTTCCGTGCACTATCATGATCTATGCGATCATAGCTCTCCCCAATGTCCGGTCTTTTGTAGCTTTGGGTAAGATTTGTCATATTGCTACCAGAGGTTCTCAGCCGGGGTTCATATGGAGGCTTCCATGTAACATTACTGGCTGTCGGTAAAACAAATAGCAAATTAGGAGTCCATGGTAATAAATTAGAACAATTTAACTTCGAAAAAGTTGTTACAACTGAGAACTGGAATTTTTACAATAATCTACGACATATTAAAACACGTAAAATGGAAAAGAACAACTCTAAAACTAGCAGAAAACAAGATCAAGCGATATATGTGAGCGTCCCTTTTAATATACTGGATGTTTTGATTGTAACAGTTGAATAAAAACTGTGAAGGATAAAGGAAAGATTATATATATATATATACTAGGGGATCCGAAAGTCTTGCCACTCCTTTCCAAAAAATAATAAGAACAATAGAATAACAAGTAATACAGTAATACAAAACACATGTACGAGATTCAGTTTATTCACTTTCATTGACGCTGTCAGACATCAAGAAGGTCTATATGAACGCCATCATTTTCCTGTCACAAAATGCTGTGGCGCCATGTCCTGTGTAATATTTTACGAAGCTGTGCGTTGTTGAATGTTGAAAAGGCTCTCCGAACTAATGGGTATTCTGGTTTCGTTCATATGAAACTCTCTGCTTGCTGTTTCCAGAATGCACATGATCATGAGTCCATACATTTGCAAGCAGCTTCTCTTCCAAATCGTATGATATCCTGTTAGCCACCTGAAATAGAAAATTATATTATGTAAGCGTGACAAGACTTTCAGACCACATAAAGGAAAATTATATAAAGATTATAATTTATTATATAAATTAAGTTAATATATTAAAAATAATAATATTATTAATTTTAAATATTAACAAAATATTGATAAATGTATATAAATTAATTTATATAAGTTATTAAAAAAATAAAATGTTAATTAATTTAATATAAATTATATAAGGATTATATATAAAGGAAGCATATGCATTTAGTATTTCTATAATACAGTTCCTAAACTTATCTATTAGTAAAAAATAAAATAAGATTTTTTGTTCATCGAATGCTTATGCGTTTCACCAAAATAAAAAGAGGAAAAGTGGTCCATGGGTAAAGAAAGTTGCGAAGCACTGCTCTAGACCCTGTTTTGCCAACCATTTACACAAACTCGTTAAGGTAGTTATTTACTGCCTTCTTCTGATTCTCATGCCCTCAGTCTGACATGTGAGTATCAGATTTTTTAAGTTCTCTTTCCTCATTATGTGCTCTAGAAATTTCAACTGTTGCTTTTTGAAGTTATGCAAAAGTGTCCTTTTTGTTTTCATTTTCCTAAAAACTTGCTCACGTCTTCCGTCCATGGTATTTTCAGCATTCCTCTGTAAAACCATATCTGTTGGCTCAAATCTCTTTTCCATCCTTGAAGGGATTGTCCAGCATTCACTATAACATAGAAAGGTCGATATTACATAAAACTTCAACTTTCTTTCCTTTTCTTCTAACAAAATTTTCATGTTTATTAATATTTTGAATATCTTTTAAAAGGCATCTTTCGCTATTCCAACGTCCCTTTGGATTTTGGAGTCTCATTTTATGTCTTCTTCTACATTACTACTTACAAGAATAATACAATTTAATAATTAATATGCCACTTTGTGTGTGTGTGTGTGTGTGTGTGTGTGTGTGTGTGTGTGTGTGTGTGTGTGTGTGTGTGCTCACTTGTGGGTATACAAGGAGCAGAAAAAGGGATTGACAGACTGACCTCGACGCATATATTTGGATGTTCATATTCAAGTCTTGTTATGGCTAAATATTTCGAAATATTTGAAAGCAAATTGATGCAAGGCATGATTAATCTATTATGTTGTCACACATGAAGTGACGCATTATTTGGTTGGTTATGGATCCGGTCGTCTAACGAAGTAACCTCTTTAGTATATATAAAAAATCTCGACCTATTCCAGACTCTTTTTCTTTCCAGCTAATTTTTCTTACAATATATTGTTAGTCATAAGCCCAATGAAAATGATTACAATGAAACAATGTCGAATAATCATACGATATGAATACAAACTGGGAAAAAGAACCATTTTTTCATCGAATCATTACATGCGATGAGAAATGGATATTCTTTGACAACAGTAAGAGTATAGGCCAGTGATTAGATGCAAGTGAATCACCAAAACAGACCTAAAACTACCACTGCACTCTAAAAAGTTAATAGATATTGTATGGTGGCCTTTCAAATGGGGTTATTCATTATTCATCCTTGCCTCAAGGGCAAACCTAGTATTGTGGAGAAATTGAGTGTATACGGGCAAAATTGAAAAAAAGAAACATTCTAGATTTGTGAATAGGAATGACCCAAATTCGCTGCACGACAACGCACGGCCTCACGCTTCTCAATTAACTATTCAAAAACTGCATAGCCTGAATTATGAAATTTTGTCTCATCCTCCATATTCATCTGATATCTCTTCAAATGATTATCACTTATTTAAACATTTTGAGTTTTTCATACGCAATAAAACATTCCCCAATATGGAAGAGGTAATTGAAGCATTTGAAATGTTTATCAAATGAGAGGATAAGAATTTTTTTAAAAATGGGCTCAAGAATTTAGGGGATACTTTGGAAAACAGTCATTCATCAACATAGTGCCTATTTTAATTGAATAAATTAGTTATTTAACATTTCAGTAGGTTTTATTTCCTATAATGTGCGCCATTCCATATGTAACAAACTAATACAATCACCAGAAATATTAAAGAAAACGCTTGAAATCATATATCCACCTCCTTTTCTGGTCTATATTATTTTTCACGTTCATTCGTTGTGTGTGCGTGGTTTTTAATGGATAAATTTGTATGCGTTTTTTATTGAATTTATTTGTTTTTTAGGAAATTAGCAAAAAAGATGGTTTTCTTCTACTTAATATATTTTGTCATTGATAAATAAAATACTCTACAAGGTGTACACGTAAGAAAAAATACGTTAAGTTGGTTTGTTGGATAAATGAAAGAAATACCTACAGTGATTTAAACATTTCATTTCCTACAAGGTATCTTAATGATAAAATCCTCCATATTTAGAAGTCTTCATTGTTGCAAAGTAAAGTAGCCGATTTCTCTTTTCAATGACATATTCAAGTTTTGTTAGCGATTGCTCCAAATATAATAAGATGAATAACCCGGATATCGTCTGTCACTTTCATATTTTTCTTCTTCTACATAAACGTATACGCATGCGCAAATGGAAAATTTAATACATTGAAGCTCGATAAAGTTCTTAAAATAAAGATTTGTATATTATGAATCGGTAAGTGAATATAATTACTTCAATTGAAGAAAGTAACAATAAGTTGTGATTACAGTTAAAATATTAACAGCGTATGATGTATAAATATTTTATAAAGCATATGAATTTAACCCGACCATGTAACGAAGAAAATTGTTAGGTAGACAAATTTTGAAAGCGGAGTTTTGTTAGTTAAAGAACTACGGTTAATGAGAGAACAATTGAAATTGGCGAGCAGAATTCAAGTCCGGCCTTATCTAACATCCTTTTCCGAACTAATTGCCTTTGGGAAAGGTATGAATCAATCTATTCTGTCCCTAAATATGGGCAGATTGGAATATAAAACTTTGGGTGGCTATCTGTTTGAGGAAATATCAACTTTGAATTGAAAACTCTGCTGAAGGCAATAGGAAACCACGGTATCATCTTTAAGTAGTCATGCAAATTTACAGATAGTAAAGGAAGTAGAAACAGTGGAGAGGCATGATTTTAAAAATTGTTTAGGTAATAATTGACATCACTGCTATGATTTACTATGACCACACATATACATACATGCATACATACATATAAAGAAGCAAAAAAAGGGATCGAAGACTGACCTAGACGCATATATTTGGATGTTCATATTCAAGTCTGGGTATGGCTAAATATTTCGAAATATTTGAAAGAAAATTGATGCAAGGCATGATGAATCTATTATGTTGTCACACATGATGAGATGCATTTTTGCTTGGTTGTTGATCCTGTCCTGTGTTTATATATATATATATATATATATATATATATATATATAAAAGTGAACATGTTTCATCAACAATCGTGGCCTGAGTCTGTTTCATATAGCATGAAACAGACTGTCGACTGCATAGTGTTGACTTATGTTCACTTTTATATTTACACGCTCTATCTCTGATATCGAGCACTTTATTCCATAAATATAGCACACCTTAAGACTATATTTCTTCATATATATATATATATATATATATATATATATATATATATATATATATATATGAATCGACATCTCATTCATAGAAAATTTGCTGTGTACAGGTTCTTACATCGTTTCACCATTTTTGTCAGATGTGAGATTTTAATAACAAAGGAGAAGGAAACAAAAAGAAAAATAATCCAAATGAAATCGGCTAGATTATAGACCCAAGACACATAAACAAACCGTCTCTCGTTCATGTTTAGTCGCAGAAACATAAACAACCTTTGTCCGATGAAGCCCTTAAAGACGAAATGAGTCAAACGAAAACTTTTTTCTACATCTTTCTCTCCCCTATATCTATAATAAATGCGAATGTCAGTGTGTTACGCTTTTTAAATTAAAGGAACACGACTCTCTCTTTTTAAATATCCCATGTTCTATGTATATAATAAATGCGAATGTCTGTGTGTCAAACTAATATCTCATCTTTATCTATATAATAAATGCGATTGTCTGCGTTACTGTCAGACTTTTTCAATTAAAAGCTACAACTAACTCTTAAATATCCCAGCTTCTATCCATATTATAAATGCGAATGTCAGTGTGTCAGTGTGTCACACTTTTTAAATTAAAAGTACAAAACTCTCAAGCTTTTAAATATCTCATCTTCTTTATATAATAAATGCAAATTTCAATGTGCCAGTGCGTCACATTTTTCAATAAAAGGGACACAAATCTCTAATTTTTAAATATCTCATCTTCTTCTACATAATAAATGCAAATGTCAGTGTGTTAATGTCTCACACTTTTTTAATTAAAGGGACGCAACTCACTAACTTTTAAAAATCTCATGCTCTTCTATATAATAAATGCGAATGTCAGTGTGTCACACTTTTTCAACTTTACTCGAAAGACCGTAGAATTTGCAATCAGACTTATTCCAGCGATACTCACCCAGGAAATAAAAATAATTGTTTATACGCATAATAAGGACCTATGTACATAAAATTGTCTTTAAATTAAGTGGCTGGAGAAAAATTATCATTGAACTTTTAAAATGAAAGCTCAAATATTAATGTAATACAGTGTTACCCGGATATAAGAGACCCGGATATAAGAGAAACCCGGATATAAGAGAGATTTTCTCTGGTCCCAAATTAGAGCCTGTGTTAATGTATATAAAATAGACCAAACCCGGATATAAGAGAAACCCGGATATAAGAGATTTCTTCTCCGGTCCCGACAACTCTCTTATATCCGGGTTGCACTGTACTTAAATGCAGTGATCAGTTTTGAGTTCTATAGTTTATTGTTGCCTAAAGCATTTACTTCTCCCTCCCTATTGTGACGAAGGCCTAATCAAGAGCCCTCTGCAGGGCTTAGCTTGAACGCCACACGATGGAGTGGCTTTTAAGCTAGTATATATATATATATATATATATATATATATATATATATATATATATATATATATATATATGGTCTGGCGATCTTGTTATATATTTAGAGTTTCTTGAAAAAATCCAAAGAAGAATCTGCAATATAATTTGTTCTGGACTGACATTTTGGCTCGGCATTTTCCATCGGCATAGTGTAGGTCTCTTTCGGCTTCTTGCTTTCCACTTGTTAAATCATTAACTTGTGTATTTTAATTTCTGTTCTTTTGTTCTTCTCGCTCCTTAATAATGTTTTTCTTATGTTTTTTCACACTCAGTAACTCCTGCGGCTTAGTGGATTTCTTGCCTTGCTTTGGGTGAAATGATATATTATATATATATATATATATATATATATATATATATTTTTTAAAAACAAGGAATGCATTGATTTTAATTTTAAAAGTCTCTAGGGTCCTTTCAGCCAACATCTCATCAGGAGACAATCGTTGGATTAGCGAAAAGAATATAAACGATATTGAAAGCAAAAAGAGGGGGAAACACACTAAAATAACAAACAAGTATATATACTTGTAACGAGGGAAGGAAAAGAATCGTGTAAATAAATTAGCGAGGGACAGTTAAAATAAAATATCCCCAACAGATTCAGAGACTTTATAAATTCTTTCTGCCGGCAGAGAGAAGGTTTTCTTAATCCTATACAGACCGATTCCAAAATCTTCAAATGATTATTGGAATCGGCTGTATGAATAATTTTAAACCACTCTTTTTTAAACAACTTGGCACAAGCTATATTCTCAACTAAATGTTGAGCAATAGCCGACTCCATATTCATGGGGGGAAGATAGCATATTCTATCTATCTTACCAAGTCGTATTTTGGAAGGTACGTGCTGATTGATTCTAGTTTCCAAATGCAAGGTTGTACGCCCCACATAACCAGCAGCACACTGGCAATTAAATTCATATACTAAATTACTCAATTTGATGTAGGGCAATACATCCCTGCGAAAAGACGGAAACGCAGACCTAGTTCGAAATATATATATATATATGTTAATATTTGAACAGAAACCTTTCTTTTAAACGTAATTCGTTTGATTTGATAGATAAGGAAACTGATTAATTTTTTTAGTTCTTTCAACATTCTTACATTTTTTCGTTTGGTGGAATTAAGCATATATATATATATATATATATATATATATATATATATATATATATATATATATGCATACATTCATTCAAACGTACGTACATTCATACTCACATATATATTCATTCACACGGAAAAATGCGATAAGTAAAAAGGAGTAAATAGGTGTTTTATTTGAAAATTTTAATTGTCTTTTTTAATTTTTAATTGAAAGAAAAACTTCTGATACTTCCTGACAAGGTCGTAAAGAAAAACGAGAAGAAATTACTAAAGTTCAGAAGACAAAATATTTGGTCGTTAGCAAGAGTGACAGAACAATGAGTGAGTTAAAAAACAGATATCAAAATAAAGTAGATATAGAAATTCAATTATCAGCTCTGTATTATTGCAGACTGTCTGATATGCGACACAGAAATCGAAAATGCTTTGAAATAACGAAAAATGTCTTCCAGATATTTCGTTCTAAACAAAAAATAAATGAGCCCAACTGTTATGATATCAATCCTTCAATATGGCTGCGAATGTTAGACCATTTATTCATTGATGAAGAGACAACGGGAAGGGAGTTCTAAAAAAGATAATGAACAAAGATGATAAAATAGAAATGAAAAGAACATGTTTAATAAGATCAGAAAATGTTAGTTGAAATTTCTTGGTTACATAATGGGGAACGTCGACTTAATTAATCTAACACTCATAGTACATAATGATAGTAGTAGGTTTAGGTGAGTACAGTGAGCAAGTTAACTATCAAGCGTATGTAAATGGATTGCTGAACATAGAGTTGGAGTGATATTAAAAGAATCTAGCTAAGAGCTACAAAGGAAAGGGCATTGTAGAAAGATGTTTGTATAAACGAATGTTAAGAACACCATCATGGTGTCTCACGATGCATTATTTGTGGGGTTTTTTGTTTGCATAGATGACCTGATATTATTTTGATAATCAATCCGGCTGCTGCGCTGGTTAGCACCTGCCCCGGAACATCCATATTTCTATTTCTCTGATCTAGTTCAGCCAGTGACAATGTCAGCCGATTTTTTTCCCTCTCCTTCTTTTTCCTGTGATGATACGTTGCAAGCTGGCATTGGGGATATTGTTGGCTTTCATGTTATTTCTATATCGTTTCAACCTTCTCTTTTTGATAGTGGTTATTGTAAGCGAATGCGAATACCTGGGTTAGAATGGTCAGCGATTGGCCGGAGTGCCTAGTGGGCTGGGCATTCTGACAGTGATGGATTTGTCTGGGTTTTGTATATAAGTCCAAAACAGCGCGAATTCAACAGAGGGCCGTAAGAATTTTGAAGCGCCGATACGCCTCTCACATCCAGGTTCGAGAGACAGGTCAAGACCACACCCAGAGTGACGCTCTGGCAACGTGCAACATGCGTTCCTGGGACGTCATTCCTCCAGCTGCCACTTATAATGCAAACTGCCGCCATTCTCCCTTAATAAAACGAATAAGAAAAAAAAATTAGATTGTAATATGGGGACCCAGAAACGATACAGAATGCATCATTATGAGGTCTACCAGTAAGCATGATTTTGTCGGTCACTGTATTATTTGTGAAGCGGTCTACGTAGGAGATTCCTAGAGTGGTTCTGTACCATATGATTTCTAACAATTGTTTTCTTCACTATAATTCTACTGCTGATGTCCAACATTTTCAGGTGTACTGAAGGATTGAGAAGACTAATGCACTCAAGAGTTTGACCTTTGAATTCAGGCAGAATTTGTGTCGTTCTAAAATATCCTTAGTTGTGCAGCTGCTGCGTTTGTCTATGCTACTCTTAAAATTATTTCTATGTAACATTTTATAAACGTTATATAGAAATATTTTATAACATTCATAGATTTGCCAAAAGGAATTGAAATTATTACTATCTCTGGCTCATAAAAATGGTAACATTCAATTAGTTATCACGACAGCCTAATGTTTAAGATCAATTTTCAAAAATGAAAAAATCTTTCTTGAAGATCTTATTTAGTTTTAATTTCAAGCTAATAGATTAAATTTTATATTTCCAATAAGCAAGATAATTTTCTCTATTTCAAAACTAATCTAAATTAACTGGAAGGATTTTTTGCTAAAATAGCTGATTAGCACCCTTTTTAGTCGCCTTTCATCGCAATGCGATTCTCTTTATTAAAAATGTTTTTTTTTCCGAAACTTTATCTGAGGAATATTTTAGTTGATTTAAAGTATAATTAATCTGATTTGCAACAAACATTAGTAATATTATAAAAAACACATTTTTACCAAGATTTTCAAAAAAGAAAATGTGAATAATTCTTGAAAATTATTTTTTTTTTTAAGAATTTCCAAAACAATGTGTTTTTAACGCTTAAAAAGAAGCTAAATTTCCCATACTAATTTTTGGCCCATCTGCTGATGTAAGAAAAACATGAATTTTAAGCAAAATTTCGTACGTGCTAGAAATGATTTAAAACATTAATAAAATAATAACAAAATACTTTGGTCTTTCCTTTTAATAATAACATACATTTTGAGGTTAACACTTTTTTTTTTATTAAATTTGTAACATTTTTCGTCGTGGTATTCTCTTTTTTAGCGAATTTTTGTAGATACCTGCATTCACTGTATAAAATATGCATAACAAATGTAACAAAATATAACAATATGTATGTAAATGTAATAGAGAAGATTGCGTGAATAACTTAATGGTTATTCGCACAGAAAATAGAAGAGAAGAACTGAGCATAATCGATTACATTCACTTCCGCGGAAATGTGTTTAGGAAAGGCATGAAACCAGTTTTTTTCTCTCTCAGCCGAGTTAAGTAGTAAAGTAGACTGAGTTCTTCTGGCATGGGCAGTAGCCAGGTTAGAAGTGAAAATCTGAATTCCACACCCTGTCAAAGGCATTGGGAATCCACTCCATTATCTTCATCAACTTGCAATAGCAGTTAACGTATAAAAAAAGAAAAGATATCTGTGTTGTGCCATGATCTCCTTCGTCCTGCTTTCTTTTAATTTCCGTTTCTCTATAAGTGGTGTACGATCATGGTTCTCTACTATTTCCTTTCTCTTTTTGATTGAAACAACTTTTGATTTTTTGCCATCACTCCTTTTCCTCGCTCGTTCAAACTCACTAGTCAGCTTACTCGCCATTTCCTTCTAAATCTTTTTCACTCAATAAGTCCTATGAGTGTTAAATTTCCGAAGCCGGTCTTTCTCATAATCTGTTCCAGCAAGTCCAACTCTCTTTTCTGATTTTACGTATCAGCATCTTTCTTGTTCGCACTTTTTTAGAACTTCCCTATTGATCACGTTTTTTTCTCTAAGTTATTCGAAACATCCGTCCGTGAAACCCCATCTCTTTGATTTGAGTTACTTCTTCATTTGTAAGGGAATTGTTCATCCCACTGGCACGCAGAAGAATTGATATGATATAGCAGTTCAAAAGCCTTTTCATCGTTTTGAAGGAAATGTTCCAAAATTTTGGACATAGAATTGTAAAAAGAATTATGAAGATGAGATGATATTAAACAATGATAAAAACAAAAATAAATAAATTAAAATGTGATTAAAAGTTTATAAAAGACAACATCTTGAAAGATGAGACTAAAATAAATGAATTAATTTTATATTTAATAAATAAATAAAATATAATTTGATTTCTGCATTTGTTAAAATGAGAAGAACGAATCTAGCAGCCGCTCTTGAATATGACTTCCAATCAGATGTTACGTGGAGAAAGAAATGCCTTGTAGATTGTAACGCCTCCAGACCGAAACTGCTTTTACTCATCATAGAGAAACATTTCTTCCTACCATCAGAATTGCTGATACTAACTTCAATGAAAAACATCTCATTGCACCTTTTCTTCTCACGTTTTTACTTACATGAAATGGAGTGATTACATTGAATCAGTTGGTAGTTCTCCTGCTAGGAACGTTGACTCATTATGTTGTGTCAGAATACATCTTTCAAATCATAACTCTACCTATACGTCAGTACAATGAATATTACTGCGATATCTGATCTGGTGCCCCGGCGATATATATCGAATTTCTCAAGAGAATCCAAACAGTCTGACATATTATCGGTCCTGACCTAGCATCTCGACTTCAGTCATTTTCAAACCGCCCAGACGTACCATCCATCTGCCATTTTTTTTTTTTTAATAAATACTTATCTGGCAGTTGTTCTCTCTTCCTTGATAGCACGACAGTATAAATTTAAGCGTATTAATAGACTAGCAAGAAGATGTCATCGTTTTACTGTTGATATAGCTATATGTAATCGTAATTTGTCTTCTCATAGTTTCTTTTCTTGCACTTCTCACCTGGGGATATCTTTTCTGATTTCTTGCTTCGCTGCCAACTAAAATCTTCAAAAATATAAGTGCATCGTCAATCGCAATTTTCTGTCTTGCTGAATTGTATTCTTTTATTGTTCTTTCTTTTCGCTAAAGTTTTACTAATTCTCTTTTACTCCCAATAAACACTTGCCTGTTAGAAGCATTATGATCTTGCTTGGAGTGAAATGATTAAAAACAACTTTTTTCTAGAAATCTCACACAAATGGAGGTAATTTTAACTTTGATGAAATTTGCTGCAAGATGCCTTTTCTTGAACTTATTACAAGTCTCTTCAATTTCCAGCGTGTAGACACTTCTAGCTTCAAATTGCAATATCCGGGACGATCACATTTCTTAGAATACGAAAAAGGAAAACTGAATAACATGAGGAATAAATATGAGTGCATAATATACATTTATTAACATCGTTGTAATGGGCCCGCTTCTTATGACTGACAAATAGCTTACACGTACATAAATAACTAACTTATTAATTAAATTAGGAACACCAGTCTTTCCGATTTAGCTACTAATATGTTTTCATTACAGAAACAGCGAAGGAATCGAGAAACGGAAGCGTGATGAAGAATAAAGAAGGCGGAAAATAATAACATTAAATAGAAAGAAGGAAATCTTGTTGAGTGGAACAAGTTAGATATTTATCAAGTCAGTATGATGCCGCTGTGTACCCAGCCGTTGCAAAGTAATCCAATATTTTCTTTTATATAACCTCATTCGTTTGAACACATATTTTTTTTATTAAGATAATGCAAAGATTCACTATATTTAGAAGTTTCTCTCTATGAGGAAGTAACTTTACTAGCCTTACTGTCTCACCATTGAACAGTGAAACTTAGGTAAATAACGGAAAGAAAGTGTTTAAATAACTATTTTGAAGAGATTGTGCACTTTTTTTTAAACAGTATAAATTCATGTCCATTGAGATTCTTAATAAAGAAGATATGGATGCTAACAGGATTCGAATCTGCGTTCTGGTTATAGGAGAAAAGAATATCTGACCAGCATATTTAGACCACTCAACAACTATACGAGTTCCCAGACATACACAGTTCAGAGAACGCTTTTAATAAAATGCGTATCAATTCGAAACCCGCCAAAACCCGTTAAATTTATTTTCGAATCCAAAACGTAGAAATAATAACTTCAAATAAATTAAAGAATATTCTTTGAAATCCGATATTATTAACACATTAATATTTACACTATTTATATTCGGACTATTGTCCTTATCTTTGTTGTTATCACAACGTTTCAGTCTAGGGCCTTCCTCAGATATCGATCTGGGTAACCTACAGGGGATTCTGAACTGAAATCTTAATAATCTGTTCTCTATACTCTGCGAATATCTAAGCATATCATCTAATTCCGTACTAGTTAGTTGCTACTCGCCCGTTTTCGTCAGTGATTGAACTCACAACCACTACATCACCAAATTCCAAAACCAACACTTTAATCATTGTCATTGTTCTGTAGAACAATTTCCTGTAGTGAAGCCTTAAACATAACTTTCCTGTTGAATCTGCTGTCTGTCATATTTTGAAACAGAAACGGCGGAAACGTCGTTATAAAAAAAAATTGGGTACAATATAGATAGTAAAAATTATGATAACACTTCATTCTATAAATTCAGACAGATTATATCATATTACTTTATGTCTTACTAGCAGCATGACCCGGCGTTGCCCGGGCTTGATTCAAAAATCGTACGACTCATACAGCAATCGCTATCACTTGACTTAAAATATTTTTGCCCTTCCTTGCCTTTAAAGGAGTGCCCTTTGCCGTGCTGATGTTGCTACATGCCTTACTTCTTGCCTATCTCACACTGCGAATTTTTTCTAAGCTCTATACTAAACATTAAATCTGTTACGAAAAAAAACTAAACAAAATGAACACAAAATGATCAGCTTTAAAAAGGACTCGTAACTGGAAAAACCGAATGAAAAAAAGAATGTTAACAACAAATACTTTTTCACACCCAACCCAGTTCTGCGGAATCAGAAGCAACGTTGAGTTTAAGCAAGCGAATGAGCCAATTGGAGTAAAGTGCCATGCAGATTTAAATTTTTCCCACTTGTGACGAATGCAGCTATTGATTTTTTTTGCATGTTAGCATGCTAGTTAACATTCGTGTCAGTCAGTTGTTGGCTCTCACGTTGGCCAGTAGAATCTTCCTGCATATTCGTGGCAGCCAGGTATAGGCTCTCACTGTGGCCAGTAGAAAATGGCCGCAAACTACATGAAAACAGCCGTAGAAGCATGAAAAAATCGATTATTTCCACTATCGATGGGAGTTGGGAAATGCAAAGTCGGTCTTGGCCTTCCCACTAACTTGGAGCATGTGCATATAAATTTTGGTGCAAATCCGTCGAAAATTGCGGCCGTACATTCGTTACACACACACACACACACACACACACACACACACACACACACACACACACACACACACACACACACACACACACACATCCCGCCTTTTATAGATAGAGATATTAGTAGATCTACGTGTTTTAGTAAACAAACCTGCTTTTTTAACATTGTAAATTTATGTCTACCGGCCGTATGCATTCTAGTGTATTAATAAAGGTGCCTTCTGATCAGGTTTCGAACATACGTCTTCTAACACACTATATATTTGTTAATTATTAAAAATCTGTATGATTAATATTAGACAGTTGATTGTTTTTTCCATTATTTTTTAATGCTAAGAATAACATGGACGAGGCATATAAGCAAAGAGGAAGATTTAAGAAAAAGGAAAACAAAATAGGCATTTATACATAGAATCAGAAAGAGACAATTGAAAATTTATATGAGGAAATATCGCTTGAATAATTTGACATTCACAAGACCTTCACTGAAATCAGAAGGGACACATAGAGAGAGCGCGTAACGTTCCTAACAAGACTGTAAATTGAATGTCAAATCAGGGATTGGGGTGGATATTAAAATATTGGGACGGGTGCGCTTGTAAGAAAGATTTATTCTCCCATTTGCGTTTCTTCCCCGTTATGGGAAATGTTATATCCATGATATAAGAACACCGATTTTTAACGGGTGGAATGGAATGGCTGAAAGAAAAAAAATAAAATCAGAGATACTTTATACTACTAAGACATACACAAATTATATATACATACAGATACAACGAAAAGGAAAGATCTTACACATAATATTGAGATACTCCTGTACCTGGAGAAGCCATATTTAGAGCTCCAAATAGAAACGAGCAGCATTCATCTATGTCCCACGTAAAAATATATTCCACGAACGGGAAAAAAACGAATTTTGGGTTTTCTCAAATTGAGGAATGCGAGCTGAGGATTATTACATTCCCAAAGGAAAACTGCACCCTGGTCTTGTAAGCTGCTGGGGAAGGGGGCAAGTTTAGCCTCGTCCAGTGCTATAGGAGTGTCCTCGCTAAAGAAAGCAACTTTTTCGTTTGGCTGCTGTAAACGAACTTCAAAATGACCGGCGCTTTCGTCAATGTGTGGAGTGACGACATTAAGCAGCCATCATCTAAAGCCATATGACTTATCTCCAGTAAAGAGAGATAAGCGCCTTCTGTATACCTTAATATAATCGCTAAGGAATCTAGAGACATGAAATTGTGGAAAGCCATGATTGCTGACACCTTGAAGAAAGCATACGGCACATAAAAGAAGCCAATATGATTCTGAAAGCAAAAGTATTTGAAGATGTTGCTTTTGAAGGTTGAAAAGAAACAAATTCTTTTTTGGTTTTATTGATATCTTCAATGAAGATCATATTTCTCTCATTCTCAATATCATGAACCCATCTATTTGGCAAAGTGTTGTTTCTTTGGGCGTAAAGTATTACAGCTTTCGATGCTAGAAACATTCGGTATCAGTTTAACGTCTTCATAATTAAAAAAAAATGTTACAATGATCTAAAATGATGGAGCAAGGTCAAGAAACTAAGGAGGCAAAACGTTCATATTTAATGTCATAATCATTTCCTTTTAATTTTTTTTTAAATAACATATAGATAGATGTGTCTGTGTGTGTATGTATAATTGTTTATTTCAGCAGCAATCTCTCTTTCAGCACACCGTGGGCGTGTTCATAGTTGATGTTACTAAATGTTACCTATGAATTATGAACACGGTCACAATATGTTGACGGTGTTTGAAAAATAAAATAAATTCCTATAACTCTAGATAAATACATAAAAAATCCATACATTCAGTTAAAAAGCCAAAGCATGCTTCAAAATGGATAAACGAATTGCCGAAAGCGCTCGGACATAAAATTATTCGGACAATTTTTAGATATTTTATCTCCAGAAATAAAAAAAAAAATATACGAACAGAAGAAAAATGAAATCAAAATCTTAATCGCAGTACCTTGTCAATCGTCTTCACTGAAACTTATATATATATATATATATATATATATATATATATATATATATATATATATAGAGAGAGAGAGAGAGAGATGATTTTATATATCAAAACAGTATTTTAAAAATTACAAATTGGAAAAAAGTTTTGTGACGCGTTTCATCCGTTAAGATTTCATCGAAGTGGACTTGGTTGATCTTGACACGTCGAAACATGCACACGAAACGAGAGACGCTGGTAGTTTCAACATTAACTAAACTAAAAGATGCGAATTGAGTCACTGTCGGTCACTGGGCGTGTTTCTAAAAATAAATACGCTAAAAATTCACTTTCTTCCCTACCATGCTACCGACGGCTTAATTAGAATCTCCGACTGATACCAATTCAGTCGGGTTTCGATCCTAGCTGGAGGCAACCGGATGTCTAGCCACACTGATGAGCTGTGAAACAGCGAAACAGTCTGTCTGTGGATGACGTTATACATATATATATATACATATATATATATATATTCCTCGGACATTCAGGGTGGTAAATGCAGTTAATACTGTTCATTATAAACAGAGCATTTACTTGTGCATCTGTAAAAATAACGTATAATCAGAAAATATATTGAAATAATTTTCGGACTTAGTCCATTTCATAATATATGATGTCATTTGTTTACGTTAAGATAAGCTTAAGTATATGCTATTTTAATCAAATAAATATTTAGCTACGGCATAAATGTCTAAAGAGTGTCTTAATCCCAAGGTTATCTACAGTAAATTTGCTTATTGGCCCTTTAGAACGTTTAACTATCCTGGCAGATCTTCTAATATGTGTGGAATATCTACTTACATTAGTGATTGAAAGAAAAAAAAAAAAAAAAAAAAAATCCTCTAAATGAATTCGGCTAGATTAAGAAAAAAATCTAAAATTTTCAGCTTCACTCTGTCTTTCGCATATGTAGCCCTACTAACATAACAAATTTAGTCCGATGAAGTCCTGGTGGATGAAACGCATCACAAGTAAACTTTTTCCACTTTGTCATACAATTTTCCCTTATATATATATATATATATATATATATATATATATATAATTGACTCTCCCGTCGCGTTCGACGTATGAGGGTGAGGCCGATAAGTCCCAAGGAAACCGACATCCCGACACCGGCACATGAGATTTGTTTATAGTGGTGAAGGCCTTGTGCAGGACCAGCCACACTTTTTGGAGGGACGAATACAGAAACCTGGTGCACCGAATGCATGCCACAAGGTTCCCAAACGACCCTCCGCAGGTTTTGAATTCAGAGTTGTCCTTCTCCTAGACCAGTTGCCATCCAAGGCTATAGAACCCAGTCTGTTCTGCTATTTTACCCATAGCTGGAGGGAGATGAAGAGGATACATACCTTTCCCAAGGGTATTAGCACGTAAGTGAATGCAGTGGATTCGACTGGAATTCGAACTCGGCTCTGCGATTCCTCAATCCAAGCCGCTAACCACTGCCTCCTCTATATATATATGTGTGTGTGTGTGTTGAGAGTGTAAGGAGCAATTTTCAACAAGAGAATTGTGCATAATCACAGTACAGTAAGAAGAGAGGAAGCGAAAGAGAGGTACTAATTTTGTGGAGATATGGAAATAGACTAAAGAGAGAATGAGAGGAAGAAGCGAGAGAGATAAAGAGCGGAGAACGGGAAGCAATTTCTCTATAATAAAACAATAAGTTATGGGGGAAAAAGAGAGAAGAAAAAGGACAGAAGAGGATACAAAAGAGAAAAATAGAAAGAGAAAAATGAAAGAGGCAAGAGAAAAAATTAAGAGAAAATGTCAATAAGAGAGAGGTGAAAAGCTGAACGGGAGAGAAAGAGATAGATAGATAGAGGAAATGAAGGAGAGAAAAAAAAAAGCGAAAGAGATCGTATTATAGAGAGAACATGAATAGGAAGAAAAGGTTTATTTTATTTGTGATACGTTACTGCTTTATAATCGGGCATCCCACTTTTGGCAGATCTCCCTTTGTCTGGCCGGTCAGAGGTAACATTTTGGACGTCATTTATTACAATGATTTAATGAGAAGCTTCTTCCTCAAGACTTGTCTGCTTTCGCCATTATAACTAAGTTCTTTTTTATCCAAATATTGGTGCCATTTAAGTCCAGACTGATAAATACGCAGCCTGACATTCCATCACCCATGCCGCTTCATTTCCCTTTGAGACTCTCAGAAAATAGCACTTTCTCTCTTTTAACGTATTCGTTACAGAAAAAAAAAAGTATTCTACGTATCAAAGGGAAGCTTTCATATGATCTATGATGGATTATTTCGGTCAGTTTTATTAAATTATTCTAAAAGTAATATTTTGGTAAAAAAAATCTTTACAAAATATGCTCAAGAACAAACAAATTAATAGGAGCTTATTCGTTTGATATAGAAACATTGATAAACAAAGGATATACAATATAAAAGTGTCGTTTCTTTGTGTTACTCCAGAGAGACCCTAACTCCTCTTACCATGATTTATTTTTAAAAGATATATCAGATATTATACAAAAATAGAAATGTCATAACAGACCAAATATAGATTATTATTATTACCATATCTGAGCTGCGGCTGCGCAATCGCTATCTTTTCTCTATTCCTTATTTCCTCCTCTTACGTTTATGCAAAAGAAAACTAATTTTTTAGCCTTGACAGAGTTCAAAAGTGTCTACTGGTGGACAGGCTATTGTCGCTATTTCTATGGCAAATGTTTTGATGAGATACAGTCATTATTTTCAGGCATTCACAGTTAAAAGCCGTCATGTCACGTACAATGCGATGAATCAGTTCCATTCTCATCGTATTCCATTGCTAAGAAGGCAGTTTCAGTTCGAACAACTTTTCAAAAGCCGCTAATTTGTTGAACAAACACCCGTGACAATGCATCCGCGATCGTTACAATCTGAACCGTTTTCAGGCGAAGGTCAAGCATTATCTTTATAACATATGCTCATAATTTGCACTTTATCCCCCTGTTAAGTTCATACATAACATAAAATAGTATATCGATTCATGTATATGGGATTAAAATATATATATATATATATATATATATATATATATATATATATATATATATATATATATATATGAAAATATATAGAAAATAGGAAGGAACTGGTTTGGTAAATAATCCAAAGTCCCTTAGTATTTTAGTTATTATTTTTAAAAAATAGTGCTCGATACAAATGTAGAGCATAAATATAATTATTTATTTAAAAATATGATTCCAAATCGCGACATAAGAAGTCCCATGTTTCAAAACAAGAGCCGAAAAATTCAATATAATTATTTAAATTAAATTGAGTTAAAATAAGCTCTGTTCCATCTTCACGCGAATTTTTTTTTGGAATAACGTGTTTCTGAAATTTACGTGTTTTAAAAATTGTAATCAAAATTTCCATGGTAACAGCTAGGGCGAATTGTTTAAGTTGGGTAGGCGGGTGTTGGGTGTTAATAATAAGTATCAGTATAGAGTTTCTTTCGTAGATGTGAAGTCAGGGAAAGGTTGGGGTGTCTAAATTTGAAACGGAAGATGTATTAACCCTCGTCTAGTATGCATGTCTATGGAGATTTATTTATTTTTTTATTTTATGTTTTTATGAAAGGGATTTGTGCTTATAAAAAAATTGTCGTAACGTTTGTTTTTTGACGACTTCATAAAGGGTTATCTTTTTTTAGGGTATTTAAACTATTTATTTGGGCTATGGATTATGAAGGGTGTTATATTGTATGCATGTTTTTAGTTAATTATTCAAACCATGAATCTGATGAGTGGGCTATGGATTAAACAAGTTATTATATTGGGCATGGGTCATCCCAAGTTTTACATGTTCTAGCCTTGTTTATAATTTTCCATTTAACTTTAGGTGTCCTATTTGTTTCCTTCAGATGCCAAAAATATTTAGATAGGGAAGTCTGATTTCTTTTGTTTATATTATTGAAAGAGCACTTATGCTGCCTCCATCTATCTTTAAAATCATTCTTCGTGGACCCAATGTATATCTTATTTCTTATTAGTGCTAGGGCTCTCAGTGGATGATATAGTACATATGTACTATATCATCCACTGAGAGCCCTAGCACTAATAAGATATACCTAAAGTTAAATGGAAAATTATAAACAAGGCTAGAACATGTAAAACTTGGGATGACCCATGCCCTTTATGCCTCCATGAGAATTTGCACATAATTAAGCTTCTAAATAATAATCTATTAAACAATAGACACGAGTTAACGGTTTTTGTAGGCATTATCAGATTTTTGGTTTGAATTATTAGGTAAAAACTAGCATACAATATAATAACTTGTTTAATCCATAGCCCACTCATCAGATTCATGGTTAGAATAATTAACTAAAAACATGCATACAATATAACACCCTTCATAATCCATAGCCCAAATAAATAATTTAAATACCCTAAAAAAAGATAACCCTTTATGAAGTCGTCAAAAAACAAACGTTACGACAGTTTTTTTATATGCACAAATCCCTTTCATAAAAACATAAAATAAAAAAATAAATAAATCTCCATAGACATGCAAACTAGACGAGGGTTGATACATCTTCCGTTTCAAATTTAGACATCCCCACCCTTCCCTGACTTGACATCTACGAAAGTAACTCTATACTGATACTTATTATTAACACCCAACACCCGCCTACCCAACTTAAACAATTCGCCCTAGCTGTTACCATGGACATTTTGATTTCAATTTTAAAACACGTAAATTTCAGAAACACGTTATTCCAAAAAAAAAATTCGCTTGAAGATGGAACAGAGCTAATTTTAACTCAATTTAATTTAAATAATTATATTGAAGTTTTCGGCTCTTGTTTTGAAACATGGGACTTCTTATGTCGCGATTTGGAATCATATTTTTAAATAAATAATATAATATATATATATATATATATATATATATATATATATATATATATATATTGTTATTCTTCCGTTCCAAATTTAGATACCTCCACCTTTCCCTGACTTGACATCTATGAAAGTAACTCTATACTGATACTTATTATTAACACCCAACACACGCCTACCCAATTTAAACAATTCGCCCTAGCTGTTACCATGGAAATTTTGATTTCAATTATTAAAACACGTAAATTTCAGAAATACGTTATTCCAAAAAAAAATTTCGCTTGATGATGAGCTTACTTTAACTCAATTTAATTCAAATAATTATATTGAATTTTTCGGCTCTTGTTTTGAAACATGAGACCTCTTATGTCGCGAGTTGGAATCATATTTTTAAATAAATAATTATATATATATATATATATATATATATATATATATATAGTTAGTTAGTTAGTTTATGCAAAACTAGGTAATCCGTATGGGAAAATAAAAGAATATTATTAGATGTAAAATGAATTATTCTTTCAATGTACTTTCTATGAATTTTTTCCAATCGACTATTTCATAGAAAATACCCAAAACTCCAACAAACATCAAATTAAATTCTTCGTAGATTTTTTTAGACATTTAGATTTCTATCAAACTTTAACCCCCAAATATACCCTTTAAAGGAATGCGAAATAACAGAGTCTAAGAAATTGAGTGAAACCTTCTCTCATGATCAGGATTATTTTATTGTATTTTCTTCCTTTTATGTCGGTTTTCTTCTTCACCCCTTACCCATTCATATCTAAAGATAACACCCGTTAAGTTAAGTGATGTCTGGCCCACACCAAGTGGGGTTAGGGATAAAGAATTGAAAAGGTACATCTAACTCACTCATGTCTTCTCTCCCCTCTCACTTCCTCACTTCGTTAATTTACATATGCTTAATACGGTCCGTCAAAAATGTGTAAATTTCTTTTCATTTCAACCTTTGGAAATAAAGTCTGATGTTCCAGAGCCCTGTGTTGAAATAATTTATTACATGGAACTTAAAGTGGTCTGTTTATATATATATATATATATATATATATATATATATATATATATATATATATATATATATATGAATTATTCACACAAAACTAATGCAAAGGTTAATGATTTAAATGGCGAGACATCCATCATCGCAAACAATTCAAACAGTATACAAAAACCTCCAGATCCATTATGAATGAATTGATCCTTGTTTATATAAATTTCTGCCGTATTAGTTGTTATTTTTTACTACAAGCTTTCGTCTGTTCCTACAGACATCTTCAGGTATAGAATAGATGTTGTTTTTTTTTTTTTTTTCTTAGTAATAAGAGGACAACGAAAATATATGTATTGTTGTATCCGAAAATGCTATTGAAAAAAAGAGTTATTTGTTTTGGAACGCGCCAAAGCAACGCTGAGTTTGATTTTAAATTTTAAAGTGTTTGCGTTTATACCAAATATGGTGATGAACAAATTTTTTACTGGTAAATTTTTCTGTCAAAGTGGCATGAACTATATTGTTCAATAATAACAGTAATGTCGCACTTATTATCTAAAAGTCGCACTTGGATCAGTTATTTAAATTACAATAAACGTGCAATCAATTTACAAATACATGAATTATTCACACAAAACTAATGCAAAGGTTAATGGTTTAAATGGCGAGACATCCATCATCGCAAACAATTCAAATACTATACAAAAACCTCCAGATCCGTTATGAATGAATTGATCCTTGTTTATATAAATTTCTGCCGTATTAGTTGTTATTTTTACTACAAGCTTTCGTCTGTTCCTACAGACATCTTCAGGTATAGAATAGATGTTGGTTTTTTTGTTTTTTTCTCTTAGTAATAAGAGGACAACGAAAATATATGTGTTGTTGTATCCGAAAATGCTATTGAAAAAGAGTTATTGGTTTTGGAACGCGCCATTACTGTAATTATTGAACATATGTATATATATATATATATATATATATATATATATATATATATATATATATATATATATATATATTTACGAATTTATATATGTGATTTATATGAATATATGTATAGTATATAGTTGTATGCATATATATGTATATATGGGTGTATGTTTATATATGTATAGAATTCTAATGGAAAGACAGAAAGTTTTTATTTCCTTTTAATCTTATTTTCTTTTGAAATAATTTCTAATTAGTTTTGAAAAATTAGAAATTTTACTCATCTGGAGATAATCTCAATTTAAATTGATCACTTAGATTTAAATTAAAAAATCTTACTCCTTAACCATTATTCATAATATTAAAAATATTCAAATTAAAAATATTTTTTGAAATTTAAATACTAAATTCACCACCTAACGCTAACTGTAAAATTTAAGAAAAAAATTGAATACGTATAAAGATGGATGTGTGTAGATATATGTATATGTAAGTATATGTATATGCGTGTATACCAATGTATATCGATACATGTGTATGTGGTTATATATGTAATTGTACATGTATATGAATGTATGTGTATTTACGTAAATATGTATGTGGTGTGTGTATGTAAACACAGTAACATTTTTTACTGCTACCTTCAAACCTTACTCCATCTTGATTTGAAACCTAAACTTTAATTAAGAAATATTACCAATCTAAAAATAACTTCAAATTAAATTCATGAATTAGACTCTAACTGATAAAGATTTTACCTTAACAGTCATCCACAATATTAAAATATCACTATTAGTAAATTTTTATTTTTTATATTTGTTTATTAATATAATATTCTGCTTATATTAAATCCTTAATTTATTTGTAGAGAAGTTAAATATTTAAATTGCTAACAAGCATTATATTTAATTTCTTTGTGGAGTTTTTAAACATTTAAAGTACGATCAAACATTGAAATCTGTTTTTATCTAAATTGTTAAAGCTATGCCACCCGTCTCCTTCCTTAAAAAAATCCTACATACTTCTCTTATCTCTTATTCCTTTACCCCCTCTTTTTTTTCATTTTCTCCTTTTTTTTTATCTTTTTTCCTTTATCCCCATATCCTTTCTGTTGAGTTGACCGATTAAATAGGTCAATTTCGGATCCTTACCCCCTCCTCCTCAATATTAAGTATTGTAATAAACATACATTTTAAAACTCTCCCTTACCTCTCTAACCTTGAACATGTCTCTCACACTATTCCTCACCACCCTCTATGTCACATTATATAAGCTTTATACTGGCCTTGAAAAGTGTAAATTTTAAATTTATTTTTCTTCTTACCTTCGAAAGTGAAGTCTAAAGATCCAGAGAAAAATAAAATTCTCTAGTGAAATAAATTATAACTAACGGAGCCTTAAAGTTGTCTGTTTTTGTTTAAATTAAATTATTCGCTCCGACTTAACATTGAGCTCTAAGGAATTCACCCTCGTTGGGATTATCCATACGGATTACCAAGATTTTCGTTTGTTTCTTTTTGTATTTGTCGACTGCACATTATTGTAGGGTCAGTTGGTTACTGTCTATGAGAAAAAGTACTGCATGACGCAAATCACTACGCCAGAGATTTGGAAACGGCATTCTGTACTCCTTGCCATTCGCTCCGGAAGCTACAATATGAACATTTCAGGGTGTTTTGGCGTCAATCTGAGGAGAGTGCAGAGGATTCAGAAAGAGTTGGATGAGTCTAGTGATGATTACGAATGTACGGCAGCTTGGAAAAGTCACTCAGATCGTTCTGATAAAGAAATAACTCCCGAATGTGTTGGTGAGCTCCCCAGACTAAACGCAAAGTCCTACGTCAAGAATGTAGTGCTGCTCTGTGTCAAGACGGTGGCTACTGGAAGGCCCTCTGTCTAGAAACAGGACTCTGCACCATGCCACACAAGTAGGAGTAACAAACAATTTCTGCGACTACATCACCCCTTACATCTACTCCCTAGACTGTAAACTCCTTGATTATTATGTGTTGGCCGCAGATGAGAGAGAGAGACCAAAAAAAAAAAAAAGAACATCAAAGATGAACTGAAGGTAAGGATTATGGCCGTATTCACCAACTTGCATCTTAGTGGCTTTATTTCCTTGCTTTGGGTTAAATAATTAAAATCGCATGTGTTAACATCATACATACATATATAGTGCTTGTCAGATATTTTCTTTCGTGATGGCTTTCCGCCTAATTTCGGTGTCAATGGCACCGAAAATAACACTTGAGACCAACATTTGAATACAGGCATATATATATATATATATATATATATATATATATATATATATATATATATATGAATAATTAGAAATTTCGACACTAATACTGCCTCCACCCATGATCCTACCACGTTTTTTTTTTTTTTCCTATGTTCGACATCTGACCACCACCAATCACAATTTTTAAATCTGAGGTTATTGGCACATTAAGTTTCGCATGCGAGAAATCAAATAGGGTAGGGATTTTTTCTAATAATTTCACCTTCAAGTGGATTCTGCCCACCTCAAAAACTAATGTTGGATAGTTTCCATCGTCACTTTGATTATTTCTTGCATCCACTGATGAAGAACACAGGCGTGATCGAAAATTCCAAACTTGGAACCTCAATCTCCGTCCTTCATTTTTATCACCTGGTTAATATTAGGTAGGTGCAAAAATAATGACGTTTTTTGACGTTAAGTTGAACGTCAAAAAACGTCATTATTTTTGCACCAACCTAACATTAATAAATATTTTTCGTACTGAATATATCGGTACTCTTTCGTTTTACGTTAAGACGGTGGGAAAGTGACTGAATCCGAGACGCCATGTCAGGACCCTTCCCTCTTTCTCCGAGCAGTCCTAATTGTTTTATTACCCCTTAAGCAGGGCAACATTTTTCCTCCAGTCTAAGAAGACTTTGGATTACTACCACACACAGAAGACAATGGTTAAACATAAAAAAAAAACATAAGGAAGAAAATTAATTCCTTTAAATAATACGTGGAAATAAACATTTTTCTTCAGATATAGGTCACATGACCTGAAACACATGTAGAAAAAATGGAAAATAAAGTATATTATATATTTTAAAAAGTCACATTATAGCCAAAAACGTTTCCGTCTTCTCTTTAATATATATATATATATATATATATATATCAACACGAGCGGCCAGCTATAACATATATATATATATATATATATATATATAGTCCACAGACAGACTGTTTCGCTGTATCACAGCTCATCAGTAAGGCTAGACGATAGCTTGCCTCTAGCTAGGATCGAAACTGAATTGGCGTCAGTCGGAATTCTACCACTAAGCCGTTGACGCACCGCAGAGATTAAGGTGAATTTAAACGTATTTTATTTTTAGATAAACACACAGTGACTGAGAGAACTCGATTCGATTTACCGAAGAGTCTTGTTCCTGTAGGGATGAAATTATCCAGCATGTACGTAGTTTAAATGATTTATTACAACTATATATATATATATATATATATATATATATATATAGTTGTAATAAATCATTTAAACTACTTAAATGCTGGATAATTTTATCTCAAGCATTCAATAATCGAACAAATATTTTAAAATGTCAGTTGAAATTAATTAAAGGATTTTTCTTAAAAATGTTTCTTCGAGAAATTAGAATTATCAAATTCAATAAATTTTATAAATCTTTCTATTACGGAGAAGCGTTTCTTTTCACATTTTTAAATTTTTGATAGAATTGAAAGTTAACAGATTGATTATATCCTTATTATCTCTTCTACTTAGGCGTGTTACCATTTTTCTTGTTGTTGAAGTTAGAAATGTTCAGATGATATGGTTTTTGTTCTTTGGCAAAGATCTGTTCAGCTAGAGGCTCAGAGGAAAGATTGTCTTTAAGATTTGGGGATTTAGATTAAAGCCATTTTTAACCGCTGATCTTGGAAAACCGTTGTATAAAGTGTATAATTTAGACATTTGTGAATGAGATGGACGCCGTGCATGACAACCATGATCTGGCGAGACTATTTAAGAACGGAACTTGAAATGATAGTTCAACATTTTGTTGTTTTTTTAGCTGCTTAGGTAATAGTCGGAAAGCACCCCTAGTGTAACCGTTCTCGGGTACTCCTATGCTAAATTAATGTTCCAGAAGTGTTTCATTCTTTCGTCCCGTCAGACTTTTGCAGGAGAGACAAGTAATGCTACTTCCACCTTTACTTACACCTTATTCCAAATTTAAAAAGCAGTTCCATTCAAGCTTTTTCGCAAGAACTGCCACTTCGTGGAACAAAACCCTGCGTGGCTGCTTAAAACGTTTTATTTTTTACATTTTGTATTCAAGTTGTAATTGTTATCTTTCTTCCTTTTACTCATAAACTATACATTTTAACACTGGCTTCCATTCATATCACGCAGCCCGTTGTTCCCGTAGGGATAGAGAAGGCTATTATCTGCTTTTGGTCATGTGGGTCATATGACGCTTAGTGACGTCACTCTATACAGTGATGAAAGTGGTAGTCGTTCAGTTTGTTTACAGCAGCCAAACTTAGAGGTTACTTTCTTTTACCCTAGGCCAAGGTGCACAGGCTGAGATTAATCTGCCTCCCCCAGTAGCTTACAAGCACGTACCGTTTCCATTTGGGAATATATCTTTCACAGATAGAGAAATAAAATCCGGCACGCAGTCGTCAATTTTGTAAAACCCAAAACTCACTGTTTCGCGTTCGTGGAATATGTCTTCTCCTGGTCCATTTGAATCTGGATTCCTAAACATGTATTCTCCAGATATAGGAGTATCTCCATATTATATGTAAGACCCATCCATTTTATTTCACCTTACACTCTGCTTTACTGTGTGATATATTATTCTCCGTGAGGGACACTTGTCTATATAATTTTATGTATGTCTTAGTATTATAAAATCTCTCTGGGAATAAAGCAGGTTTGTCATTCTTTTTTCTTTTCAGCCATTTCTTTTCCGTCTGTAAAATAAGGTGTTATTATCACGGATATAATGCCCATAACGTTATATTCATTGATATTTCTATTGTAACTCTCTGCCTTGAGTGGCTCTCGAATTGTATATTTCTGGTCATGTTTTCTGAAATTTTAACGTTTAGAAGCGGAATATCAGCGTTGTAACCTTAGGTCCCCTTTATGTATATAATAATGTCATCATTCTAGATTGAAGCTAAACGACAAAGAATTGAACTTTCTCCAGGCTATACGAGTCAGATAAAACGGATCTTACTCTTTGTTAGTCAATAAATTACCGAATCGTCTCTCACATACAAATACACACACAAAATTGTCTATTTAAAGAATCTCTTTCAGTTTCGTAAATCAACGAAGCTGAAAGATTTAATGTGTTTCATGAAACTTTTGTTCGATAAAAAACTTTACTAAAACAAAACAAAATAAACAGCGGTTAGCCTCTAACGCTGTGCGTTGCATTTCAGTGCATCCAATGCAACAAAAACTGGCCAGAAGCCAACTTTTGGCAAAGATATGATATAGATACAATAGTATCAGGCAGAATCACTTGAGCCTCCGGCAATGGAATGAAAATTATGCTCTATACACTGGCAAGAAGAGAAAGCAAATCAGTAAGTTAAATATAGATGACGGTCATGAACTTCTTGGTCGAAGTTTCTGGTTGAAATAATATAGACTACAAGTTTAGAAGATTATCAGAAAGGCGAAAGAAATAATGAGAAAAATAGTAGCAAAGAGGCGTTCCCTGGAGGAACGCGGTATCTAAAAGAGCAGCAGTCCAAACTAATTGAAAAATAAGAATATCTTTTGATTTACATAATCTGATCTGAGAAATTATATTTTATTTTATTCATAGATAAATAACCGAATCAACTAGGAATTGAGAACTCGGTGAACCAGTATAATGGTGCGTGGCTATTGTTTGTTGCTTTGTTTAACGGCATTTGACTCCTTATGGGTCATTTCATGCTGAAATTTAATTTTCTTGGGTGCGTTGTTAATTACTTTTATAAAATGTATTGCTGGTATTTTTTTACTATGAAAATGTATTTTTATGCTTTCGTAGAGTTTTGATCACGGTGTAAAGGTTAACTATTTGCCCATAGCTAGGGACCAAGCAGGCGTTATCACCCCGGGTCAGTGTAGAGCTGAGTACAACAGCAGTTAAAAGGTGGTTCCACTTTCCTGAAAACCTCCTGATAAGAGGCCTTGCTGCCGAATCTAATTTATCGTCATACCCTGGACGAGTACGGTGAGTGTAGTTTGCTTAATGCTAGATAGTGTGATTGATTCATTTGGTTTTTATGGCTTATCAACATTTTGCAGGTTAGCTAAAGCCAGAAATAATTTTTAGATTATGATTTAATGATATAAATCCGATTAATTAAGCCATAGCTTCATGGAGCAGAGGTGGATCCATACTTTCCTCAAGGGAATTTGCTCTCCAGTGATTATAACTGCTATGGGATCTTACCCATAATAATAATGATGGACTATTCCATACTTAATAAATACTGCGCCTCAGGAGTAGGCAAGGAGTCAGTCAACAGTTCACTTCTGAACCGACGGTTCGGTTCAACTCTCTTCCTACGGGCGGGAGGAACCCGAAGGAGGCTCCGCCGAAGGGCGGAGTCTCCTTCGGGGAGGTAAAACCGGCCCTGCACCCGTTTGTACGGGTTCAAATGGGCAATTTTTTGGCCGAGCCTGATGGCTCGGAAATGCCCACGTTAAAAAGGCCTTGTGCCACATGACACTCTCGTGGGGGGGGGGTAACTGAATATCGTCAGTCAGCAGTTCACATTTGAACGGACTGTTCGGTTAAACTCACAGTCTACGGACGGAGAGGAACCTGAAGGAGGCTACGCCGACGGGCGGATCTCCTTCGGGGAGGTAAAACGGGCCCTGAACCCGTTTTTACGGGTTCAATGGGCATATTCTGGGCCGAGCCCACGAGCTCGTAATGCCGACGTTAAAAAGGCCTTGTGCCACATGACACCCTCGTTGGGGGGGTGACTGAATATCGTCAGTCAGTCGTTCACTTCTGAACCGACTGTTCGGTTGAACTCTCTGCCTTCGGGCGGGGAGGAACCCGAACGAGGCTACGCCGAGGGGCGGAGTCACGTTCGGGGAGGTAAACCGACCCTGAGCTCATTTATACGGGTTCAATGGGCATATTTTTGGGCCGAGCCCACGGGCTTGGAGAACCCAAAATAAATAACCGACGTTGTCTCACATGATGCCCCAGTGGGTGGGGGTGACTGAATATCGTCAGTCAGTAGTTGGAGTAGAGTCAGCAGTTCAAGTCGAGTCAAGAGTCGAGTCAGAGGCAGTCCGAAACAGAGTCGCGTTCAGACAATTACTGCAAGACATTGATATAGTGATACTGGTCGAGACTACATTGTTCTCTTTCCTAAACCTGATTGTTCATACTAACACTTCTCTCTGCCTTCGGGCGGAGAGGAACCCAGACGAGGCTCCTTCGAAGGGCAGAGTCTCGTTCGGGGTGGTTGACTGCCCCTGAACCCGTTTATGCGGGTTCAAAGATTGGAATATTTTTGGCCGAGCCTACGGGCTCGGAGATCCCAGGTTAAATCCGGCCTTGTGCCATATGTAACCCTCGTGGGGGGTAGCTAAATATCACTAACACTTTCTACTTCTCTGTATATATTCCTGTTTGTAATATATCTTTGTTATTCCATACCTGAGTTCTTCTTTATTGGTTCTACCTTGGACTATCACCGCGGTACAAGGAACCGGACCATAACAATGACGAACCGGACTGGAATTGTAATTCAACTCTTCGGTTTGAAATTCCATCAAACAACTCGTATAACCAAGGTTATAGCCCCTGATTCTTTGTCAGTGACAATCACAGGGTTATATATGGGGAGAGAAAAACTGATACTAAATCAAAAATTTAAGAAACGCCTTCTAGGATACTACCAATTATCCGAAGGAATTCTGGTGGCCAAGCTGATAGGAAAGCCTTTCAACGTAGCTATCATAAGAGTGTATGCACCAACAGCACAAAGTAAGGAAGAAGAAATCGAATCTTTCTACTCTATGCTAGAAGCGGCCAAGTCTCATTGCAAATCACAAGAAATCATTATTATCATGGGAGACCTGAGCACCAAAATAGGCAGGAAGATGGCAGGGGGTATAAGCTGGCAAATTCGGACTAGGGACCTGCAAAGAACGTGAAGAAAAAAGTATTCAATGGTGCACGGCCAATGACCAGGTAATAAGTAACACATGGTTCCAAGATCATCCAAGACGATTATGGACATGGAGAAGCACAGGAGAAGAAACTAAAAACCAAATTCAGTACCTCTCAAAAAAAGATTCAGGAATGCAATGGTTCACTGCAAAACCTACACAAGTACCGACTGCGAAAACGACCATGTTATATGTAAACTAAGAGTGAAACTACGGCAACTGAAGAAACGTAACTTAGCACCCAAATTGCAATATAACAAATTACTGATAAGGCCGTATCTGAAGGCAAAATATATGGACAGTGTGAAAATAAGACAGGGACACTGGGAATAAAAACTCGAAATGCGACGCACTTAGAGAAACTTTAGTGACATCAGCAAAAGATATCATCCAAGAGGAGAATGGACGAAGAAAAAAAAACGAAAGGATCACTGGTGATATTCTCGACATGATGCAATGGAGACAGAAAAATCTGTCGAGATACAGAACGGAATGCAGAAAACTACACAACGAAATGGAGGCAGACTAAAGAAGAAGGGCTAAACAAATAATGTACAGAAATTGAGAGATGGAATACAACCAACAAAAGAGATATGCATAAACAAATAAGAGAACTAAGAAGACAGAAGATATGGTCGTCAACAGTTTGCATAAAATCCAAGGATGGAACGCTCATATTAGAAAAGGAAAATATATATATTGGAGAACACTTCGACGACGAAAGAGAATAACAGGCAATACACAGAACTACCGTCAGGTCGGAAACTCTAATAAACAAAGTAGAAGCTGCAGGGGTCAAATTGAACAGAAGCAAGACGGCAGGGTCAGGTGGAATTGTAACAGAAATTCTGACAGCCTTAGATGATTTTGGCATAAACAAAATTATAGAAATGATAAATGAAATCTAATACAGTGGGGATATACCGGAGGATGTGAGCAGAACTATTTTCATAACACTACCTAAGAAACCAGGCGCAAACGAATGTGTACTCCACCTAACGTTCAGCCTAATGAGCCACATAATAAAACTCATTTGTATTCTGATGAAAAGAGTTCGCAGCAGAATCAGACCAGAGATAGAACAAGAAAAGTTCGGGTTCGTTAAAGATACCGAAGAAGGAAATCTATATTCGTGCTCAGAATCAGAAAGAGCAATACAAATGAAGAAAAAAGTGCGCCTCTTTTTAGATAGGCCACCTAAAGGCGTTTGACAAAGTATGCCACAAAGATCTACTGGAACTGCTATATTTAGGAAAGCTATTAGAATAATCATACTTATAAAACCGAGCTTGTGTGTGTGTGTGTGTGTGTGTCTGTTCGTTTACATATTGGATCGGATTTCCTACATTTTTCAACCGATTTCAACAAAACTTCACAGGACTACGTAAAATTACCTTGCGGTGGTTCTAACAGCACCAAAAATTGGAAAAACACAATTGTTTTTGCACAAAATCAATTTGAAAAAAAAGAGGCATCGCTGTCGCGAGAATGAAAGGGGGACAACTCATATCAAGTTATACTTATTATAAAACCCAGGTTGTGTGTGTGTGTGTGTGTGTGTGTGTGTGTGTGTGTTCATTTATATATGGGATCGGATTTCCTACATTTTTCAACCGATTTCAACAAAACTTCACTTTTTTTTGGCAGGTAGTGTTTTTATTGTCTTGCACTTTTTTTTTTTTTATTTTATATTCAGAATGCCTTGAAAATTCCATTTACAAGACAATTGTTTATAATAAAATTCTATTCAATCGGTAGACTCATAAAAATTGAAAACAATGTTTTTGTTTGAGTTTGGGTTTGACCAATTCGTAAAAAAAAAAAAAAAAAAAAACTAATTAAGACATGCGTGTCCATCTACCTTAAACAATAATCTTTGTTAATTTTATTTTTCAGTCTTTATGATGGTTGATACTTGATCTATCTCTTACTGTTACATCCCCAGTCAACGCCGGGCTCTACTGCTAGTCAAGAATAATCAAGAACATATAACGGCAGCAAACTGCCTGAATACAGATAGAAAATGAATTTAGCATTTCTCCAAAACTAGAAAGGGTCGTAGGCAAGGATGGGTCTTCTCACCTGATTTATTCAACCAACAGGGCGAAGCAATTCTGAGAGAACTGGAAATCTTACGTGGATTCATCATTGGTGGCCACAATGTTAACAACATAAGATATGCAGAGATCACAGTGTTGATAGAAGTCACTGAAAATTACAAAACCTCCTACAGAAGAAGGAGAGCGAGAAGGGTACTAAGCATACACTGCAAGAAAAAGAATGCATGTTCATTAACAAAAATATGAGCTCGAAATACGATCGGAGACACCAATAATCAAGCAAGTGCGGAAATTTAAATATCTGTAAAGTGTTCTGACAGTGTAAGCACGTATTGGGTTGGACAAAGACCCATTTCAAAAGCTAGACAGAGTGTTACGAGACAGAAGGATTACGTGTTATTTTTCCTCCTTTATGGCAGAGAATGTTGGACGGTCTCCTCAAAGATGAAGAAGAGACTCGAGGCAACGGAGGTACGGTTCTACAGAAGGATACCCTGTGCCAAACATGTGAGCAACATGAGGTTTTGGAGAGGATGCAAACAAAGGAAACTCATACTTAATATCAGGAAAAGGCAGCTGATATTTCTGAAACTCGTCATGAGAAAAGAGGACATGGAAAATCTGATATTCACGGGACAAATAGAGGGAAAGAGAGATAAGAGAAAGCAACGTGTGACATATCTAGCGGGTTTATGTAAATGGATGACAGAACAGGCTCTGAGAGAAGTAGGAAAAAGACAAAAATTTATTGAGAACTACAAGGGATAGGAGAAAGTGGAGAGTCATGATCGTGTGAGTACAGAAGGGACACGACACATAAAGGATTTCCAAGTGCTTACCCTACTAAGTATTGATTGGGCTCGAGGTTGCTTAACTTCGATGAGTGAATGAGAAGCGGCGTTTCAATGTTATGTATAAGATTATAGTAGTAACAGCGATAAAAAAAACTTTACTGTTAAATCTGCTGTTGGTCATCTATTTAAAATAGATTTGTTTTTGTTTTTTACTTCTCGGTAATAACAGGACAACGAAAGAATAGATGTAATCCGAAATATGTTTTTAAAAATGTGTTATTGTTAATTGTAAGAAATGTTTTTGGAGCGTGCGGTCACAACGCTGAGGTTGAATTTTAAAATTTTAAGATTGTGCGTTTCTGTACTAATATGGTAATAGGAGAATTCTTTTGTACTGGTAGGTTTTTCAGTCAATGTGGCATGAACTAAATTGTTCAATAAATACAGGAATGTCACAGTTATTATCCGAAAGTTGCACGTCGGATCAGTTATCTTAATATCAAGTATGTGGTGCAGTTCAATTTATATTACATGAATCATTCATACAAAAACAAATCTATTTCCATACCTGATGATGTCTGTATGAACAGACGAAAGCTTGTAAAAAACTAAAAAATACCTTATGCAACTGGAATTTATAAACAGAGATCATAACATTCATATACAGGTTCGGGGTTAATGTACTTTATTAAATTTGTTTGTGAAGATGTATTCTCACCATTTAAATCATTAACTTCTATATCTGTTTTTTTGTATGAATGATTCATGCATATATATATATATATATATATATATATATATATATATATATATATATATATATATATATATGTTATATCAAAAATACTTTCACAAACTTTGAGGACGGCTTCCCCACATCAAAACAAGTCCATATAAATATATGTCTGCAAATTTTTCATTTTTGATTTATTAAGTTTAAAGGAAGTTTATGGTAGATGACGCTGTGTTTCGACGTAGACTAGGTTGCATTTGTCATTCGTATACATTTGTGTCTAGGTTGTCTTCCAATTATAACGTCTGTTGTAGTGAGTTAAGTGAGAAGTGTTCCGTTTAACATATGAACAGGCAGATATGATACTGACGAAGGTGCTGATTAGGTGTAAAATTACACTTTCCTAATATGCACTGAAGCAAACTTGTTAATTACTAGGAGTAGATTGGTTTGATTATTGCACAGTTCGTACTCCTTTTCCATTTATTGTTCAGTAGTAGAAGTGTATCCACTATTTTCTGTTTAGGATTGGGTTTTCGGGTCTTTCTAAAGTGTTTCCCTTTTACTTAATAAGTAGAGATGGACTTTTGTCCTTGTATTAGTGGGAGGAACCCGCCCCCAAAGTTTCTAAAAGTATTTTGATATATATATATATATATATATATATATATATATATATATATATATATATATATATAAAATGTTTTTTATTGTGACACATAAATTTCTATGTTTTAGAAGTTACTTTTAAAAACGGAGTGATATTATATTGAAGAGTTTAAGTATGAAGGTGAATAAGATTTCAAAAATTTGTTGTCTTATTTGACGAATCCAAAGACAGATCTATGATAAAGTAAAAAATGAGACAATATAGATTAGGTGCGGGTATGTAATTCATGCTTGTCTCGATCGTCCGTCATGTATTAGACCTGGGACTATTACTTCCGGTTTAGAATATATTTATATGATACAATGAAATAATACGGAGAGGTATATGTATTCAAAAATTAATTTTGGAATTTAAAAAAAATATTTTTATACATGCATTTAGGACTGTCTTAATGGGACATCTGGTGTGATTAAATCATTTTTATATATTTAATTATTTTGATCTAAATTACAATACTTAAATGCAGTCTTAAAAGAGCTTTTATCATCCACATAACCAGGTGTGTTGGTATCTTTGTTGCACATCTGAGCATCTCGTTAGTTCGTTCCAAATATCTCGATAGGTTATCATTCATCTATAGCGTATCTTTAGGAATGTAGACCTGGCGGAACCCATCGCTCTCCACGTCGGACCGCATATCGTCTCATCCAACTTGATGACTTGCCTTATATCAAGAAAAATAAAGTCGATATTTTTTATTTAAGACTAACAAAACAGCGACAGATTTCTGGTATTAAAGTCAATAACTATCAAAATATTTTAAAATATGCTTTTATGTCATATCATATCTCTTCAGGATGTAGGCGATTATGGCACTTCACAGGTTTCTTTTCTTTATCATCTGTGAATTATCATGCATTCTTGGGTTAGTGGTGTAGTTTCCCGTTGGCTTCACCAGGATTTTTTAATCCAACGCTATCAACTATTACTCAAATCTAAAAAGGCCACCTTACCCCCCTTATAGGTCGTGGGTGTGAAAACTAATTCTTTTCTTTCCTAAGGGCATTTATGCAAAAGGGAACATAAGAGACTACACCTGGATTTGAACTCGTATCGCTGATTCTAATTCTCTGCCGTTAAATATCAATCATTAAAAAGCGAATTAAAGCATAGCAAAGAGAAATACCGAATATGTGATAACGAATCTTAATTACTAAATATTATATTAACTCTAATATTAGGAGGCATGGATAACGGCTTGGATTGAGAAATCAGAGAGCCGAGTTCGAATTCTAGTCAGATCCATTACACTCATTTACGTGTTAAAACCCTTGGGAAAGGAATGAATCCTCCTCTTCTCCCTTAGTTATGGGTAGATAACAGAACAGATCGAGTTCTATAGCCTTGGATGGAAACGGGTTTACGTGTCTGGAATGCAAGAAGCCGGTATAGTGTTCCACAAGCAAGAAGTGCGTGAGAAGAAACTGTTAGCATAGAACGTACGGTTACATCTAGCCATTTCAATTGTAAAATTATGAGACCTTGTCGCCAATCTAGTACTGTGCTAAAATTCATAATGTCTAGGTACGATGGAGGTAAGTTCATCAGAAGAGTCACCATAAAAGGTACAATGTTGGACATTGGGAGTCTGAGGACAGCAATACAGGAACAAACAATACGGAAATGGATTGTCAATGAAGTTCTTACCACCGCTAAGGAGACCAATAGATGATGATGCTGAATGCACTGGGTTGCTTGGTTGTGCCGGTGGTTGCTCGTAAAAATGCAGCAATTACATTAAATATAAAGAAGGGAATGTTTTATTGTCCATTATCTAGAATCATATTATAATTAATTATAAAAACACCAATTAATATGAGTGGTCTCATCGTAAAATATAGGGATGTATTTTGTGGGAATCATTTTTGCAGATTACAATTCATTAGACATTTAGAATCGAAAAATATCGATGTTTTGTTATTTCCTGCTAATAATATAAATGCACTATTAAATCGATACCAGACTTTTTAAAGAATTATCAGTACTTTATTTCTATTTATGAATAGACGTAGATAGGCCCGGTTCACAATGCTCCCCTTGTTTGCTGTTTAGGATTGGATCTCTGGTACCTTCTAAAGCCTACTTGAGCTCTGTACTCCTAACGTCTCGGCCTGAACTTATTTTATTCACTAATTGACCTATTCAAATTTATAATTAGCCGTCAATCTTTCCTGTTATCTTACCCTTTCTTACGCTAATACAACTCCAAACAATAATCCTCTACCTTGGATGGCCCTTAGGTCTTGTATTGGGTAAACATTAGGAAAAAATATCACGTTTAATGCTTACATCATTGATAACTACGTTCTATGGATGTTGTCCTAAATTATTTAATTCAATATAGTACGCATTTATCAATGACGTAAGGACAGTTTCATACCTGACATTTATAAACAAAAATCAAGTACCGATAACTGTTTAATAAATCAGGGATCAATTTCAGAATGTTATAAAGAGGACTTCTTTTCTAAAATGATAAAAAATAATGTGATATGTCTTTTTCTTTTCTGCCTGTTAAGGTCTTTTTTGGGATGTCGATCTTCCTTAGATTCGTTCATGGGGAACAATGGGCCATTACGCTGCCGCGTTGTCCCAATGCGTGTTGGTGAGGTCTGGTGGGTCACATTTGCGTGATCATCTCTCTTTTCGATTCACAATCACCCAAGGGTATTTGCCCGTAAATCAATTTAACGAACCCGAGTCGAATTCGACTCTCCGATTTCTCATTTCAAGCCGTTATCCATTACACCACACGCACATCACATCCAATCTTACGGATATACCTTATGTATTTCCAAACGGTCACCCGTCTAGGGACTGACCAGACTCGAGGTTACTTAACTTTGATGATCGGGCAAGAATGGGTATTTCAATGTGATATAGCCGTAAAGCGGGGTTTGGTTGTTTTGTTCATCCGTTAAGATGATGATCGTGGCTCTCCACAATTTCCTGTTCTTTGTAATCTCTCTAAAGCCTATTCCTCGTGCATTTATTTAAGTTCTCTTGGTATTATGCGTTGTTTTCCTCTGTCCTTCTTGACTTAAATCTGTACTGTGAATATCAAATGAGTCGTTTTTTGCGTCATAGTATTCTCATTATCCTTCTGTGGCTTTTTTTTTTTTTGTTGCTTCAGGTCTCTTCCTCATCTGTAAGGATTGTCATTTTTTCACTGCCATAAAGGAGAATTGATATTATGTCAGAGTTTACTTTTTTCTTTGTTTCTAACGAACGTTTCCTGTTTCTTAATGCATTGCTTAGCATTTGGAAGGCATTTTGCGCTATTCCAATGCGCCTTCGAAATTCCGTCTTGCACTTTCTTTTCTCGAACATTTTTCAGATATTGAAATTATTTCATTTGTTTCATTTTGCTATCTCCGATTTAAAATCTACATGTTGGGTTGTCCCTTTTGCTAACAAACATGAACTCTGCCCTCTTGCAGATGATATTTAGTCATTATTTTCTCGCTTTTCACTACCCTCCGTAGGAGTTCTTTGAGTTTCCTTTCTGTATCTGCTATCAACACACTGTCATCTTCATATTTAATGTTATTAAGATCGTGGCCATTAATAATAAATCCTGAAAAAGCTTCTAATTATCTCTGAATTCCTCACTGTATAGATTGAGTAAGACCGGTGAGAAGACACACCCTTGTCTTAAACCCCTTTCTAGTTTTGAATATTTACTGAGGGAGGCACTGTAGAGTAATGGATAGCGACTAGGATTAAGGAATTGGGGAGCCGAATTCGAATTCCAGTCGAATCCATTACATTCACTTATGTGCTAAAACCTTTGGGAAAGGTACCAATCTTCCCCAATCCAGCTACGGGTGACAGACAGAACAGACAGGGGTTCTATAGCCTTGGATGGCAACTGATCTACTGCAGAAAGAAATGGCAACCTATTACGGGAAAAATCTGCCTCGTCAGTCATGTATCGAAAGACACATGATCGCCTAAGCATGTATCACGCATGGCACATTACTGACTGACTGATATTTACTGAATTTCCTTTTCTATTCCATTGCAGGTGGTTTATTGCTAGTATAGGTTCTGGATTATTCTCATATCCTTCCCAAATATATCAAGGTTATCTAGCAACTTCAACAGTTAATGAATGCTAATCTGTTTTTTAATAGCAGACACAGAAAAGAAACTACACCCCCACAGGGAGAGCGAAAAGAAGGGACTGACCATAACTTTGGTCATCAGTAAAAGCCCAAAATGCAATTTGCAGGTTGGGGACACTAAAATCAAGCAGGTGCGGAAGTTTAAATACCTGGGAATTGCTTTGACGGAGGACGGTAGGTGAGACGCTGAGATCCGAAGACGAATTGGCAAAGGATGCATTCTAAAAGCTAGGCAGAGAACTGCGAGACAGGAGGATTTCTTTGGTGTCAAATTAAAGAGTACTGAACTGCTACGTGACTTCTGTCCTCCTATACAGTATCGAATGTTGGACGATCTCCTCAAAGATGAATAAGAATCCCGAGGTGACGGAGATGTGGTTCTACAGAAGGATACGAAGGATTTCATGGAACGAGCGTGTGAGCAACGATGATGTCTTGGAGAGGATGCAAACAAGGAGGAAGCTTATACTTAACATAAAGAAAGAGGCAGATGAAATTTCTGGGACACGTAATGAGAAAGAGGGGGGGGCTGGATACACACAGGTCGAATAGAGCGAAAAAGAGACAAGGAAAACCAGCGCATGACATACTTGGCGGGCTTGTGCAAGTGGATGGCAGAACGCGGTCTGGGGGAGTTGGCAAAGGTACGAAACATATTGAGAGCCACAAGGGATAGAGAGAAGTGGCGAGCCATGGCTGTCTACGTTTTGAAAGGACACAGTACATAAAAAGAAAGAAAAAGTGTTGAATTCTATTATACCATGATATAAATAAAAGATTGCTTTATTGCATTTAACATTCTCACTTTGAAATCATTCTCATAATATATTATTATTTAGGAAATCGATGCAGTCTCACTGTCACTTAGTTTAAGAAGAAACAGTTTTTGTAACTGTCTTCTTTATATTGTTATTACTTTCTCTAACCAAGGCAATGGTGGTATTTCAATTGACTGATATAACGTCACACGAAATACAGTCTTCTATTGCCGTGTCTGATTATTCTTTGTCCCGCTAGTCTGCAGCATATATTCTTTGCATTCACCTGGATCTGATATATTGACATTACAAAAGGAAATCGTCATCAGAATGACTGACTTAATATTAGTAGACACTACATTCTATATTAAAACGACAGCGTATTATATCTTGGTCGACGTAAGTTGTGTATGTTTTGTTTCTGCGTATATAGAGAAATCAAATATTGACGTCTTGTGGCTGTCACTCTATGTGAAGACAATCGAAGTGCTTTCAATTGTGTGTCTTACACTGAGCCAGACGGTCATGCGTGCCATCTATTGTAGAATGGGGCAGAATGCCATCAACAATATAATGCGGCTCAGCTAAAGCTGGTCACGCTCGGCGAGAAGAGATGATTGAAATGCACATAAGAAGAATTTGCAAATCAAGAGAGGTTTATTAAAGAATTCCTATAAAGCACCAACTTTATAATCCTGGAGTTAAGTCTTCTATACAGTTAACTCTTTCATCGCAAGTAAGAAAGCAGGGTAATATATATTTTTTATTACTTCAAAGCTCCCAAGAAAATTAAACTTCGGTATTAAATGACCCATAAGATTTTGATACGCCGTTAAACAAACAAATCATTATATCTAAAGAATAGTTTTAATTTCAGAGTTTTTCTTTTTCTAGACGGGTCACCTCAATCAGGCAAGAAAGCCGAGCTTCCTTTGTTAATTCGCTTATAACTGGAGGAATATAGCTTCTTTTCCATTCCAAACACATTAATACGATGTGAACGAAACAGAATTCATTTTGAATAGAACTCGGCTCGCTGAACTGACAATTAGCTAGACAGTAGTTTTTGATCTGGAGATATACTTTGGATTGGGGATATATTCTGGTCAGGTGATACATCATCGCCTGGGGAAACTCTAGTTTGGTGACAGACTCTGGGCAGGAAATATATTCTAAGCTTTTTGTATAACCTGCGCTGTTCCCCTGGCTATTCTTCTACATCTGAATGATGTCTCAGATAATCCACGAAGGGCTGTTCTATACAACAGACGTTTTACCATTGTCATTACCATTTATTCACTGAAATAAAACGAAGTTGGTTATAAGCGGGGAAATCGAAAAATGAAACGTTGACTGGATTTATAGCCATGTAGAAAATGGAGACAAATGCGCATGGTTTGTGTAATTCAGTCAGGCAGTCAGAAGCAATAAACAAGTCAGGATAACGTCGCATAAATTGAATTTACTGTAATATATATGTTGTGTCGGAAGGTCAGCAGCTGGACGTGTGTCTGTTTTAGTGTGAAACGAAGAATTAATTGACTGATTTACAACAAAATAGTAGCAGAGAAAATGGACAAACGACAGCAGCTCGTAATTTATTAAATCATTTTTTCTTTTTGAAGTGGGAAAAAGATAATTTTATCCTATTTTTTGTTTTCGTTTATTATCAACAGAAAGTCAGATGGCAACTGACAGAAACACATGAGGAATATAAAAAAAAGAACGCAAATAATGAAGGATAAATGAAAAGTGGATACAAAACAATTTTGATTCATTTTATCGAAAAGATATTTTCAACGAAGCGATGAGAATCAAACTAAAAACTTAATATATGAGACTTAAATAAGAACTCAATGAAAAGAAAATCGTTTTCATTGTGTAAAGCTGTATTGTGTGTTTTTTTTTACATATTTACAATTGTTACATCAATATAATACAAATAAAGGGTGTTCCAATAACTTGGACCGATTTTAAATGGGAATTAAGTTGAAGCGTCTAATGATTTTTTTTCTTTTTCTTTCAGATTTGGCGGACATTTGGGTGATATTATTTTTCACACATAATTGTCATCACTTAAATAACATGATCCAATAGAGAAATAAATAAATTTTCACAAATAACACTGATTTATTTACTGCTGACTTTGATCCGCCTTCGTGAAACACCCTTTATTATTGTATCCTGTGTTTTTTCTTCTTCTTCTTCTTCTTCTTCAGGACGTGACCGGTCATGGCTATTCAGGATTTTCTGATTTGTTCATGGCTTTCAAGCTCCTAGTAAATGTTTTCCTTTTGCCATGAGCTTGGACAGCTTATTTGGTAAAGATATTAGAAAAATCCGGAATATTGACTAGAAACAAACCACGTGCTTCCGGATAAAAAAAAAATTAATTAGGCAATTACACACAAGTAGAAAGGGGCGTAAAGTAAGAACGCGTCTTATCACAAGATTAAATTAACCTGGTTAGTAAATCAATCCTAAGAGAACTAGAAGTCCTTTCAGGATTTATTACTGGTGATCACAGTCGTAACAAAATCAGAAACACAGATGGCATCGTGTTGTTGACAGACTCAGAAAGAAAACTGCAGGGACCTCTGGCCAAAGAAATAAAGGAAAGCGAGAAGAAAGGACAAACCCTCAATTGTAGGAAGAGAGAATAAATGATTAATGGAGGCGCTATGCTACAAAGAATATCACAAGTTTTCATTTCCTATGCATTATTATATTTTAAGACGCGAGCAGAACAGAATAACTGAAAGGAAGTAATGGTAAACACAAATTGTTATCGAAGTGGTATTTAATACTGTTATATGTATACTTATCACAAATTATCTCGCACAGATAAATTATAACATGTGTATAGAACAAGCAGTGTGAAATGGGGTCGAAGAGAGAGAGAGATAGATAGATAGATAGATAGAGAGAGAGAGAGAGAGAGAGAGAGAGTCTTACTTGTAATATTTCCCAACGGGAAAATGGAAGGTCGGTGGTGTCCTTTATGTTTTTGGTGACACCATGTCGTTTTTACTCCTTCCCCTACCGTGTTGGGCTTGTGACGTCCGTCTTCGCCGCGGCTTACATAGCAACTGGCATGGGCAGATACATCTTACCTCAAGGCGCGATAAAAAAAACAATCGCCCCTTTCATCCTGGGACGATAATTACGAAGACGGACGCCACTAGATACAAGCTAAGATCGGTGACGTCAGAAACAAAAACCATAATTTTAACTACCCGGATATATAACATACGATGACAAATGTGACAGCGAAATTCAAAGGCCCATTGGAATAGCGAAACATAACTTCCAAAACTTAGATGAAATGATATCAAACCTCCTATAGGCTAGTGAACGTTGACGAACTTCCTCATGGGGGAAGGGGAGACTTGCAATAACAGAGATGAAGTTCTACAGACGTGTGCTGAGAATATAATGGAAAGAACATGTAAGCAAGTTTTAAGAAAAATAGAGGCAGGAAGAGATACTTAAAATTGGAATATATAGTTGAAACATCTGGGACATGTAATGAAGAAAGAGGGTTAAGAGACTACAACGCTCACAGGATGCATTGCAAACAAGAGATGGAGAGAGTGAGTAACCGACCTAGCGAGCTTGTGTAAATACATCGAACAGAGACTGAGAAAGATAGTAAGAGTATAAAACTTGCTTATAACTACAAACGAAGTTGTGGAGAGCCATCATCACCCATGTCCTGCGAGTACACGGTACATAAAGAAAGAACTCTAAACCATATTACCCTAGATCACTTTATATCCATTTTTCTTATTAATAACAGGAAATTTTCTTTACTACAATGTTACGTGACGACGCCACTCTACAAATTGGTAATAATGCCTGACGAGAACTCAACAGTAATCAGATATCCATGTTTCTAATAAAAGAACTAAATGTGATCAATTAATACAAATGTTGTGAAAAATTAAAACTAGGTGCTCTTCAGTAAACAGTCTTGTTCGCAATAAAATCTAATGTTGCTTGTTCTTTGACTACCTTGATTTTCATGGTCTTGTCAGATAATTTGACCAAAAACGATACGCGTCTCGAACTTACAGATTTGAAAAGCAAGGTACTGTAATGCAGTTGAGTCTTGTAGAATACATACAATAAATTCCTGTGTATGTAAGACATGCGTAATCCATAGTACCGGCCACTATCAGGTTTGGGTACAATAATATATATTTTATTAAACGCGAAAAGAAGGGGTGTATTCAGGCCTAGAGGGTACTTTCTAGCCGAGCCAAACCATGGCTAGACTAATTTATACGTATTCTAAAACAGCATAGTATAGAATCACCTTCGTTGGATATATACTCTGGTCTCTTACACCGGCATATGACCCGATTACTGTAACCCCACCTCGTTTGTTCCGTGGGGGTCATTGAACACACCGCAATGTGTTTTTCTTTAATATTTATTAACTAGAAATCAATTTCTGAAGTAACTAATGGAGTTTGAGGATCTAGTTATAATATTTGTGTGAATTACAAGTATTATCATCATCATTTATTCAGTTAGTGTATTTTGTGCCGCTCTGGTCACCACTCACTTCTTACAAGCACATGACTGATTGATTAATTGGTTTGTTACGGCTTTTCAAACTTTTGCAGCTTATTTAAAGCAAGGAAATATTTTTAGATTGTAAGAATTTTTTTCAGATAATAATGGTTTACTGATACAAGTCTTACTAATTAACTCATAGCTGGTGGGGAGAAGAGGTGGATTTATATCTTTCTCAGGGGGATTTGCGCGTAGGTGAATATAACGAACCCAACGGAAATTGGAATTCGGTTCTTTGATTAACAGTTCGGAGCCATTTTCTAATACGCCACTGGCACTTCGAAACTTAGAGTACCTGGTATTCCAAAGAGATCACTCATCTAGTCTTAAGTTGCTTACCTTTGGTGATTGAACGGAAACCGGTGTTTCAACGCCATGTGTCTGTAAGTCCCTCATAGCTCTAAAGAAAAACCTGTCTGTAATAATTGTGATAGAAATGCTTAGATCACAATAGCTTCCTCGTACATTGCATGGAATGTGAAAGAACTCGTTGACAAGGTGTTAGATGGATCATAAATTGTTTTAAAACATCATATTGAAAATAAAACGAAACCTAGTTTTACATATTTGATTTTTTTTATTTAGTTTAAAATACATTTTTTAATATTGGACTTTAATTCGACATTTTTATTTATCATACAAAAACCAGAAAGAATGTACAAGACAATATACAGGGTGACCCTAATGTCTGGATACATAAGCAAATAGTCTTATACTCATTAATTTTATTCAACAACATAAATAATATTTTCAACAGGAAGCCCATTCCACAGTTATGTAAATTTTCATACAAAAAGTCTCTCACCGCCATGACGTAATAGACAGAGGCTCCATCCTGTGGGATCCACTCAGCGAGTTAAGTTTTTGCAGAATTAACTGGTCTCTCAACATAGTCAGGTATGTATGTCCCACCAGTTCAGTCAGTTATGTGCCATGCATGATACATGCTTAGGCGATCATGTATCTTTCAATATATGACTGACAAGGCAGATTTTTCCCGCAGTAGGTTGCCATTTCTTTCTGCGGTAGACCAGTTGCCATCCAAAGCTATAGAACCCGGTCTGTCCTGCCATTTACCATAGCTGAGCGGAGAAGATGATGATTCATACCTTTCCCAAGGATATTAGCACGTAAGTAAATGTAATTGATTCGACTGGAATTCAAACTCGGCTCTCCGATTCCTCAATCCGAGCCGCTATCCATAATTTCACAATGCCTCACCAGTTACCATACCATAAAAAATGTTTAGAACAGAGGGGCTTTCTTCAATCAACACTACGCCATAATCAATTCCATTCCTTGCTGTTTAGAAGGGTCCATCGAACTCTGAGAGTTTTGCTACCAGTAACGAACATTCTGTCCGTTAACCTCACTGTTCACATAAAACAGATCTTAATCAATGAACAACACAGTCTTCTGTAAAACTGTCGTTTTCATCCAAACGCATATATCCAGACTTTATGGTCACCCTTTATAATAAGAAATTCAAGAAATAAATGATATATATTTAATATTTTAAATGGTGTCATTGAAAACTCCACGTTACTAGTGACTAAGGGAGTTTTAATAGCAAATATGAGACATTATAATGTTCGAATACATTTTCAAAAGATAAAAACTATTTACATTATTAGGACTATTATCGTCATCTTTGTCGAAACGCAATAAATATGGCGACGCAGATGAGTGACAATAGTCCGAATAATGTAAACAGTGTACATAATACCTCATCTCTGAAATATAGACTGATTTAGCAGATTGGTGCTTATTTTTCGTAAAGGAACGCTTCACTTTGTGTCTTATAATTAAATAGAATTAAATATGCTAAATATGAATAATTAAATAGAATTATAATTGACATATTTCGTTACGGTTGTCGTGTGGTTATAAAAAATAACAAATTGACAAAGGATTTGAGATGAAAATCTTTGAATTCAGCTTCGAAAAAAAAAGTTCCTGTGATTCCATTTGCCTTTGGGCTTACCGCCATATCACGTTTAAACAAAGGTTCCCATACAATCACCAGAATTAAGCAACGTCGAGCCTGGCAAATATCTAGATGAGTAACCGGTTGGGAATACCAGGTGCTGTAAGATTGGATATGCAGTTTTTGTATTGGATAACAACTCGGAATTGTCAATTGGTGAACGGAGTTCCAATTCCAATCGAGTTTGTTATATTTCCTTACACGCAAATACCTTTGGGAAAGGCATGAAACCATCTCTTCTCTCCCTAGCTAAGGGTTTAACACTAAGACTTGTATCACGAAAGCATTATTATCTAAAAAGTCTTGCAATCTAAATATATCTTAAAGAACCTGCCACTTCTTGATAAGCCGTAAAAAAAGAGATCAGTCGAATGAATCGAACCACTTTCCATTGTTTACTTTATTTCATTGTTCAACTTTATTCATTGAAAAGACGCTATAAATATGTTTCTGAATGCAAAGATGTTAACGTCTAGTTCCATGGAAACCACGAACTAGAGTACTTTCTAGAGAACCAAATGGAGAAATGATAGACGGAATTTTCAACCGCGCTGTTACTTCCTGATATCGACAATTTACCACAATGCTTTCAAAACTCTGACATTCATGTACATGAACATTTACAAGCATTCATATACTTATATATCTCGATAATAGATGCACACTTTCATCTGGAATTGTTAATGCCGGCATAACGAAATAAAGAGACACAAAAAACCCCATGAACGCTGTAAGCTAAGTCAATGTATGTTTTTATTACATCTTTTCATGTAGAACTATCTATGTTCTTTAATGTAGAACTATTCTATGGTTCAATATTCCATGTTCCCTCTTCTCCGACACCTTTTGCAAGTATTTTGCAATCAATTCTTTATAATTTTATATAACTTTCTCCGATTTTTCACCGGCTTTTCTCCCATTTCTCTCCGATTTTTCGATTTCTCCCTAATTTATCTTTGATTACTCTCCGATATTCCTCCAATTTTTCCACGCTTTTTTCTCCGATTATTCACTGGTTTTTCTCCATTTTTTCAGGTTTTCTCCGATTTTTTTCCGATTTTTTACCGGTTTTTCTCCCATTTCTCTCCTATTTTTTTTTCCAGTTTTTGCCCCATTTGTCTCCTTTTTTTTCTTTTTTCTTACATTTCTCTCCAGTTTTTGCCCCATTTGTCTCCGATTTTTCTTTCATTTCTACCCGGTTTTTCTCCTATTTTTTCTCCGGTTTTTCTACCACTTATCTGCAGTTTTTATCTTTAATTTCTCTCCGGTTTTTCTCCTATTTTTTCTCCGGTTTTTCTACCATTTATCTGCAGTTTTTATCTTTAATTTCACCCCGGTTTTTCTCCTATTTTTTCTCCAGTTTTTGGCCCATTTCTCTCCAATTTTTATCTTTCATTTCAGCAACCATTTTATTTCTTCCCTTTCGAAACGGAGGTAGAAATCGGGTTGTCGCTTTCTGAATAGTTATACTGGTTACAGAAGAGTTAAAATTGTAGAAAGAAAGTGACAAGACACTGACACAAATTCCGGAGAGCAAAGTTCGACAAAAACATTTTAAGCTTGGTAACTATTAAATCTTTCGCTATTCTGTTTCAGATATGGCGCCTAAATAACATGATTAAAAGCAAACTATTCCAAAGAATTTAGTAAATTGAATAATCTTTTTATCTTTTCTCTCTTCAACTTATTCTATAAAAACTGTAAGCAGTCAATTCAACTGATTTAACGGCAGGGAAATTAAGATTTATATACTATGTCCCTTCAGGGTGTAAACGGTTAAGGCTCTCCATGACATTTTAAGCAATGTTTAACTCTGTACTCCTCCTCCGAGTCCCTGTTCTGCCATCCATTTACACAATCTCTTTAGGTAGCTTACTCGCTACTTTCCCTTGTCCCATTTGAGTTCAAGATTTCCTGTGCGCGTCAAATTCTCCGAGCACCCTTTTCTCATTATATGCTGCATAAATACTTGCTCATATGCTCCGTTCATAAACTTATCAGAATCTATTTGGTTAACCGCATTTCAGTTGCCTCAAGTCACCTCTTCATCTGTGAGAAGGCACAGCATTCACCGCCATATAGATGGATTGAACTGATATCAAATAGCAGTTCAGCAGTCTTTCCTTTGTTTTTATCGAACTTTTCCTATTTTTTAATACTTTGAGATCGAGCGTAACGACGTACGAGTTTTTTTTGTTTTTGTTTTTGTTTTTTAGATACGAACCAATTTTTGCCTTGAGATACGAGTTGAATTTTGTGATACAAGCGAGTTTCAATTGAGTTTCCGCATTACACGTGTTCACCTCTGCTATGGAAGTATCTCCGTTGTGTTGTGTCTTTTTTTTACCGTTATTTTGCAAAATTCCTTTAGTGATACCGTGGATCCGAAGAAAGTAAGTGCAAAGTGCAGTGGAGAGTTTTTAGGGGCATGGAACGGATCGGAGATATTTCCCATTGTTTACAATAGGGAAAATTGATTTGCGAGACGTGTCTTTTGAGTTAAGAGCTCGGTCTTGAAACAAATTAAACTCGTATCTCAAGGCATTACTTAACTTTTGGAAGGCACCTTTCGCTATTCAAATGTACCTTCGTATTTCTGTGTCACATGTTCCGTCTTCTGTTAGTCGGAGATTTAAATTTGTCTAATTGTTTGATCGTGACGTTTCCAATTCGTAGATCTTGCTCTTTTCGTCATTTTGGTAGCCACGCATTCTGTCTTATTACAAATTTGGTTATTTCATTCATTTACCACTTTGTCTAGGAATTCCTACAGTTTCCAATGGCTTCTTACTATTGATGTTTCCTTTTACTATGTTCTGTAAGAGTTTCTGTATTTTCTTTTCTGCGCCTGCTGTCAACAATACTGTGTCATCTGCAATATCTCACATCTATATATTGTTGTCAATATTTACTTTCAGTATAAGAGGAAACATCGACATTTTATAACTAGTATAAAAGGTTGATTTTTTTGGGAATTATTTTTTGTTACATTTTGATGATACAGAAAATAAGAAAAGATACATGTATACATACACAAACATACAAGCACACACAGAGAGGCAACACACTTATGCATATATATATATATATATATATATATATATATATATATATGAGGTTGGATCAAAACGTATCGAGACTGTTGCCATGGTAATGGAGCTTAAAGTACGCAGAGGAAGCTGCTTACACTGACCCGGCAGAAAACATTATACACTAAGTTATAAATGTTCTTTGCCCACATTCCTTTTTTTTTATGTCAGTGTTTGGAAGTGAAAGTGTAGAGTGTGGTCGTTTCACCACACCACAACTGTTCCATCAGTGACTATGACTTGTGCAGGCCAAAACAACATTTGGGTCCTAAGACAACATTCCACAGGTTCGAAAGACACCGTATTCTCCAGATGCCGCTCCTTGTGACTTTTTCCTCGTTCCAAAATCAATATCCCACTTGAAAGGAACAAAATTTGAAGACGTTGAGGTAATCCACAAGAAAGCAACCAGACAGTTGCTCGCTATTCGAAAAATGGATCTCCAGGGATGCTTCCCTCAATGGAAACGCCGCTCGACAAAGTATGTGACTTCTGACAGGGACCACTTCAAAGGAGATTAACTGCCGAATTGATATATGTTGTAGTTTTCTTTTTATAGCACCAGTCCCGATACTTTTTCATGAAACCTCATATAAATAACGACAAGAGGAAAAGTCGTCTTTACCAGCACGTTTCGCTCTCCGAAGGACTTCATCAAGATAAATGTAAGGATTTTATTCTGCAACATGTATTTATTAACAGAAATAAAAATCTTATTAAATTTAATTTGTTTTTTAATTTAAGAACGCTTAAAAATATTCTTAAGTTTTCGTAAGTGAATAGTCAATGTAAACTATGGCGGGTGCTAGATGATGTAGTAAACGAAAGTGAATCTTATTATTCATGATGATTTTTTTATTTCCTTATATATTTATTTATTCAAATAATTTTCATATTAATGTGGCTATTATTACATTTTAATTTGATTATCTCTGTATCTATTTTAGATAATAGAAGGTTTTGAATTTAAACGTTTTCTTTGAATTTTTAGAATTTTACTATGGTCATGTTACTTAACAACAGGAAGAGACAGTTGAATTTCAAGAACGTATAATGAGGAAAGAGGGCTTGGTAAATTTGATACTCACAGCACATATTTAAAGTAAGAGGAAAACAACGCATACCCTAACTAGAGAACTTAAGTCAATAGATCTCGGAAGATGGTTTAGGTAAGGTAACCAAAAGACAAAATTTATTAAGAGCTACAAATGAGAGAAAATTGTGGAGAGCCATGATCACCAACGTTCTGAACGGAGACGGCATATAGAAGATAATCATATATGTTCTCTTGGGAAAGGAGTGTTTTATATAGATATATATAACCAAACATCGAATATAATTAAACAAATCCCGTAAAAAAAGAAAGTATACGTATCTGCATTAAGTGAGGAAGGACATAACATTAATCTTAATTTCAAAGAACATACGAACCCGAGAAATGATAATATTAATAAAAGAGAAACATAATCTGGTTCAACTCACAGATAAAAACAAATATAAGGAAGATGTTTTTCAATATATTAGATAAGCACTTCCCTAATACGTTCGGACTATATAAGTTATTTAACCGCAATACGGTCAAATTAAGTTATAGCTGCCCAATCAGTATGAGCAACACCATAACAAGAATGAATAGCAAAAATTTAAAACCTAAAAAATGACATGAAAGATGAAAATATAGTCTTATGTAATTGCAGGACAAAAATTAACTGTCCTTTAAATGCATTATTCCGTACGTAACGAGTTCTATAGTGTGCCGAAAGTGGAAAGTGAAAATAGTAGCACAAATACATACATCAGTTGAACTGACGACCAGTCCAAGAAGAGGTGGTATAATCACACTTCATCTTTTAGAATCCCCGAACATAGATACAACACGAAGCTAACAAGCTATTATTAGAGATTTAGGGAGCGGCATAACAAAAGCCCAAACATTAAATGGAGTATATTAAGAAATCTAAAGCTTAACATAATAATCGGGAATACGTATAGACTATTCCAAGAAAAACTAGCTTTAGAAACATATAAGGACATCACTGAATTACTTAACGGGAGGTCAGAGATCATGACCAAGTGTAGACATGTTAAGAAGTTCAGCTTGGGGTTATTTGAACCCGGATGAAGTTAAAGAAAATTTTGATTTTTTTATACACCTTCCCTCACTACTTCCGGTTTCGAACGAAATTACTTAAGCTGTTGAGCTCTATGTCGTTGATCTGCTGAAAAACTACTTGAGGTCAGCATTCATTTTTTTAATATCTTCGGTAAATCGAATCGAGTTCTCTCAGTCATTGTGTGTTTATCTAAAAATAAATACGCTTAAATTCACCCTCATTTCTGCCGTGCGCCAACGGCTTAGTGGTAGAACCCCCCCCCTACCTCGACTGATGTCAATTCAGTCGGGTTTCGATCCTAGCTAGAGGCAAACCGGTGTCTAGCCACACTGATGAACGTTGATACAGCGAAACAGTCTGTCTGTGGATGACTATATATATATAAATGATTTTATGCTTCCTTCTAGAATGTTGCATTCATATTTCGAAGGAATTGTTGACCTTTAAGATAAAAACGAACAATTTTTATTTGCCAGTGAAATAGTTCCCGAGTAGCACAGGAATTTAAAATCCTCCACCCCCTTTTGCATCACTACTTTTTTAAATGTCAAGTGAAAATAAGAAGAAAATAAAGTAAAATCCTCAAAACTTTTACATTATGAGAAAAAAAAAGCACTCGAGTGAACTTTGCCAGGTTGAAGTTCCTTCTAAATATATTCTTTATTTATTTGTGAGACGATTCTATTGTCATTGTCTATTTCCTACCGCGAAAAAGTGGTAAAAATCTCCCTTAAGGTAGAAGCTAATATATTAAAAGCAAACAGGTCGATGAATATAAAATGGCATAATGGATGCCTCTGTTTTCCTGGGGTTTCGTTTTTTATTATTGCTGTTGAAAGCAATGTCTTTGTTACTTCGCTCTGGAAAACACTTACCAAATCTAAGAAAGAGGTCAATATTTGTTTAGTTTTCCATATATTTAAGCGTAAGGAGTCTTTAGAAATCTACTAGCAGCTTTCAGAAGTGCCTACTCGATATTTTTTATGGATATTTTATATGAAATGTTTGAAATGACACTGATGGAAGTTAATAGACATTGTGATAATTTCAATGTTGCATATTCCTTAGTTAATAATTTTAGATATTTCGGAAATTAATTCCATATTTCAACGCTATGAATTTTTAGTCGGCTAAGCAAAGAAACTAAAGCTGAATAGCATAACAGAGTATCTAGATTTCGTTTATTTACCTAGTTTAGTTTATCATCTCGTCTGTCCGACATCAGTTGTTTATCAGTCAGTTAAGTTTTATACGTGTTACATGGTTGGGCGACCATCTCGTTTTTGATTCATGACTGACTAGGCAGCTTTTACCGTAATAGGTTACCGTTTACTTCTACGGTAGACGGGTTACCAACCGAGACTATTAGGACGCATCTCTCCTGATATTCAATCTATAACTGAAGGGAAAAGTGATGAATCTATAACTTTCCTAAAGGTATTTGCGCGTAAGGAAATATAACGAACTGGATTGCAATTTGAACTCAGGTCTCCGGCTTCCAATTAGTCATTCTTATATTGCATTTCAAAGTTTAACTCTACGGAAGACTATAACTTTAAAAATTAACATATTTAACATTTCTTACTGTTTGAATTCAGAAAGCGTTTTACGGCTACAGTGACGTTTGCCAAAGGTTGTGCAGAGTATATGGATTCCGTGAAAACTCGTATATCTCAGCTGTGGCTTAAAAGGTTTAAATTGTCGATTTTGAGATTCGAAATATCTCGGTTTGGAAAACAAATCATTCTGAATTAAGAACTGATTCTAATTTATTATATCCACGCCAAAGCACCAGAGATTTGGTTTAAATTGTCCTTTTCAACTGTCCACGGACATCTCAGTCAAATTGGGAAAACATGCAAAGATGGAATTTGGTTTTTTTTTGGCATTTTAGCTTAAAGACCAAACAATATTTTCCTCTTGCAATAGTATTTTACCCCAAAACGCTAAAGTTTCCTTTTTTGTATCGCATTGTGACAGGTCATGAGCAATTCATTTTTGCATTCCAACAGAAAAAGGTGTAAAATTTAGACTGCATGCAAAACACAACAAATGAAAAACTGAGACCATATTAAAGCAGAGCAAAAATTTAATCGTAAGAAACTGCATGTATAATTTGTTTATGATCTCTTGTATTAGAATATTAGGAATTTAATAACGTATTTTTCCACCTTGAATTATGAGTCAACAAACAAAGGCAGAATCCAGGTTGAATTGTAGGAAACTTTGTCTAGAAAGAATTCATTATGTTTTCTATTCGCAAATTTGTAAAAAAAGTGAACTTGGGTTCCTCATGAGATTTAACTTGAGAAGCGAATACAAAATTCCCCCCCACCTGCAGAAGCCTTTTAAACAGAAATATCAAACATTCATTTTTGCAAGTAATGAGAACTGAGATTTGTATGCCAATATAAAACGAAAGGAAAAACGAAACAAACAAACAAAAAAAACAACTGGTTATCACATAATGAGAACACCAAAACCAGCATTTCATTCACAGAAGTCCTTGCGTCGTTTCTGGTGGAATATAAAAATTTTTTATCCGTTACAAACAATCATTAAGTATGATTATTACCAACAATATTAACAGACAAAAAATCATTGCATCGAAATATATATATATATATATATATATATATATATATATATATAATATAAATTACTGAATGTATGGATTGTTTTATGTATGTATCCAGAGTTATAGTAAGGTTAACATATTAAAAAGTAAAAATAAAATAATCCTTGGAAATGGATAAAAGTGTAGCCGAAAGCGCTGGGCCATACAAAAAATTTGGACATTTTTCCATAATTTATGTTCAGAAAAGAAGAAAATTATAAGAACAGAAAAAAATTAAATCAAAAAATTAACCACAATACCTTGTCAGTCGTTTTAATGAAACTTGTATTTGTTAAATAAATAAATAATTATATATATATATATATATATATATATATTATAAATATGTTAGGTTGAAATATAAGTATATAATTAAACATTTCGTTTCAACGTTTAAATAAAACGTTTTCTTCAGGTGGTTAACATTGTTAACCAGCTGAAGAGACGTTTTATTGTAAACGTTGAAACGAAATGTACAATTTGGTACTGGATACTTACATGTTCGAATGTAAAGTGTATAATAAATATTGATAGCTCTACTTTTTATTGAACTTTGTTTTAAATATTTTCAACGTCGCAATTTTATTCTTCATTCTTTTTTACATTTGTATATATATATATATATATATATATATATATATATATATATATATATATATATATATATATATATGTTTGTGTGTGTGATGTGTATTTGGGCAGTAAACTTTCACTTTTTTCCAACTATCAAGTCTTCACACGTTTTTGTAGAGTTTATTGTATTGAAGGAAGAAATCTTGCATTACGTAAATTCTATAATAGTCTATTGTGTTCGTCATTTGTAATTTTCATTTGACTATCAATGTGTAACGACATTAGCGAATTTTTCCAGTAGTATCTTGAATGAACATTAGTAAAAAGAAAAAAAAGAACTTTCATTCTAAATCTTGAAGAAGGCAATAGGAAGGCAATTTTATCTTTCTCAAGAAGTAATGAAAATTCGCAAATAATAAAGAAAATTTATTTAGGGCTATGATCTCCTACAACCTTAAAACTCATGAGATTCGAAGATCTTGGGACGGAAAGACGTCTACATATTTCCGATAGTTATATTAAATTTGAATTTAGGTATATTGGTGTATTTTGATAAAAATGAAAACTCAAAAATAAAAATACATACATGACAAAACAGAGCATATAGAATAAAATATAACAAGAAAAAACAGTAGAAACATTTGTCTCTACATAGAAATTTTTAGAAACCCTTCAAGAGAATATTTCAGGAGAATCATAATTCTTTACTTCACCTTGAAGCAAGAACTCTTGTATAACGTAAATTCAATAAGAGAGCAAGATGTTAAATATCCCAGTGTGTACGAATTGATCGATTGCTATGAAATGAGAAGGATGTGTCACCATCTAAAAGCTTCCTTGAACTGTCGCTCCCCAAAAATATTTTTCTCATGAGCAAGTAGAAAATTCACAACCAACAGAATAGTAACTCAAAAGGAGATTCAAGATAAATAAATATTAACGGGTCCATCTGTAACTAAAAGACATGTTATTAATAAATCACACAGGAATGGTTCAAAATCCTTCACTCCACTGTGAAGATCTTTGCTGAAAAAAAGGGCATTGTGCTTACTTTTCCGTGAACATTTAAAGAATCCTTATGACCTTTGGAAAGATGTTCTCCGCCACAATCCAGTTCGTCAACTATGAACAAGATGGACGCACCTGTAAACAGAACAAAATCTCCGCTCCCACAGTAAAGCAGATATGTGGGGTTGCCATGGTTTGGGAATATTTTTATTTAAATGTTACGGAAGGAGAATGAGGAATCGGGGAGCCGAGTTGGGATTGCAGTGGAGTTTGTTACATTCACTTGCGCAAAAATACTCTTGGGAAGGGTATGAATCCATCTCTTCTCTCTCTAGCTATGAGTTAAATAGTAAGACAGGCTGGGGTCTATAGCCTTGGTTGGCAATCAGTCTACCTCAGAAAGGAATAGCAATCTAGTGCGGTAAAATTTTCTGCGTAGTCAATCATGGATCGAAAGAGACATGATCAACAAAGCTTATGTCACTTAAGTGACTGACTGATGGAAACATTTCATATGACCGAAAGCTGAAAGGACAAGAAATGGAGCAATGTAATATAATATTTTTGAAAGATAATGAACCAAAATATACAGATAAACTAACTTAACAATGAATTGTTCAGAGAAGATTAGAGATTTTTAAGTAGTCTCGTAAATTTCTCAAATTGAATCAAAATTTAAATACATGGCGAATTTATTACAGGATTTCAAGAATCATTGCTGAGTAGATGGTTGTTTGCAAGATTACTAAATTGCTCTAAAGAACTTGTTAATGGTTACAGAAAACGTTCCTTATTATTACTAGTAACAGTAATAAAACTAGTGTAGTAGAAGGCTCTGAAGGTTTGTTTCTGTTTAGAATTGTGTTTTCAATTGTTCAGAACACTCGGATCTAAGTGTTTCGTTTTAAAATTTTGCTTGTACAGTCTATGCAGAGCTGTTTCTTACATTTTCCAGGACTCTCTTGCACTAGATGATGACAGAGTTCTAAACCAAAATTCCCTAGATGAAGAGGAGGGGGAGCAGCAGAAGTGTGGTTCTACAGAGGAATACTCAGCATATTATAGACGGAACATGTGTGCAACGAGGAAGTTTTAAAGGCAATACGAACGAAAGGAACGCGTGTTCTTACCATCAGAAAAAGTACACTTGAATTTCGGAAAGACAATGAGGAAACAGGGTTTAGAAAATTTGACACTCACAGGACATATAAAAACAACTAAGGAAAACAGCGAGTAACAAATCTAACAAGTTTGTGCAAACGGATGGCACATCAGAAATTAGGAGTGATAACGAAAGACAGAATTTACTAAAATACATAAAGGATAGGAAGTTGTGAGTATCGAGGACTGCCTGCATCCTGCACATAGATTAATAATAATAATAAGAGACATTAAAACTATACTAAATATTTTACAAGCCCTGTATACTTCTCTCCTTAATTGAATATATATATATATATATATATATATATATATATACACAGTATTTACATTATTCGGACTGTTGCCCTCATCTCTGTCGCCATATTTATTACAGCCGTTGTTTCGGCCGTTGTACGCCCCGGCCTTCTTCAGGTGGTTGGAATTTCGAACTGAACCCTTTATTTCGCTCACCGGGGTAGACTGTTCTAGTTCCACGTGCCATGTTTTTAATGGATGTCAGTTATCTGTTATCTCCTGCTAATTTTCCTTCTGAAAGTTCTCCACTGCCTTAACCGGGTATTGAACTCACACACTTTGGGTCTGTCACTGGATCTAACCAACGCCTTTATCCACTGTGCCATGTGTCCTTGAGGACAACAGCCGAAACGTTGTGATAAATATGGCGACAAAGATGAGGACAATAGTCCGAATAATGTAAATACTGTACATAATACCTCATCTCGAAATACAGACAGATATATATATATATATATATATATATATATATATATATATATATATATATATATATATATATATATATATATATATGATTAATACAAGTAAAAGTTTATCACTTAGATTCAGCCTCCCGAGCCAGGGTTTCGTAAACGGACTCTCCGGAAATCACCCCGTCCACTCGTCAGGGCGTGTCAGCTACAAGATGTTTCATGCTTAAACGCAAATTTCAGGCCTTTCGGTGTTCACTCGTATTGTATTTATTCTGAATGTCGTCATCGGGGCCTTATTTTTTTCTCAGATGATAAATTGTTGTGTTCGTAATTTTTCTAAGGCAAAATTGTTGAAAATGCTGAACACAACTAATTTTTGGGTTAGAGAACACTCTGATGACCACATTGTTCTAATGTGAAAAGTACTGTTGAATAAAATGAAAATGAAATTTTCTTTCTTCCTTTGATGCTAAGAAACTTGTCCGTAATTACAAACTTGCATATTTAAATTTAAATATATATATATATATATATATATATATATATATATATATATATATATATATATATATATATATATTATTATAAGGAAAACGAACACTTAAAAGACCATGGTGATTTTATTTCGTTATAATCGAAATTCGATCCCAAGTCATCTGGCCGACTGTTACACACAAATATAAATGAACAAGGATTTTACCAAGCTTAAAAAACTCAATCAGAACATAAACTATGTTAAATATGCAGATTCAAATTTAGTGGAAGGGAGGAAAAGAAAGGGTATATATTCAGATAGGGAGGAGGTAAAGAAGATAATGGTGAAAGTATTCAAAACTTCGAAAGGAGAGAGAGATTTATTGAAGTTGTTCATAAACATATATTGTGATTGTAGACATGTTGACCTAATTTTCAGATACACAGTACGAAAAGGAACAGACTTCCTCAGATGGTAATAGGGGAAATAGAGAAGAGGAAAGAAAGGAAGGGAAAAGAAACAGAAAGGTAATTCGATGGACGGCTGGAGAAGTGGCAATTTTTGTATACAATCAAAATTATCTTTTTTTCCGGTTAATGTAGTCAGCTCCGATCATGACACTTTAGTATTTAAAAAAAAAAAAAATTAATATTAATGATAATGGTTTAAAGAATTTTTTGAAATATATATATATATATTATAAATTAATTGATTTAAAATATGTTTTTTTTCGCTACACAGTTCCAACCATGTTTCAAAAATAGAAGCTAAAAACCCCGAATTTAATTTTGCAATTAAATTAAAAGCATTAGTTCCATTTCATCTTCAAGCGAATTTTGGAGTAACTTTTAAAAATTACCGGGTTTTAAAGACACAGCTAAAATCACGTTTCCATGGTTACAGAATATTCTGCTTAAATTGAACAAGGGATGTCTAAATTTTCCTTATGTCAGTATCATTGTATCAGTTATTAGCTACAATTTGGTAAGGGGTAGGGATGTATTTTACAATGAAACCTGACATCAGTTGAATGGATGTCGTCTGAATTTAAAAAAAAAATAAAAAAATTGTTAACGGTAAAGAAATTTCAACGTCATTTTTTAAATTTAAAGATTTTTTGTTTTTTTTTTGTTTTTTTTTTCCTAATACTTTTTATTTAACTACGATTTGAAATATTCTCCTTTTTAATTTTTATTTTACTATATTCTATGCCATAAGATGTAAGCTTTTGAATGACCCATGTCCTTTGTACTTACATGAGAAACATTATATTACTAGGTTTATATATAAAGTAAAAGTTTACTAAATCAGTGAAATTAAGTTACCATTTTGCCGTCATAGTCATCATAAATTTAATAAAAAAAAAAATGTAACCTCATATACATACTTAAACTTGAATTAATACATAAAGTTTACTAAATCTGAGAAATGACTTAGATAGTTTTGTAGTCTGGGCCATTAATATTACTTTAATAATATCTAAATATAAAAGTTTAAAAATTGTAATTTACATATACTTTGATATGGAAAAATAATTTTACTTACTATGAGTAATTATCCTTCTGTTATAAAGTAATATAGTCTATTAAAACTAACAATGAAAATATTTTAAAATTTTAAAGTTGTAATTTTAAAATTGTAATTAAAATTGTAGTTAAATAAAATGAATTCTAACCTGTTCTTTGTACATACATATGAAACTTTATTACTTAGGTTACATATATTTGAAATAAATAAATTAATTAATTAATAAATAAAGTTTCCTAAATCTGAGAAATGACTTAGCTAGTTTTGTAGTAAGTGCCATTAATATTACTTAAATAATATTTAAATTTAAAAGTTTATAAAAAAAAAAAAAAAAAATGGAATTTACATATACTTTGATATGGAAAAATAATTTTACTTACTATGAGTAATTTTCCTTCTGTTATAAAGTAATATAGTCTATTAAAACTAAACAATGAAAATATTTTAAAATTTTAAAGTTGTAATTTTGAAATTGTAATTAAATTGTAGTTAAATTGAATGAATTCTAACCTAAATTTCTTTTAAATAATACTACACGCACTAAAAAGAATCCAAAAATAACACCTATAGTAAAATAAAATTAATATGAAATGTCACAAGATGTAAGCTTTTGAATGACCCATGTCCTTAGTACTTACATGAGAAACATTATATTACTAGGTTTATATATAAAATAAAAGTTTACTGAATCAGTGAAATTAAGTAACCATTTTTGCCGTCATAGTTATAAATTTAAAAAAAAAAAAAAATGTAACCTCATATACATACTTAAACTTGATGTTAAAATAATCCTACATAATATAATGGATTCTAATATATTTAACTGTTCTTAAAAAGAATATAGTAAAATAAAAATTAAAAAGGAGAATATTTCAAATCGTAGTTAAATAAAAAGTATTAGGAAAAAAAAAAGAAAAAAAAAAAACCGAAAATCTTTAAATTTAAAATTTAAAATGACGTTGAAATTTCTTTACCGTTAACAATTTAAAAAAAAAAAAAAAAAATCCAGACGACATCCATTCAACTGATGTCAGATTTCATTGTAAAATACATCCCTACCCCTTACCAAATTGTAGCTAATAACTGATACAGTGATACTGACATAAGGAAAATCTAGACATCCCTTGTTCAATTTAAGTAGAATATTCTGTAACCATGGAAACGTGATTTTAGCTGTGTCTTTAAAAACCCGGTAATTTTTCAAAGTTACTCCAAAATTCGCTTGAAGATAAAATGGAACTAATGCTTTTAATTTAATTGCAAAATTAAATTCGGGGTTTTTAGCTTCTATTTTTGAAACATGGTTGGAACTGTGTAGCGAAAAAAAAAACATATTTTAAATCAATTAATTTATAATATTAATGTTCTGTAAATTTACATTGAGCACTATTTTGTAAAAATAAAATATCTATAAGAACATGGATTTTATATCTTACTGTTCTTTTCTTTTTATTTATATACATATATATATATATATATATATATATATATATATATATATAAACACACACACACACACACACACACACACACACATATATATATATATATTAATTTTCACCCAAAATTTCATAATTTAATATAGAAATAGGACCTTGTTTAAAATGTATAATTATAAGGAAATTAATATACATAGTATTAATTATAATAATAATAAAAATCATAATCATAATAAAATAATAATAATAATAATAATATTAATAATAATAATAAATACAATGAAAATTTAATAAAAAATAAAAGTTACATTAACAAAGATACTAAGTTGTGAAGAAAATTGTAATTACATATCTACAAAAACAAAACAATCTACATATCTAAAAACATATAGACACACACACATATATATATATATATATATATATATATATATATATATATAAAGAAAACAGGATAAATGCCTTACATATGTCGCACTAATTTCGAAAAAAATATATCTTCCTCTTCTATTTGTAACATAGCTATAATAACACACATAACAACAATAGAAAAGGTCTAATTAAGAAGATAACATAATCCCATATACGTATGTAAATAGCCCCACGGTTTTCTTCCTTACCTTCTCCCTATCTGAAATATATACCCTTTCTTTCTTTCCCTCCCCTTCCGTAAATTTGAATCTGCATATTTAACATAGTTTATGTTTTGATTGAGTGTTTTAAGCCTGCTACAATCCTTGTCTATTTATATTTGTGTATAAAAGTCGGTCTGATGAGTTGGGATCGAATCTTTGATTCTAACGAAATAAATATCACCATGGTTTCTAAGTGTTCGTTTTCATTATAATAATTATTATTTGCCCAGTTTTTGATATTTAAGCTCTCTGGATTAATATCCCTTTTTGCAATTTCCATAAGGATTACTAAATATTATATATATATATATATATATATATATATAGTTGGATTGATGTGAGTTTGTGACCCTGGGTTTCACGCTTTTGCGATCGTCAGACAAACTGATTAATTTTTTTAAAATTTTGGTTTATGTAGATTGCGTGTATTGGTGTTATTATGGGAGTGGGGTGGGGAATCGTCGGTGTGATGTCACTCATGCTAACGCAAACATAGATGCATGTCCGTACACCTGATGAGGTACGCAGACACACATACACACTTGCTTGTCCGTCGGGACTCATACATATATAAACATATGTGGGTAGTTTCGGATATGTCAAATCCGAAACTCTCCTGACGGACCAACAAGTGTGAGTAACATCACGACGACGATTCCCCCCCACTCCCATAATAACACTAATACGCGCAATCTACATAAACCCAAATTTAAAAAAAATTAATCAGTTTGTCTGACGATCGCAAAAAGCGTGAAACTCAGGGTCACAAATTCACATCAATCCAACCAAATATGCTAGCTCTATCTCTGATATTGAACGCTTTCTAATAAGTACCGCGCATATAATATATAAATAATTATATATATATGTATATATTTATTTACACACACTTTTCACACACACACACACACACACACACACACACACACACATATATATATATATATATATATATATATATATATATATATATATATATATATAACGTACGATTATCAATGTAAGAAACTGGCTGAAACTTGAGTATTTATACCTGTTTTATTTTACTTAGTGTTTTTGTAGACTCGTGTGAGGTTCAGTCAATTATAATATAAATTACATGAGTCAGCAGTAACACCGGGAATGTTTACAGTCGAGGACTTCATTTTTAACAAAATCGGAAGATTGATATTGTAAAATTTCGGATGATGAATATTTGCAGGTGACATTAAATAATTATGTAAATACTACAAAATGAATGATTTTTCTATTCATGGAGAACGAGCAATTGGTATTCGCTCATATGCAACATCCAGATGATTAATTTCATGCTAGCAAACTGAAACGCGTATTTCAGAAGCGTTGCAACACATCTGTTATATATACATCAAAGTGGCTGAAAGGTCAAGGTTCAAATGGACAGCGTCCAATTTTCGAAGTCTAAGGTCCATCAGATGAAAAGCTCTCAGTGTTTGTTCGCTGTCAAATCCAATCCACCAGGCCTTGTAATTATAATGAACAAACAAATAGAGTAACGGCGTTGTTTGCTTTTCTGCAACATGTGTGAGTTTCACTTTCTGGACATGGTATCTTCGTTTTTTTTTAATCAGTATCACCAGACACAAAATAGTGAAGACACTATGACACAAGGTTTTCCAGGGTGTGAAAGAATTAGAAACAGAAACATTACTAATGAGCGGGAAGAGAAAAGAGTAATCAGGAGGACAGTAGATATTGATTGACATTGCTTTTAACTTTTTGCATATTAAAGTTGGCTGGAAAGCATGAAGCCCGAAGAGATTTCCACAAGCGGGAAGTGCGAGAAAAGAAACTGTTAATGTAGAACTTACGGCTACATCTAGCTAGCTCAATTATAAATTGATGAGGTCTCGACGCGAATCTAGTACTGTGCTTAAATTCAAAAAGTCTAGGTACCATTGCGAAGACTTCAATCGGACAATTACCAAGAAAGTATTCATAGAAAAGACAGAGAGTGGTAAAGTGACTGATGTCGAACTATAAGATCAGGACCAATAATATTGCTGATTCTTCTTCGGAGCTTATGAAGGAGTTCAAAGTAAATAGCAGGGACACCGGACCATGTGACCAATATTCTAAGCATGGGCGAATGGTAGACTTATAGGATAGATTATGGAGATAAAAGTTGTCTTGCACGACACCGTGAACCAACTTTCTTAGCATCTGACCTAGCAGTAGATTCAATATAGTCTTTCCACTTCATGTCAGCTGAGAACATTAGCCCTAGAAAGCGTATCTATCTATCTATCTATCTGGATCTATTCCTATCTCAGTTCATTCGGATCTTTTAGATACAATTAGCCACTCAATGTAGAATTTTATTGAATAAGCTTGTAAAGAGCGTAAAGAGAAGAAATAGGAAGTGCATATTATTAGAATATGCCGGATAAATAACGTTTGGTGCTAGACTGGAAGAAGTCAAAATTGTAATCGAGAAAAAATCGCGTGAATCTGTTGCACAAAGGAACTCAAAGGAATACGAAAGAAATGCAGATGAGCTGACCCTTTTTATATAACATGGCAAGTCCTAGCCGTGAAGGTCTGAACTATGAATACTAGAGCCTCTAAATACTTGCCATCGAAATAGCGTTAGAGTAGCGAGAGGCTATCAACGCTCTATTTATGGAAAAAGATTTGAAGTGAGAAAAACATTGTCAAGGCGAGACAGTAAGGATTTTTGCATATCAACCTCTGCTGGTTATTTAATACCGAAACCTAAATATTTTGATATATATATATATATATATATATATATATATATATATATATAAGTTATGAAAAACTTGGTAATCCGTATGGGTAGTCCCAAGGAGGATGAAATCCTGAGAGCTCAGTGGTAAATCCAGAGTAAATATTTTAAAGAAAAAAACAGACCACTTTTAAGGTTCCATTATAATAATTTATTTCACCAGAGTCCTTTTAAGCGACGCTAGATTATCAGATAACACTTCCAAAAATTAAATGAAAGATGAAATATATTTTGAACACAATTTTTATGGTTCAACTATATATATATATATATATATATATAGTTGTATAAAATTGTGTTCAATATATATATATATATATATATATATATATATATATATATATATATATATATATTGAACGCAATTACAGATAAAATGTTGGTCATTTTGCATTAAAATGAATTGCTGGTAATTCTACTATAAATAGGTATTGTTGGTAATGTTACTATAAATAGGTACCGTTGGTAGTTTTACTATATAAAATGCATTTCTAGGAAGGTTTTTATATAAAATAATTTGCTAGTGTTTTTACTATGAATATATATACTTCCATAGTGTTTTGGTTGAGGTTGGGGGGATCTCATTATTTGCCCATGTTTGCTACTACCCCAGGTCAGCATAGATCTGATAACAACAGCAATTAAGAGGTGGTCCGCGCTTCTCAAAACCTTCAATCTTCCAATCCGAAGCCTTGCTACCGGAAGCAGATTATCGACATAACCAGGACCCGTTAGGAATATGGAACAGCGGCTCAAATACGGCAGTAATACCTTAGTTTTCGTCTAATCTGACTCTTTTAACGATAGAGCATAGCCGAAGGAGTCACTTACTTTTTGGAACGATAAATAAAAAGTATTAACTTGGTACATGTCAGTCTTTCCTCCATTGATCTATAAGAGATAATCTGCCAGGCTTTGGTCATCTACATCTATGGAGGTTCATACATAAACTGTGGTGTCGTTTGCATATATATTTACTAAAGATCTGTGGCAGGTAAAGCAGAAAAAGGGTGGGACTAATAAGAGAAACTTAGGTCGTCAGCATTGATCTCCTGTACTTCGGAGGACTGGCCATTAACGACGATTTTATGGACTGACTGGATAGGAAGGACTTGAAAACTCCCGGAGCTTCCATGACTGGAGTGTCTGTGTAGCAACCGGCTATGAAATACCCTGTTAAAGACATTACATCACTCTCATGCTACGTATATTGTTCCACTGATTCTATGCGTAATTATAGTTAAGACATCAGCAGTGGATCCAGAGGAGCGAAATCAGTATTGTTTGTCGCTTACAAAGTTTTTTTTTCTTTTGAGTTGATCAACGGCTTTCTTGCTGATGAATGCTTGAAAAATGGAAATGATAATGAGTATAATGATGAGACGATATTGTGACACGTATGAGCCCTCACATGCAGTTGACACCTTTCATAAGCTTGAGAACAGCTATTTAACAGATACCTCTAGGTAGCTGTTAAACAGCTTTACCAAGATTGACGATACCTCTGTGTTAAAGAACAATCAAATGGATTTTATCCGAACAAGTCAAGCCTGGAATGAAATAGATTTATTAGAAAGCTATTGCTCCGTGATGGGTGGATCACGTAGGTGATGACTTTTGTCGTCTTACGTGGAGTTAAAGGAAATTGCGCAGAGCTTGGCCTTATCTGACGAAGATGAGATAATGTCAGGATAATTTATAGAAGACATTGGCAGTGTGAGAATTTCGTTTGTAATTATTCAGAACTCTCTGCATCGAATTTTGCTTGTATAGTTTACGCAGAAATGTTATTTGCATTTTCAAGACATCTGTTGCTCTGAGTGATGAAAGGGTTGTAACCGAAAGATATCGGTAGTACCAGTGGTTACAGTGAGCTGTGGCCGCAGTACATTATGGCATGAAACAAGGTTGGCGATTTGGTCATTTGTTAGTTACTTTTTGGGGGATAAATCTCACCATGACGGAAATAAGTCATTCGGAAGTAAGTTGTTCTGATAGGTCTATTCTTTTTTTTTCAAAAGAAAGCTGAGTTTCCTACGAAACTATCCAATCAGCTTTAGCGTATCGATAGATTCTCCGGTAAAATGGTACACCTGAGGTTGACGTGCTTTTTTTTTTTTTTAATTAACTCCAAGCAAAGAGATAATACCACGAAAATGCCAAAGGGTTACTGGGAGTAAAAGAGAATGAGAAGACTTTAAAAGGAACCGGAAACCAAATCCTAAACCGGAAACAAGGGATAAACCTCTTCTCCTGTTAAAAAAAAAATCAGGGAGTATGTGAACCGGACGATAGGTGAAGCTATCTACTACCATTGAAGAGAAAATAGTAAAGAAAATTACAGAGTTTATGCGGAGACGTTAGAAGTATGGTGTTGGAGTAGACGAGAAGGAACTTGAAACCCGATCCTAAACAGAAAACCAAGGGTAAACATCTAGTCCTGTTCAGAAAACCGGGAGGATATGCGAAAAAAAAATGAATGAATAGTATATAAAATTTCAGATTTTAGACAGGGACATTAGAAGTATAGTGTTGAGGAAAAATTTAGAAGGAACCGGAAACCCCATTTCTAAACAGGAAATAAACCTCTATTTCTATTCCAATTTCATATAGAGTTCCTGAAGGGCTGTATCACTAGGCCATACCGATACGACAGATAGTTGTCGAAATCTAATTACGTCTGGGTAGAATAAACTTTCAAATATAGGGGTGTTTTTCCTTAGAATGTCTTTTATTTAAACGAGAGGTGAAGAAATTTTTTAAGTGACACGGTAGGACTGAAAATTATTTATAAAACGGCAAAGAGTTTAATCGCCAGCAAAGATTTTGAATGGAAAAGATTGCCTAGAGATGACGGAAGAGTCGTTCAAAGAATTTACGAAAAGATTTAAATCCGTAAAAGTTTTGTTAACCCCGATGTAAACAAACGGAAATTATAGAATTCCGTCTGAAGAGATCTGCCTATTTAAAGGAATAATAATAATAATAATAATAATAATAATAATATTTTTTTTGTTTTAAATTATATTTCAATTTTTCCGCCACGCCCCGCCTCGCCCTGACCTTATGCGGACATCCGTGTCCATTTTCTCTTTTTTAAATTTTTTCTTACCCTAGGCATCTCATATCTCTGTCGGTGCGTGTATGTGTACATGTTTACTAATAACTCTCTCTCTCTCTCTTTCTCCCTTGTGTGTGTATATATATATATATATATATATATATATATATATATATATATATATATATATATATATATATATATATATAATGTACATGTGTATGTATCCGCATTGACAGGGATCATATTGTATTATTTTTTATTTTTATTTTTTTTTATTTTGTTTTCATGGCTACAGGTGTAATTTTCCTACAATTTGACTATCATCTCTTTGAGTGAAAATTTAAAAATATATCTTTTAGCGGCTAGTAGGTTGAGAGATGACCGGAAAAGTATAAGTTTTATTCCCTTGCTTCTACCCCTTTGTTGAATAAATTCTTTGATATCCTCCCTACCAATCTGTATTATAAGTCCAGCCTACCCCATAAAATTTGATAAGTATCTGTCGTTGGCGACGGAAAATTGAACATTTGTGGAAAGTCACTTGTGCCATGCTCCGAACTTGTAAGAAATGGTAAATGTACCATTTTTGAATGATACTTTTCCTGTAGTTTGATACGATTCTAAATCCTTTTGACTCAAGTTAATTCTTTCCTTTTCAGTTCCCTTTTCTCTTTCCCATTTTTTTTTAAGTCTATATATTAAAATCTGATTATCCCCCTTGGAGTGGTCACTCCGACTTATACTAAGTTAAAACTTAGTATCGGCTACCCCACTGAATACCATACACTACTATGAACTATTCTACCTTCGATATATTAATAAATCCACAATCTCATTGTTGGGGCGTGCTCTTGGATCTTCTTCGAGAGTCGTCCTAAAGCTGGTAACCTGAACATAATTACCCCTTGGCGGTCAAGGTTAAAACGCATCTCTACCAATTTCAGTGAATACGAATAATATTTCATACCGGATCGGCCGTCAACCGAGACAACGAGGGCCGCGTCCCTCAGAGAGGAACCAGTCTGAGGACGAAAAGTCTGTCACTGGAACAAACTCTTCCACACACGAAGAGACACTAGGTTACCAAACCAGGATTATTGCCAACCTTGGACCAAGTAACTCAATACCAAATCGACTAATAAAAAGTAAACGAACGAAATGGAGCCGCGAAGAGTATCGACAAGTCATGACATCCTTCTTTACTGCACTCGAAAAGCAGCAAAGAACACCACCAATCAAACATACCAAATATGGAGAAGTACGGTGAACTGAACAACAGTAGCTATGGTTACAAAATAAATAAGAAAATATTCAATCACCTACTCTACATGGATGATTTCAAACTCTTTGCTAAAGACGACAATGAGTTGAAAGTCCTCCTCAATATTGTAAAATACTTCAGTGACGACATAGGTATGGACTTCGGATTAGATAAATGTGCAAAAGTAACATTCAAGAAAGGTAGAATTACAGAAACACCCTTAATAGATTTGGATTTTGTCACAAAGATTAGGGAACTGGAGCATGATGAAGCTTATAAGTACCTATGAATTAGCGAAGGAGATGGCATACAAGACCCCCAAATGAAGGACAAAATAAGAAAAGAGTACTACAGGCGTGTACGTCTGGTACTAAATACTGAGCTAAACTCAAAAAACAGGATATCAACCATAAACACATTGGCTGTCCCTGTGGTGCAATACAGCTTTAATGTCCTTAACTGGACCATAGCTGAAATTAAGCGAATGGACGCCAAAACGAGAAAGCTTCTCACTTGCTATCGCATGCATCATTCCAAAGCTGATGTTGATCGTCTGCATGTGCCCAGATCCGAAGGAGGCAGAGGATTAGTCCAACTAGAACTGTCCGACAAAACTACAAGAATTGGCCTCCAAAGATACTTGGAAACTACAGAAGACTGGATGATGGTATGCGTCAAGGAACATGAAAGTAGTAAGCGTCTTTACTCCGTAATGAAAGAAGCCAATAAATTCAAAATGGAGTTTCAAATGGGCGTAGAGATGCAACTACAGCACAATACACCGGCTGAAACTGCAAAATACTTAAAAAAGACAGCAAAGACGAATGCAACCGACCAGATACAGAAGCGATGGCAAGATAAACCGCTTCATGACCAATACTCTGCCCGTACCAAACAAGCTGACGTAGACAAAACCCGTACCCATCAGTGGCTACGTAGTGCAGGGTTGAAAGCGGAAAGGTTTTATCCTTGCTGCGCAGGACCAATGCTTGCTAACTAGGAATTATCAAGCACATATACTAAAATATTGTGTCAGCCCCAAATGCAGATTCTGTGATAAATATCCAGAAACGATTGATCATCTTGTGTCAGGTTGCACGATGTTGGCACCCACTGAATATAAAACCAGACATGACAGAGTGGGTCAATATCTGCACTGGAAAATCTGCAACTTCTACGGGAAAGAAACTGAAAGAAACTGGTATGAACACCACCCAGACCCGGTTACGGAGATAGGACCTATGGGACTACATAATACACACTGACAGAACAATCAAGGCCAACCGCCCAGATATTGTTATTAAAGATCACAAACAAAAACGGTGCCTCTTTATTGATATGGCAGACCATGCTGACTGCAATGTATCTTTGAAGATATTCAAAAAGCTGTCAAAATACAAGGACCTTGAAATAGAAATCTCGAAAATGTGGCATATGGGAACATCAACAATCCCTGTTGTAGTTGGAGCCCTTGGATTGGTTGGAAAAGATTGCAGTAGACTAATTGAAGGGGTTCCTGTAAGTCCATGCCTCAAGGAGATACAAAAAATTGTTCTGACAAGTACAGCCCACACTTTACGAAGGGTTTTATCTATGTGTTTTTTTTTTTTTTTTTTTTGTCAGTGGAAAGTGTCATGATGCCATTTCTAACCTTTGGTCCCCGGGCGGAACCCGGAAAGAAATGTGCAAACGCCAGAAATCAAAGAAAATAAAAATAAAAATAATGACGAAACAAACAATCAAAATGCACGTAAAATGACACAAATTTTCCTTTTTACAGCCGATATGTGAAGTCAGAGTAAATCTGCCCTTAAGTTCATTCTTAGAAAAGTTATTTCTTCGTCCTTTTCTATCTAGCCAAGCAGAAGGGGGTTGTTAGAGATTTATTTAAATTAATATATACTTTAAAAAAAGAAAAAAAAATAGAAAATGCACGTAAAGAAATTTTAACTTTTACACACGACCTGTTAAGTCAGAGTAGATCAAATTAGCAGAAGTCAATTTAACTACCACAGGTAACTAGATCTATCTATCTATCTATCTCCCACTGTTCATGTCTACCTATCTATCTCAGTCTGTTCCTATCTATCTATCTCTCTATCTATTTCAGTCTATTCATATCTATCTATCTATCTATCTATCTATCTATCTATCTATCTATCTATCATATAATCTTCTTTCTTTTTCCTTCAATCACCTCTAACCCTTTAGACTTTTCTTTCCGGCTAAGGAGACTCGTGATAAATTTCCCGTTAAAAGTTTTTCGCTTTGTTTTCGAATACTTTGTTAAAAATCAACAACCAAAATAATCTCTATAAATTATGAACTTTCAGAAAGATTATGATATAAATAAGTTCTTATTAAATAATTAATTGAAACTGTTGTTGTTATTTTGATTGTTATCATTTCAGAAATTTAGCCAGAGTATCTTACGAAGATCGTTGGCAACGACAGTCGGCTAGAAAAGCTGCTTGTTTCTTCGAATTTTTTAGGTTCACACGGAAATAATATTTGATCAAATTATTCTTTTATTATATTATTCAGAAATTTTCAGTCTGCATTGTATACCATCTCTTCTGTTTTCGCATCGATTTCAATCCTTTCATAAAATATTTTCGACTTAAAAGAAGAAGCTGACCCAGGAATATCTGCATGGGTTTCATTATCAAAATGAACAGATGCAAGAAAATAATATGTAGAAGGTCAAGTCAAATCGATGCGTGTATCGAATTTTCAGCAATTTGATATAATAAATATATCTATAAGTCAGCCATTCATTCATGCTTAGAATATTGAAGCCACATATAGTCCGGTTTCTCTGCTATTTATCTTGAGCTTCTTGATAAAATCCAAAGACGAATCAGCAATATTATTGGCCCTGATCTGATGGCTCGACTTCAGTCACATTCCAACCGCCATAAAGACACCTCTCTGTATCTTATTTACAAATACTTTTATGGTAATTGTTCGGGTGAGGTCTTCGCTTTGTAAATACTCATTGGGGCTAGTTTTTTAATTTGTTGTTTTATTGCCCCCCCCCAACAATGAATTCTACATATGGAAACTAGATAGGACTTCCATAGAGACAATGAGGTATTATGGTGGATGTAGTAAGAATATTGTTGTATGTTTGGGTTAATGTTTGTGGCTAGCTATGTTAAACGTTACGACAGAAGAAGACCGTCCTTTTCCCCATTCGCCATTTTAGCTTTGTACCACAATTCTGTATATACTCAGAATAAATATCGCTCTTCGCTATGGTATATGCTAACATATTTTATTTAGTTTCTTGAAAATAGCTTACCATATATTATAAATACACATTGGCGTTTAGCTTTTAAATTGTTCTTTTATTCCCCTCCCTCCACAGAAAAAATAGTACATATGGGGACTAGTTAGGACTTCATAGAGATTCCGATGTATTATGGTGGGCGTAGTAAGAATGGTAAGTAAGAATGTTTTGTTTTGGGGTAAGAAATATTGTTGTTTTTTTTTTCGGGTGGTGGCTAGTTAAGTTTAATTATAAGACAGAAAAAGACCACCCTATCCCCCTTCCCTTTTGGCCTTGTGCCACATTTTTTAATTTATTAAAAATAAATATCACTCTTCAATATGCTACATAGACATTTTTTTTAAAATTCAAGCGCTGTGCTAGACTGGTGACTGGATCTCATCAATTTACAGTTGAGTTGGCGAGATGTAGCCGTAAATTCTATGCCAACAGTTTCTTTTCTCGCACTTCTCGCTTGTGAAATTCTCTTCCGGCTCCATATTTAACAACCAACTGTAATCTGCAAAAAATTACAACAATGTCAATCACTATCTACCGTCCTCTTGATTACTCTTTTCTCTTCCCGCTTTTCTTAATTCTTCCACAACCTGTAAACCCCTTGTGTCTTGGTGGCTTTACACCCTTGGAGTGATATCTTCGGCTCGACATAGCAATTAATTATGTTATTCATTCATATCGCGAGTATTAAGCTCTCCTTTAACGTAACCCTCTACCGCGAATGGCCCACCGGGCCTTGTGAAGGGGGAACCTTACTGTAACACACACACACACACACATACACACACACACACACACAGACAGACACACACGAGCGCGCACACAGACACAGACAACCACACACACATCTCTCTCTCTCTCTCTCTATATATATATATATATATATAAATATATATATATATATATATATATATATAGATATACAAGCCTCCCCACTGACACGAGATGTGACACAACGGCGGGTTTCATATGGAGAACCCGAACGGGACAGGCATAAAAATCTCCCAGCCCCGCCAACTATCGGTTGCGCTGGCCTCGGTGGCGACCACCGGCACCCACTCTCACGTGCAATTAGAAGGTGCAGCTTCGGCTAGCTGTTCTTCAGGGCCGGGAATCTCAAAGTATTATTTTCCTTAGCTGCGCCTCTGTCCGCAGACAGAGGCCACAACTGAGATGCACTCTGCCCGAAGACAAAGACCCAATTAAGAGATGATAATCCTTCCACAGCCTGAGCCGCGGAACGAAGAATACTTGTTTCTTTAGAAAACGATATCGTAAATAGTTTTTACCTACCTCGTTAATCTCATGGAATATCTGAACACTGATCCCCCAAATTAAATTCTGAATACTTCTGGCGTGGCGTTTCTAAGTTTAATCAATATTTGTGTGAATTACTAATAGTTTTATTTGTTTACTGTAAAGGACATTAAGTCTATAATTTTATATGGGTGTTCGGGTGGCATGTGGTGTAACGAGGAAGAGAGTGGAGTTCGAATTCCAGTCGAGTTTATTGCATTGTCTCACGTAAAATTACACTTGGGACTTGAGGGTAACAACTCCATCTCGTAAAATCCTAATGCGTGTTATGGAAACCGCAGTAGCACACACTAACGTGTTGTTCAGGGAGTCTACGAGACTTGAGAGCTGTTGTTCCATACTCCTTAGGGAGTCTACGGAACTTGAAAACTCTGGCTGCACACTGTTCAGGGAGTCTACGAGACTTTAGAGCTGTTGCCGCATACTTCTCAGGGAGTCTATAGGACCTGAGTGTTGTGGTCCATACGCCTTAGGGAGCCTATGTATGTTGAGAACTGTTTTCCCATACAACCCAGGAAGTCTATGGGAGTTGAGCGCTCATTTCTTGAACACCATATTACCAGCCTGTGGATGGCCTTTACTTTCGGCCTTGTGCTACTTCTAAACTGCGCTAACCATCCTGTGATTTTTACTAAAAGTATAGAACTTTGTTACAATTCAAGTATATTCCCACTCAAGCCCACATTCGATTTTGAATTTACATTTTGTCATTCTCCTATACTAATTTTCAACCATGACAAGACAACCCTGAATCCCATGCTATTTAACGCATATCTAGAGGAATATTATAAGGATTCATAACTTTCCTAAAGGTATTTGTGCGAAAACGAATGCAACCATCTCGACTAAAATTCGAATCGGGCCCGTCGATTTCTCTTTCTAGCCATTACATTAGCTGCACCTCCTCTGTTACAATACCACACAATATTAACGGAGGATTAAACCAATGACGAATAGTTATACGAGAAAAAAACTTGATGGTAAAGGGAAAAACGTTTTGTATAAAAAGATGTTTTTGGAAAGGTTTGCGGTTTTGGCATGAGCTTTGTGTTGTATATGGAAATTGAAAAACAAAAATAAATATAGATAAAGCCTGAATGATTAAAAGTGAGATAACTTAACGATCGATTATAAATTATATGCCAAAAGGAATTAGAGGAAAATAGAGGAGGAAACAAGAGAAAAGAATAGGGGGGAGAAAAGAAAAGAGAGATATGAAAAGTGAAGAGGCAAAGAGAAGAGAAGGAAGAAAAAGAAACGTACATTGTGAGGCATAATAAAGATTGAAAAACAGATTAGTAAAGAGTAGAAGAAAATAGAAAGAGAAAGAAAAAAGAAAGTTGGAGAAAAGAGAGAGAAAGGATTCTAAATGTTTAGAGAAAATAAGAAAAATAATTGTTATATGAATAAAGAAGGAAGGAACAGAACAACAGTAGTAAAAATGACGTCTACGATGAGAGTGATAGACTAAAACGAGGGAGAAAAAAGAAATTAAGAAAGGAAAGGACTAAAAAAAAGAAATAATAAAGAAAGAAAAATAAACAATGAAAAAAGAAAAAGAAAAAAACAATAAAGAAAGGAAAAAGAAGAAAATAGAGAAAAACGAAAGAAAAATAAACAATGAAAAAAGAAAAAAGAAAAAAACAATAAAGAAAGGAAAAAGAAGAAAATGGAGAAAAAAGAATGAAGAAAAGCAAGCCGAATGCTAAAAAATTATAAGTTATAAAGACATGAAAAGATTTGAAATATTTGACGAAAACAAAACAAAACTACAGGCACGTTCAAAATTCTTGTCAATAACAGAGCAAAAATTATTTCGTGATTCTGTATCATAACGAAAAAAAAAAACAGTTCCTGACAGCTGTGATTTAACAATTTGAGATTGCACTTTGATATATATATATATATATGCACACTGAAAGGAAATAAAATTTCACCTGTCTGAAAGACGATGTTGATTTTGACATAAGCAAGTCGTAGATAATCTAATAAAGTCTCCAAACTAGTCATCTTGTGATGTGGTAAGTGCGTCATCTATGTCTGAACTTTTGGTGCTGACAGTTGCTGCAATAAGATTCAGTTTGTTGAAAGAGTCAACGTCCCATAAGTACCGTGCAAATGCATGCCTTCTGTTCAAGGCTTAAAGACATAGCACGTTGAAACACCGGTTCCCGTACGATTATCAAAGTTAAACAACATCGAGCCTGGTCAATACCTAAATGGGCGACTGCTTGGTAATATCAGGTGTTGCAATGTTGGAAGAGTCAGTGGTGTAATGGATAACGACTCAGAATTGTTAATCGGAGAGACAAGTATATATATATATATATATATATATATATATATATATATATAATTCACCTTCATCATTAGGTTCATTACAGTTCTAATCATCGTTTTTAAAACAATATAAACATTGAGGGGGGTAGTTAAAATAAAAATGTCAAGGTGAAAAATAACTTGTGACACTTCGTTTTCTTGCAGGCATGAATGTTCAACTTTACTGAAGAAAGTTTTTTTTTTGTTCCATACGAAAACATTAAAATACGGATTCATATTTTGTAGAACATTTAAAAGCAAGTTTGTTATGATAACACAGGATGAATAGGCCCGCCGCTTCATCGGCTGTTGCTGCTATGGTTACCGTTGTAAGTATGATTTTACGAGGTGGATTTCCTCGCCTCACACTCAACTGGTTTTAAGTTCAGAGCTTCCCTTCTCCCTAGAGTTGTTGCTAACCAGAGAGCAGTTATTAACACTAAGCACGGGTGGAGAAGATGATATGGATGCCTACCTTTTCCAACTATACTGATGCAAAAGCGAACGCAATGACATCGGTCAGAATTTGAACTCGGCAATTCTAATTTTCTACGCAAGTAACCACTACGCCATGCACATACCCCACGTTTATTCGTTCTTGCGTGTTTAACATTTTTCTATATATGGAGTTGGCCAAAACATTCGTTCGGTTTATTAAGTAAATTTTCTATTTAGTAATCGAACCACATTTTTAGCAAACCCAATAAAATACATAAAACTTGATGGTAAAGGGAAAAACGTTTTGTATAAAAAGATGTTTTTGGAAAGGTTTGCGGTTTTGGCATGAGCTTTGTGTTGTATATGGAAATTGAAAAATTGCAAGGCAAAAAAAAAAAAAATATCATGACCTTGACCCGAAAATAAACATATCGGAATAAGGATTTGAAATATGATATTTTTATAATAACAATTTGATATCGGTCACTTAGATTTGGCCATATATGGAAGGAAATAGGAGATCACCACTCTCTTTGGGGTGAGGTTGTATTAATAGACAGAGAACATCACTGGAAAATACGAAATCATAAGGAATCAATGTATATCCTCGACCACAAAAATCTCCTAAGCCGGTCATGTATGGGCACGAATACAATATGTGAGTCAGTAATACAAAGTGCTAGACAATAAACAATAATAACAACAAATTGTAATATGAGCTCTGGAAAAAAAGTTTATAAGGCCCCAAAATTCATACACTGATGCCCTCAAGTACACAGTGAATCAAAGCGTTAGTTGCAGTAATCCAGTGACTTGTCCCAAAGAGTTATGTGTTCAATACCTGGCCACAGCAGTGGTGAAAAAAACCAAAAAAAACTTGAGAGTCGAGTTACAAAATGCATGGCACGTGGAACTAGAACAATATACCCTGGTGGACGACATAAAAGGCTCGGTTCGAGATTCCAATCCCCTGAAGAAGGTCGCAGCGTACAACGGTCGAAACGTCGTGAATATGACAACATGGATGACGACAACTGTCCAAACATTATAAATAGTTAAATACCTCATCTCAGAAATATAGACATATATAGTTTGTTTTGTGTTTTCCAATTTATGCGGCCACATTTTTTTCGTGTGTCTGTGTTTTCCTGCTTATTTAGAAAATATTGATTAGTCTTGTTTATTTATTTTTAATCTGGCGTTAAATTTTTCAATGTTTCAAAGAAAGGTTTTTTTGACAAATATGTCCGACAGAAATCAAAGTGAAAGCAATCAATTAACTCTATCTGTTCAATACCTCTATCAAGTTTTTTGTTTGTTTGTTTGTTAATAGAAATGTCGCCATTTTAATAAATGTTCTTAAATTCAGAATTATTAAAAAAGACCTCATTGGGTGCAATTAAATATTTTATGACATTAAGCTGGTAAAAAAAAAAAATCAAAAAAATAAAAGCAATGCATTAAAATTTATCATTTCAGTAGTTTTTGATTAATTTATGGTATATTTCTAATATGGCATTAAAAATAAAGTTATTCGTTCCACTTAGTTTCATAAAAGCGTACATGATAGAAAAATATAAGCGAACGACCTTTTTAGCCAACCCAATACAATACACAATTTTATGTGAAATGCTAAAGAATTGTGAGGTTGAAATAATTCTTCCGAAATCATTATAAAACTAAATAAAAATCTCGAAATATGGATTTTAAATGGTTGCTTGAGTAATGTAATGCCAAAAGTACACAGGTGTAGACTTTGAGAAAGCTTTTTTTCAATTGAGAATACAAGGTTTGCGTAGAGTGTCCTTTTATAGTCACAGTAACCAGAAATAGCTCTCTCAAAGAGGAGAGTAACAAAACAAGAGGAGACTACTCTTGATTATTCATAACAAGTAAATTTTACTGTAATTTTTTTTTTGTTTCTAAATGTATCGTTTTTCGTTTAATGTCTCTGTATAGTAATGTGTGAGAGTCAATGTCTTAAGAAAATATTTAACAGTTCACAGTAACTGTGGTTTATTTTCTTGTCATACCGATTGCCTTCCAATACACCGATATCTCAACAAATACACAGAATCATTTATTTAACCTTTTCCTTGTATCATTTAATACGAGTGACGTATAAGATATTCGCGGAGTATATGATTGATGGTGTTTTTTTAGGGCCTATCAAACTTTTGAACTATATTTAAAGCCAGAAAATATTTTTTAGATTAAGGAAATTTATCGAAACCAACGGGAATTTGAACTCGGAGAGACGAGTTCCAATTCCGAGCCGTTACCGATTGCATCAACCGCACATCCAAGTGTACAGTACCTAATATTCCCAAGGGGTCACCTATCTAGGTACTGACCGGTGATTGTACCAGAAACGGTATTTCAATGTAGGGTTGGAGTCAGCCTAACCCCTAGGTTAAGCTTAGGTTTGGGGTTAGACGTTAGTAACCCTGACACCATGCCTAGGTTAGGGTTAGGAGTTAGTAACCCTGACTGTAACCCTGGGTTAGAGTTAAGTTTGGGGGTTAGGGTTTAGTAACCCTGACCCCTAACCTGATCCCTAACCCTAATTACTGTTTATTTTTAATTCAAAAAATGCTTTATTGTATTATTTATGCTTTATTGTATTATTTATTTCATTCTTTTTGTTCTTTTTTAATTTATAATTGCTATTCTGAACAGAAAAACGGATTTTATTGTATTATCTAATATGTATTTGTTTAAAGTTGTATGTTATAAATAATACTACACTTATCAAAAAATGCTTTACAACAGTGCGTAGTGATTTCGGCGTTAAATTCAGTTAAAGAAGTAAATAGGCCAACATTTCTTACGCCAATGGAATTACTCCAAAGTGAATTACTAAAAATTATGACAGTAATGGCGAACGGATGACCGAAAAAAGTCCGTTTTTTTTCTCGTCGATAACTCCAAAACGGTTTTTTTTAAATAATTTAATTGTCAATTTGATTTCAGCATTAATTCGGTTTTACACGGATGTATGAGGATTTTTGAACATTTTAATAGATATTTAGAGCGGGGCTTAAAAAGAAAATTTACCAAATCCCTTAGGTTATTAAAGAAGAGAAGTGAATTGATGGATACATGTATGCATAATAATAAATATCTGCTCAAATACGTTGATCCAGGTAAATTTTTAATGAAAATTGTTTCTTTAAAAAAAAAAGGACAAGCAATCTCCCTTTAAACTTAATATGCCATATAGTACAGCATGCTGTTTTTAAATTTCTATCTGAGTGAATTATATAATGGTGCTCCTTTTCTCACAAACGGTGCCCAACCGACCCTACTACATTGTGCAGTTGACAAAATCAAAAACAAACAACGCGCATGCGCAAAATTAAAAATATAAGATGGCGACAATTTACCCATCTCACCCTATATATATATATATATATATATATATATATATATATATAATACCAATTTGTAATTGGTAGGATAATTCAAGAAGGGCATTAATCCACTGAAAACTCAATGTAAGGTACAGAGCAATATAATTATTTCGAATTATTGAACCTAAACAGGCACTTTTTTCAGAGATGATGGATTTATTTTCATCCCAGATTTTCACCACCATCTTCTAGAATACAGAAAAAGATTATAAAGAGTTTGCAGTTCCTTGATTTTAAAATTGAAATCTCATCTCACCTTAAAATAGTTAATTTCTTAGTTATCACTTTCGACTTCTCTAATAACAAATTTTAGCCATTTCACAAAGAACTCCTATTTATATTAATGTCAACCTCAATCACACAAACTCAATAATTAGACAAATCTCTAACACAGCAAACACTGGAATTAATAGATTTTCGTCTAACAAAAAAATCTTCAATGAGAATAAAATGACTTATAAAGATTCTCTCAATAAGAGTAATTTCAAACAACAATAGATTTACCAGAAAACTTTGAAAGACAATACAACTAATGGAGCCAAAAGCACAAAAAGAAAAACAATATGGTTTAGCACACCTTTCTGTAAATTGTCTAATTGGCAGATATTTTCTAAATTTAATCGACAAAAATTTTAATCATAACAACCCTCTACAAAAAATTTTCAATTGAAAAGAACTCTAACAATTAGTTATTGCTGCACTAAAAACATTCATAATATTAACTGACATCCCAACAAAATATTAAAAACATTTTATGACAACAACGCACCAGAACATACCAAGCTACCATTTGTCCAAAAGAAAATATTAAAGATAAAAATTATACATCGGGATATCCGCTGGAAATTGGAAACAGAGAATCAACAATCAGCAGCATTCCTTCTCCAATAATTCTTTAAGACACCAAATTGCCCTATCTATGAATTATTGGAAACTTAAAGATGGCGGCTTCAACCCACAAAATTAAATAGTCTGTCATATGTCAGTCTAAAACTTACAACAACTTCCGAGACAGATTCAGTCTATATATACAAGATTATATTCATTAATTATAAAAATGCTGACCAAATATTGTTTCAAAGAAATTAACTTATTTTCAAATGTAGACATGAGCAAATTTAAAATTCCTTAAAACATTGTTTTGGGGGGATATACACTTGAAGTGTTATTTTTTTTATATGGGTACAAACATATGTGTGTAAGTGTATTCATATGTATGTATGTATAGTTATATTGCTTGTTATACATTTTTATATATAGGTTTGTAGATATATTTAATTATTTATGTGATTGTCTTGCTGATGCCTACCTCATTTATAATTTTTAATGTTTTATTTAATAATTTGTATTTTATTAGCTTATATTTTTATATTTTACTATTATTAATAGTATTATATTTTTGTCATTATCAGTTTTTATATTCTAAATTTGTTCTTTATAATTATCTAAATTTTATTTATTTAATTTATTTTATTATATTGTTTTATTTATGTTGGATATTATTATTATTAGTAGTAGTAGTATCAGCTTAAAATTATGATGATCGTCTTATGTGATGATGATTACAATCTAAAATGTCATGACTTTATTTGACAAATTGTTGTAACTCATTTACTTTACGACACCATCTTCATTCCCTTACCCTGGATATTAGCTTGTTAAGCCCTTTTAAGAAAATTGTTTTAGGTTTAGTCTATTTATTTTTGCTATTGGATCATCATTTATTTCTTCCTTGTTACCTTTTTTTTTACTCACCCTCTCTTTCCATCTCTTCCCACTCTCGTTCTCTCACTCATTCTTTCTTCGCATAATTTCTAATTTCTTTATATTTGTAAATTTTCTTTTTTTCTTTCTTCCTTTTTGTTATAATTAATGCTTTTCCCTTTTCTTTTTCCTTTCTTCTTTTTCCCCTTTCTCTCTCTCTCTCTCTCTCTTTCTCTCGCTTCCCTTCTCCTTCTTATCTCGGTATGTCTGCCTGTCTGTATTGATTCCATTTCTTAAAACTTTCGGTCTGAAGAGATGAATGTAACATATCTCTCTCTCTCTCTGATATGACAATATATATATATATATATATATATATATATATATATATATATATATATATATATATATATATCATTATACATATTATATATTTATCATAATATATATATTTAACATTATAGATATATATCATTATATATATATATAATATATATATAAAAAATAAAAGTGAACATAGAAGTCAATACTTAGAGGCGACAGTCTGTTTCATGCTAGATGCAATCGTCAGGCCATTGACGATTGCATCTAACATGAAACAGACTGTCGCCTCTAAGTGTTGACTTCTATGTTCACTTTTATATTTACACACGCTCTATCTCTGATATTGAGCACTTTATCCCATAAATATAGGACATCTTAACACTATATTTCTTCATATATATATATATATATATATATATATATATATATATATATATATAAAATCATCTCTCTCTCTCTCTCTCTCTATATATATATATATATATATATATATATATATATATATATATAAAATTTTGTAACTAAAGATGAACCAGGAAAAATATATTTTGGGGAAATAAATTATAGTCATGGAATCTTAAGGCTGTCACTTTCTTAATTATTTAATTAATATTTGCTCTGTATTACATTGATGTCTCTGGATTACATCGTCTTTGGAATTATCCACACAGATTACCAAAACCCTCATTACCTTACTATATATATATATATATATATATATATATATATATATATATATATATATCATTGTATAATGGAAAGTTCTCAATTCATGCATGTAAGAATTCCAAATAAAATCCCATGTTTAGCCATTTTGTCAGATTTCTGGAACTGATCGGATGGAGATCATTTTAGTAGACTCTCGTACATTCAGGCGTGTATGATGTATTTGTTTTTAATCTTTCTGCAATATATTTTTACGCTTTTCACTCGTTCTTTGCTACGAGTAATATTGCTTATTGGGTTCATCTCGACGCCTGAATAGGTCAGCCCATTGACCCATTCTGAACCCCACGATCTAATTCTGCGGCCGGTGTAAGGAAAATGACCTTTATATTTCCAGTTAATAACCTGTTTGGGCCGAAATCCATGACAACGAGTTGCCTTCGAAATAACCCCATCCTCAACAGAATGAGACTCAATCGCTCTTTTCTTGCACGGCTTATTTGTCTCTTACTGAAAACGCATATATCTCTACTGAATTATTATTATTATTTCTATAATTGTTAATAATAATAATAATAATAATAATAATAATAATAATATCTTTTTCTTATTCTTAAGTGTGATCTCTTAACGGATCATTTCCTGAGACCTGGAGTAAGGCAGGTTCGAGAATATATGTATTCTGTGTGCATAGATTCGGATGTTAAGTCATATTTAACATGTACATTTATTATATTTTCTTTATATTGATAATGCCTTCCTGAGTTGGCGGGCAGTTTTCCACCATGGAATTTTTCGAATTCTTTCTCAACAGAGGCTGCCAGGGATACTGTTAATATTTGTGATTCCCTTTTTTATCGTACTAAGAGATACAATTATTTATGATATAGCAGCTAATTTAAGCTGCCACCTTTTCTCAATTTCAACATCATATGTTGAGAATGCATTTTTCTATTTGTTTTCTTAAATCACGATGTTTAGTTTATAAACTTTTATATGAATGGTAAAGTCATCAAACATCGTAGATTCGGCGTCATGTAACTGTTTCAGGAGGTGGTTCATACCATTCACCAGCATTTGGGTAATTATAAAATTGACATATCATCCAATGAATGAACCGGCAAATGTTGTCCTAGTGTTGTTTTGATATCAGCATCGGATAAATTATTATTAAGATGATTTTATTGGAGTTGTGTGATGCATCCAATATGTAATCTACATGCAATGATGGAAAGACCGATCGTTGGTTTAATAGAAAGTGTTTGTCATAATATACTGCATATATATATGGATATGGGGTAATGGATATCGGCTTGGATTGTGGAATCGCAGAGCCGAGTTCGAATCCAGGTTGAATCCATTATATTCACTTACGTGCTAATACACCTGGGAAAGGTGTGAATCCTCTTCTTCTCCCTCCAGCTATGGGTTAAATATCAGGACAGACTGGGCTCTATAGCCTTGGGTGGCAACTGGTCTAGGAGAGGAACACACGGTGCCACAAGATCCCTAAACAACCCCCCTCAGGTTTTGAATTCAGAGTTGAAGGCTTCGTGCAGGTGTGGATGGTCCTGCACGAAGCCTTCACCACTATGATCGAATCTCATGTGCCGGTGTCGGGCTGTCAGTTTCCTGGAAACTGATCTGCTTGACCCTCATACGTTGAACCTGACGAGAGAATCGATTTATATATATATATATATATATATATATATATATATAGGTAGCAATTTTTCATTAATGTATGTTTCAAGTTTTGTCAAATTATTTTAAGTTCCTTTCATATTGTCTGATAAGCTTAATAACATTATCATTGAAAGACGAAAGAAAATCACAATATTGATACATGTTTTTAAATCCTATCTAAGCTTTCGGCTTACATTAGCCATTATCAAAGATAACAATGGCATTTCAATATATTAAACAATACACGGGCAAAACAATAATGATAGTCTGTTTTTGTTGAATGAAAGATTTCCAAGCAACGATAAACTCGTGTATACGAGACCCAGAAGCGAAAATCGCACCGCAGCTCGTGACGTCGCACATGACTACACGAGAGTGAAAACTAGAATTTTTAAGTATGGGAAGCCGTTGGTATAAACCAATGGCTCTTGTTATCAATTATAGGCATCTAAGAATATTTGTGGTGATTTCATAGTTTATTTTGTTCAGGTTAGGTTTCACCTGTTTTATGCATATAGCTTCAGGAATTTTTAGTTTTTGTTTATTGTTTTCATGTTTAAGTATAGTTGTATTTTCAACAAGGATTTTACGAAATTGTGTATGCGGCCAGGCATGTTGTTTTAAATGCCTAAAAATGTTAGAGTTATCATTCGTATGTAGAGTCAAGAGTCGTGAAAGCGAGTTTCTGGTGTGACCAACATAAATATTATTTAATCCATTGGAGGTAAAATCTCCCAAAGGGCGCTTGAATTTGTAAACTATGTTGGATTTTACAAATCGCAAACGGGGTGGAGGAAGAATCATTGCGAATAATTGAGTTGGATATACTAGATTTAGTGTAGTATATGATTAACAATATTTTTGCTGGGATCTGTTGTAGATATATTAACATTGTATTGTGGTCCGACTCAAAAAAAAAACTGTCTTCCTAAGAACAGGGTGGAGGCGCACGAACTAAAGAAAAACCGGTACGAGTCACTGCGTGCCGAGTGTATGGAAAATGGTTGGACGTGTCACGTGATGCCTATTGAGATTGGGTGTCGTGGGTTTCCTTTCAAAAAATAGGCATCACTGGCCGTTGGTTGAAAAGCGTTTCGCATCGCCTTCAAAAAACTGTTCAACACGCGTCAAGTTGGATTTAGTCGAGATCAAAACAAGCAAATAAAATGCGCGCAACATCACGACCTAACATGCGCAAGTGAGATATTTGCGTGGTCGTCTATAACGATTTTTACGAGCGCGTCAATAACGGCAAACGCGTTCAGGAAACTTTCATTGCAGATAGATTTTACTTAAAGGAACGATTAATCAGCTTATCTTCATATCCTGCCTAGTGGCAAACGCTGCTGGTGGCGCCAGGGGTGGCGGTCCCGCCATAGCCACCGAAACCGTGATATCATCCCTGGTCGGCGGCTGATGAAGACAGGGTATCGCACGTGCTAACACACGTTGTATGTTAAAAAAAAGAAGATATTTACTAATTTTGTTAGTATATTTTCATCTTGTTTATAATTAGTAATATAGTATATAGGAGATTAATATGTTTGGGATTAGTTGAAGCAGTATTATGTTCTGTTTGCTTAGTATTGAGACTTCTAAGAAAGTATCTTACTTGTTCATTAACTATATACTTTCGTATATAACATATAAACCTTAATTGTCTATTCTTTATTTTATGCATTTGGTAATGAGTGGTGAAAAAATTGCAATTAAAGTGTACTGTGCAAAAAAAGACAACAAAAATTAATGATATCGAAATACCCAGGAACTTCCAACGGACGTGCGTCACAAATGATGACACCAGCCTCAAAGATAAACCAAGGTCAGAGAGACCTGTTGTGGAAGAATGAGTCCTTGCTTGAAACAGGTAAACAACCGTAAAACATAAGCACTTGTACATTGTCAGCAGAAGTTGGTCCTTCACTAAGCACCATCAATCGACACCTCCGTAAGCTAGGTCTCATGAACTGATGCTGTCGACAAGTTTTTCATGATGTGAACAACAATGTGTGGACTTTTGCAAACAACTATATCCCAAATCTTCAATATGACTGCTTTTACGGTGGAATTATAACTAGGGATGAAAAATGAATCTATTTTCATAACATTAATAAGAAAAAATCAGTGGATTCTTTCATGTTTGGTTTCAGCATCTGTTGTCAAACAATGGCGGTTTGAACAAAAGGTCATGAATTTTTTTGAGCATGTCATACATGGTCATGCTGTGGACGTTGGTATTTATGCTCAAGAGCTGTAGCTAGTATATCATGATTTGAAAGCTGCAGCTATCCGGCACTGATCAATCGAAAACGCGTACTCTTACAGCATGACAATGTCCCAGCATAGGCTGCCAGTGTAACCAAGCGCAAACTTCGGGAACTTGAAGGACTGAAAATGATGCCTCAACCTGTTCAGACCTTGCCTCATCAAACATTTTCTGTACTATGGCTCATTTCCTGCGCGGATGGTGGTTCAGCAATGTAGATTAGTTTGAAAATGGGGACAGGGAATTTTTTGCCGCTAAACCAGAAAATGTTATAAGCGTGGAATTAAGCTTCTGTCACAATGATGGCAGAAAACAATAGAATATGATAGAAAATATTTTGATCATTAAACGCTTTTCGTAAGTAATTTGTTTGAACTATTAATTAAATTTTGAAAGACGAAATTGACTTAACCTAATATATATCAATAGAAAGACAATTTAAAATGTATATAAAATGCGTATACAATAATAATAACTTCGTTTTCTGCTACTTTCAATTTCTGTGATTCGGTAAAAATTAGACGATACACATATATTTAAACATGGATTGTAGTATTTAAAAAATTAGATATTGAATCCAAGACTGGGTAAGCTGTTAAGAAAGTGGGTTCACTGTGCCGGGCGAGGCAATTTTCTCTTCGGAATCTATCTTGCATAACTATAAGCTTACCATTCGTCCATGCTTAGAATATTACTGCCATATATGGTCCAAGGCCCCTGCTATTTATCTGGAGTTCATTGATAAGATCCGAGAAGAATCAGCAATATTATTGGTCCTGATCTGGCGGCTCAGCCTCTGTCACTTGCTCACCATCGTGAGGTTGCCTCTTTGTGACTTATTTTATAAATACGGTCATTGTAATTGTTTGGATGATCTCTTCGCTATGGTACCTAGACTTTATGAATTTTAGTACATTACTAATGGCGTCAAGATCTCATCAATTTACAGTTGAGCTGGCTAGATGAAGCCGAAACTTCTATGCTAAAGGTTTATTATCCCGCATTTCTCGCTTGTGGAACTCCCAGTCGGCCTCATGCTTTTCAACCAAATTTAATCTGCAAAAATTTAAATGCAATGTCAATCGCTATCTACTGTCCACCTGATTCCTCTTTTCTCCTCATTACTAATGTTCTGTCCCTAATTCCTCCGTACCCTATAAGCCCTTGCGTGCTAACGGCTGTGCTGCCTTAGGATGTACTGATAAAAAATGGTATAAGCATAAAATTGAAATTCTGCTGGCACAACGATGGCAACAGACAATTACGTATGATGGAAGATATTTTAATGAATAAACCCTTTTCTTCTGTTATTTGTTTGAACTATTAATTAAAACTTGAAATACAAAACTCTCAACTCAGCCTATTATATATATATATATATATATATATATATATATATATATAAATGCTGGCACAATCTAGGAAAAACTTTGAGTAGTTCGACTTATAGTAGAACAAATCGGTACCAAAGGGAAAAATGAGGAATAAAAAATAGAAAGAACCAAGAACATTAAACTAAGGCGAAAACAATCGTCCAGACTTCAAGCTCAAAGTCCAATATATATATATATATATATATATATATATATATATATATATATATATATATATTAAAATTTAAATGCAATGTCAATCGCTATCTACTGTCCACCTGATTCCTCCTTTCGCCTCATTACTAATGTTCTGTTCCTAATTCTTCCGGACCCTTGCGTGTTAACGGTTGTGCTACCTTAGGGTGTACTGATAAAAATGGTATAAGCATAAAATTGAACTTCTGCTGGCACAACGATGGCAATAGATGGCTATATATATATATATATATATATATATATATATATATATATATATATATATATATAAAAGGACTATTTTAAAGCACATACAAAATAGTTTAATAACTTCGTCTTTATCGATAATTTTTTTGATCATAGATTATGTTTATAGAAGAATTAGTAGCAAAATGTTGCTGGATTTTAAAAATCGACTACCTGAACAGTAATTTAATTGAGAACTAATTATCAAATATATAAAATGAAGCATACTTCAATAAAAAAATATCAGTAGATTGCCCTTGTATTGGAAGCCAATAAAAAAAACAAAAAAAACGTAAAAGGTTTTTCTTCCCGAAAAGCTGGAATTTCTAGCTTGTAATGAATTCTCGCCTAATTGAGAAACCCTGGTCTAAAGCGTTTTTGGTACTATTTCGTATGTTCCAAATATATAGGCCACCGTAATCTTCATCTTCCATACTTTTCATAGATCCTGAGCAAAGTCCTTGTATTTTGTAGCTTTTCGTTTTCTCGTATTCTCATTTATCAATATCCGAGATATTAATACGAGCATTATTATTAATTATCCGTTTGTCTAATTATATTGGCTTATTTCTTCATTGGAAAAATCGTTGTTTGCTGCAGGTAAAAGTCGAATTATCCCAAATTACCAATACTCTTGAACTCTTTTGAAACTTTGAAATCATTAATGGTATTTCTTCCCATACGCTTTACTATTCTTATTTTATTTGGTTATTTTTATTTTGTAACTTTACTTCAAGTACGATCTTTCAATTGCTCTAATCAATTTGTCACGAGTGTTCATCAAACAGTTGAACTTTTCTCTTAGATTCATCAAGACTCCATTCTTTCGTTTTTGGTTTCGCACTGCGGCATTTGAATTCCTACTCATTCCCTTATATCACTAGGCGATTTTTTTTTTTTTTTTTTTTTTTGGCAAATGAGTCAGAGGCTACAACAGAGATCCAGTAACTGGAAAGTTCTCACACACGAGGAAAATACACGCATAAAGAGAGACGCATATATATATACACACACACACACACACATATATATATATATATATATATATATATATATATATATATATATATATATATATATATATTAATCAAAATTATAATTTACGCAGGTTATAACATCACTACAAAAATTGCAATTTTGTTTCAACACTACTGTCTTATATTCATTGTTCTTTATCTTATCATTTGTTCTTTACTTCATCAAATATGTGTATACACACACACACACAAACACACACATATATATATATATATATATATATATAAATTGTGTGTATTTAGGCAGCATGTTTTCATTTATACACGTTTCATTAAATAATATAGACAAGTGTTGTCTATTTATTCTATGTAAATTTAAAGTTTAATAACATTATCGTTAAACGAAGAAAGAAATTCACAATATTGATCCATATTTTTTTTTATTATAATCTAAGCTTTCGGCTTACTTAAGCCATTATCAAAGATGTAAATTACAAACATATTAAACAATATACGGACACGACATATATATATATATATATATATATATATATATATATATATATATATATATATATATATGTATGTATGTATGTATATATATATATATATATGTATGTATATATATATATATGTATATATATATATATATATATATGTATATATATACATACATACATATATATATATGTTTGTGATATATATATATGTATGTATATATATACATACATATATATATATGTATATATATATGTGTGTATATATATATATATATATATATATATATATACACAGGGCGCGTGTGTATGAGTCATTGTGTGGAGATAGGGAGACAAAGTGTAAAATGTTTTAAGTCTTTACAGGACTCGTTTCCCAAATGTAACGTGCGTTTAGTTAGGCTTCTTCAGGCTGGAATGGGACCAACAGCTCTAATATATATATATATATATATATATATATATATATATATATATATATATATATATGATTAATACAAGTATGAGGGTCAAGCGGATCAGTTCCTAAGAACTGAGCCCAGGCATCAGCGCATGAGATTTGATTATAGCGGTGAAGGCTTTGTGCAGAACCATCAACACTTTTTGGAGGGCTGAATACAGACACCTGGTGCACTACGTGCCACAAGGGTCCCCAAACGACCCTCAGCAGGTATGGAATTCAGAGTTTTCTTTCTCCTCGACGAGTTGCAATCCAAGGCTATAGAGCCCAGTCTTGTCCTGCTATTTACCCATAGCTGGAGGCAGTAGAAGAGGATTCATACCTTTTCCAAGGGTATTACCATATAAGTGAATATAATGGATTCAACTGGAATTTGAACTCGGCACTCCTATTCCCCAAATCAAGCCGCTATCCATTACTCCACCATGCCTATAAATATATATGGTGCAGCTTAAATCTGTTACAAAAGTAAAAGCTCATAACTCCTTAAGATTTATCATATCAGCCTACAATTTTAACGCAAAGTAAGTATTAATCTGCTAGATAACACCAGAAAATTCATTCAATATGATTCCCTTTAGTCTTATTCAGGAGAGTCATTGTTGGTTGCAATTTCCATATTCCTATCAATTTAATCTTAAGAGCTTCAGTATTATGGTGCGAAGACGAACTGACTTCACTCACAAGATATGACAACAAACTATAGTAAAGCGCGTCGATATCTAGTGATGACGCATGCTATTCGTTTTTGGTGATGATGCTAGGACAATTGTCTCAGCATCACGAATGTGTCATACGTGCGGTATGCCTTGTCCATCCATTTTCTTGAAGTGTTCAGTGCTCATCACCATAACTGGCATTGTACCACGGCTTGAGTGAACCTTCAAGCACCTTCAGTGTACACCTACCTGTTCATCTTCGTCTCGAGAAAATTGTTCGAAAATAATTGTTCGTAAAACATTTACTCGAATTGTAAATTGTCTCTTCTTCATTATCCATCCACAGTGATGTTGAGTTCCATTATCTTTCGATTAGTGAATTTTATCCTAACTGACAGGAAAAGAAGAAAGATGTCCGCTATAAGAACTGATTGAATTAAATGTTGTTGTACTTGATATAATTGTGGAATGAACCAGAATACTGTAAGAAATAATCATTATATAATGCATATCAAAAAAAGACAATTTTGCCGTATCGAGAAAACTTCTCGAAAACAAATGTTTGAAAAACATTTATTTGAATTGTAAATTGTTTGAATGAAAATTAATTGTAAGGACAATTATACTAAATAATAATTTTTCTAAATACATATGTTTGAAATACGTATGTGGTGTTGTTTTGAGAGAGTCAATGCTGATTTACCTAGAATAATAACGCCCTTGAAGGATGGCATAGGGTTTTTTTTTTGTAGCAAGTGTGAACACAACATTGCACAATATGGAAATCCTTAGACGCTCTTAAAAGCGACCAGGAATTGCAAGAAATTCATAATACAAAAATCAGAGCAGGTTGCAAAAATATTAAAATCGCCAAGAAATCCTGCGACGTAAATGGAAAACATACAAATTAGTGGCATCTTTTAACAAGTACTCTTGACTATTTGCATGCTGTATCATATAACTCAGTTATAAGGATTTTTCTTACTAAATTGCTTTAGTAACGATATTTTTATTTCGAATAATTATCATTTGTTTATTTCCTCTTTAAATTTTTACATTTTTATTGCAATAAAGAATTTTGCATTTCGAATAATTATTGTTTAGTATAATCGTCTTTTTGATTAATTTTAATTTAAACAATTTAGAAATCGAAACATTTTTTTTCGAATGATTTTTCGAATAATTATTTCCGAAAAATGTCCGGTGATATTTACCTCTTGAGACACGAAAACAAGAGGGGACATTCCTCTTTCTGAAATGACTGCCCAACTCAGAACTTATGTCGGTTTCTGAGTCGAACGATTTGTTGAAAGAACATGATCATTTTGGTGATATAAACTCTGTTCAACCTTGAACAGTTTCTCATTAGTAAGGATAATGTTATCTAGCGTGCCATCACGAATCCCTTTCAGCAACTGCTTACTTCTTTAAAGCCTCTACGTCATTGTGGCCAAAGAAAGAAGCTGCATCCTGAGCTAATTTTCACATTGAACTTCTTGGATTGAACCTAATTTTTTTTTTTAACAAGCCTGGTTCGATGACGTTCTGGTCTCGGTCTATTTTTGATGGAGGAATTCTCGTTGTATTAATGAGATTATCCTTTGTTGTTTTCCAGTTTGAAAAACTCAGGTAAAATCAGTCCTCTTTCATGTTACTCAAAGATACACGCTCTTTTAAATTCTATAGACATTGTTGCTAGTTTTTGAAAAAAAAAACAACAACAAAAAAACAAATCGCATACGTTGTTGGACAAGTAGCAATATAATGATCAAAATGTAGAATTTGAAATTTTGTAACTGCATTTATTCCGGATCTATCTATCTATCTATCTATCTATCTATCTATCTATCTATCTATGTCTATTGATTATCTCTCTCTCCCTCTCTCTCTCCCTCTCTCTCTCTCTCTCTATTTATCTATCTATCTAAGTCTACTGATTATCTATCTATCTATCTATCTATCTATCTATCTATCTATCTATCTATGTCTATTGATTATCTCTCTCTCTCTCTTTCTATCTATCTAAGTCTACTGATTATCTATCTATCTATCTATCTATCTATCTATCTATCTATCTATCTATCACAATCTCTTCATTATCTATCTTCATTATCTGTCACAGTCTGTTGATTATCTATCTATCTATCTATCTATCTATCTATCTATCTATCTATCTATCTATCTATGTCTATTGATTATCTCTCTCTCTCTCTATCTATCTAAGTCTACTGATTATCTATCTATCTATCTATCTTTCTATCTATCTATCTATCCCAATCTCTTCATTATCTATCTTCATTATCTGTCACAGTCTGTTGATTATCTATCTATCTATCTATCTATCTATCTATCTATCTATCTATCTATCTATCTATCTATCTATCTATGTCTATTGATTATCTCTCTCTCTCTCTATCTATCTAAGTCTACTGATTATCTATCTATCTATCTATCTATCTATCTATCTATCTATCTATCTATCTATCTATCTATCACAATCTCTTCATTATCTATCTTCATTATCTGTCACAGTATGTTGACTATCTATCTATCTATCTATCTATCTATCTATCTATCATTTTTAATCACCATATGCAAACAAAAAGGCAGACAGGCACTCTCTTGAGTGTGGTCATTGGAGGTGTTAAGATATGTAATTTAATCTGATTTATGATTACTACTGATCCTCAGAGATCCCAAGGCATCCATCACATACAGTTTTGTATTTCTTTCATTCTAATCTGAGGAAGCCAAACAGGACAGACACTCTGTCGAAATGCGTCGTTAATAAATTTTCAACTTTCTCTCATGTTCATCTATATATAATGGACTCTCCTGTCGTTTTCGACGTAGGCGTGTCTTTTTTATATTTATGGTTCGTATGAGACAACAATCCTGCACGGGATTTGCAAACAAATCCACACGAAGGGCATAATGAAGGGTTGACCTTCATATATATATATATATATATATATATATATATATTAGTAAATATGCTTAATACCCATGTCGACAGTACGGCTTGGAGTTTCATGGAGTTTTTTTTACGAATATTAACATGATAGGCAACAACTATTAATATTCTTGAAATCCATCAATAAATAGATTTCTCATATATCTATAAGCATATATATCTATAAGCATATATCTATAAGCATATATCTATAAGCATATATATCTATAAGCATATATCTATAAGCATATATATCTATAAGCATATATCTATAAGCATATATCTATAAGCATATATATCTATAAGCATATATCTATAAGCATATATATCTATAAGCACATATCTATAAGCATATATCTATAAGCATATATAACTATAAGCATATATCTATAAGCATATATATCTATAAGCACATATCTATAAGCATATATCTATAAGCATATATATCTATAAGCATATATCTATAAGCATATATATCTATAAGCATATATCTATAAGCATATATAATACAATGTTACTGTACTCGATTAATTTATAAAGTGGGTCTATATAATTTCACATTTATAAGTATAAGGTTTGGTTCCAAAAACATTAGATATATATATTATTTTTATTTTCCACCTTATATTATATTTACACCCTGAGTACTAATTAAATTTAAATGGTATTATTATGGTTTTTATGCAAAAAAATAAGTTATATCCTTTCATATCTTGTTTAATTTTAAATTTATATTTAAATATATTTTATATTTTTTAATTCTTCGCCTTTCGAGTTTAAGAATTTGAATGATATGGATTATTAATGATTAATTCTAATATATTAGCCAAGAATAATTAAATAAACAAGTTTTAACACACAGTTTTGAATCATCATCACGAAACGCGAATTCCATAACGGTCAGATTGTATTTGCACCTGAAAATTTCAAGAAATGCATGAAATTTAGTGTCGTGCTATCAATGTTGCATAATATGTATATTCACTAATATATACGTAGAACTTTGTCTCATAACATTTATAACACCTGAGTAAAAATATATTTATACGTACATGCAACTATATGTGCGTGTATGTAGATTTTTTATAATACCCCCATATATATATATATATATATATATATATATATATATATATTAAGAAATGGACAAGGTCCGACAATTTATTTAATAAAAAGACATTTTTATGTTTAACGTTGTTATTTATAGATACAAGTATTTAAGCAAATGCTCTGTTTATGATAAACAGTATTAAATAACATTTACCGGCCTGAATGTCCGAAATTTTCATAGAAAATATTCGTCCTTGACAAGATTCGAACCTGCATCTATACGGAACCGTCTCTGGCCACGACAAGGTCGAATTTAAATTGTCTACGGTAAGGACAAGGCCGAGACAATTTAAATTGTCTACCGTATGACGGTTCTTTATAGATGCAGAGACGCATCCTGTCAAAGAACGAATATTTTCTATGAAAATTTCTCGGACATTCAGTATAAAATGTTATTTAATCGCATTTATCATAAACAGAGCATTTGCTTAAATACTTGTATCTATAAATAAAAACGTTAAACATAAAAATGTCTTTAATAAATATATATATATATATATATACACACACATATATATATGTATGTGTTTATACACACACACATATATATATATTTATGATAACAATACTAAGGATAGTTTAAAGAGGTGTTTATTTTTTCGAATAACTTTGAATATCCTTACTGCAGTAACAACTTAAATCTTATGCGTTTTTTTTTTTATATGACTCAAGTGTTGTTCTTTTTACAGAACAAACGGCTTTATTTATGCCATTCACTTGTCTTTTCAGTTTTCTTTTAAAAATACCAAGGTTCAGCCAGTGACTGTCATTCTATATAAAGTCACTGTCTGTATTTCGCACGCAAATGAATTAGTGGGTCTTATGCTCGTGTGTATGTGTTTGAAATAGATAACAAATAGAAAAACAGAAAGATGAAAAGAGAGACGACAGCGAGGATGGTGGGGGAGGAAGATAAAAGAATGTACAGGAAGCTATCCTTGGTAGCGTCTGGGGATGTCGATGCTATTTTCACTCTGATTCCGAAATATGCAGTGACACCTTTTGTGGATAAAGAAGAGAAAAAGTGTGTCGAGACGCCAGACTGGAGTAGCTAAAATTTCTCGGCCGACAATAAGCCAAAGACGTAAAAGGTTACCAAGCAATTAGAGGACGCACATATTCAGCTGGCTGCCTGTTTGCTACAAGCTATTTTTCTTTCCTTTCATTCTTTTTTTTTTTTATATATAAAAATGATCACGAGGCGCGATAAATTTTAGAAAAGCCTACAAACACCAGGTTCCTTTGCTACGTATGCCTTCATGGACGTTTTCTCAAATCTCATTCCTATCATCATTTATCAATAATTTTAAAGTAAAAATATCCAGTTTTATTCAATATAATTCATTTTCTGTTCAAAGAAAAGTTTACTGAACTGTTACGTAATATCAGTCCTCCTATGTGGCAGTGAATGCTGGACAATCTCCCCACAGATGAAGAAGAGACTTGAAGCAACAGAAACAAAGAAAAGAGTACTGAACTGTTACGTAATATCAGTCCTCCTATATAGACAATCTCGTCACAGATGAAGAAAGACTTGAAGCAACAGAAACAAAAGTTTACTGAACTGTTACGTAATATCAGTCCTCCTATATAGCAGTGAATGTTGGACAATCTCTCCACAGATGAAGAAGAGACTTGAAACAACAGAAACAAAGAAAAAAGTAATGAATTGTTACCTAATATCAGTCCTTATATGTGGCAGTGAATGCTGGACAATCTCCTCACAGATGAAGAAGAGAGTTAATGTAACAGAAACAAAGAAGAGACTACTAGATTGTTACGTAATATCAATCATCCTGTATTATGCTGTGAATGCTTGACAATCTCTTCATCAATAAAGAAGAGACTTGAAGCAACAGAAATAAAGGAAAGATTACTGAATCTTTACGTAATATCAGTTCTCCTATATGGCAGTGAATGCTGGACAATCTGCTCACAGATGAAGATGAGACTTAAAGCAATAGAAACAGAGAAAAGAGTACTGAACTGTTACGTAATATCAGTCCTTCTCTATGGCAGTGAATGCTGGACAATCTGCTCACAGATGAAGAAGAGAGTTAAAGCAATAGAAACAAAGAAAAGGGTACTGAACTGTTACGTATCATCAGTTCTCCTATATGGCAATGAATGCTGGACAAGCTCATCAAAGATGAAGAAGAGACTTGAAGCAACAGAAACAAAGAAAATAGTAATGAACTGTTAAGCAATGTCAGTCCTCTTACATGGCAGTATATACTGGACAATTTTCTCGCAGACTTGAAGCAACAGAAGCAAAGAAAAAAGTATTGAACTGTTATCTAATTTCAGTCCTCCTATATGACCAGTGAATGCTGGACAATCTCCTCACAGATGCGGAAGCGACTTGAAGCAACAGAAACAAAACAAAAATGTACTGAATTGTTACGTAATATCAGTCCCCCTATATATAGCAGTATATACTGAGCAATCTCTTCATGGATGACGAGTAGACCTGTTTTTTTTTTTTTTATAAGATATTGACATATCTATCGACAGCCTGATGTTTTGTAAATTTAAATAAGATGTAGATAACTGCCTCAATTACTTGACGAATATAGCATGAACGGTTTTTTATATAATTTTATTAACTATTTTGTATGTTGCAGTTTTTTGTGTATGTTATGCACTAGTGAGCCAACCCAAATGACTTAACTCACTTTATAGTCCACCAATAGAAGGTTAACCAATCAGAAGACGTAAACATTCAATTCGTCGTGTATAAAGGCGGCCATTTTGTTTGCTCTCTCCGAATGTCCAGTGCCAGCTTGTCAGGCGAAGAGAACCAGAAGGAAGAACTCCGCTCTGCTACTTTTACCGGGATATCCACTGCTAACCTGAACAACGCTTTCCTACTGTCTTCGAAATATTCATTGCTAACCTCTGGATTCTATACTCGAAGACGACCGTCATCATGAACAACATTGTAAACTTAAAATTTTAAGAAAATATTCTATGCAATCTAATATTTTATTGAATTTTAGAACTCTGTCTTTATAGCCTTACTTACGAAAATGTTTGTTGAGGAAATGTTAAAAAATTACCAATACATTTTATATTTACTATTGTTACCGCTCTGACTCTCTGATAATGTCGTTTATGGACACCCGTAATCACAAAAATGATGTCCCAGCGATAGCGTCTCGGTTCCTGAGTGAGTTCTTGAATTCTACCGCAGGCATAGAGGATGTGAACCTTGGTACCTTGATCGTGTTTATGACTCCAGTCTCCCATTTGTCAAGTTCATCCTGGAGTGAGTCGATGGGACACGTGGCCATTGTTGATCTGGGACTCAACAGATTCGGCATGGTGTTGCTTTGCCTCTTCGTCTTTCATTCACGCTTTCAGATAGCTTGGTAGCGCTCATCTCCTCTCCAACATGTTGACCGACAACCGAAGGCGACAGAATATGGTGTAGCTTGATTAATCAATCCATCTGGAGACGCCTCTCTCATGGACGGTGGCTACTCCTGCTCGTGGGGGTAGGTGGTAACAGATGCATATAAACACATTTTTACAAAGTTTTTCTAAAAAAGAAACATTTAAAAAATAATTTAATTCATTTCTGAATGTGTGCTGGATGTTTCAATAAAATCCGACAAGTATTTGATTTTTGCAACAATTTCTAAATCAATGTCTTTTACGGTGCTAAAAGACGTTTAAATTTCACATGCAAATTTATGGGTCCGCATTGATGCGAGAAAAAGAAAGAAGCAAAACAAAAAAACAAAAAACAAAAACAGAAAATAAAATTCCCAGGTTTCTTAAAAAGGATAAAAATAATTTTGGAATAATTATGTTTTGTGCATTTTTTTTTCATCTTGTATCCTCCTCAGAGCGATTTTTTTTTTTACCTACTTGAATTTTACAAAAAATCCCTGGATAATATTTAAAATATTTTTTAATGAAATACATGTTTTATTTCTTGTGATTGAATGGAGGTGTTAATAGCAGACAGAAAACTAGCGGAGGTAAAGTACTATCAATATAAAATGCATAGTCGTTACAAAGTGGCTGGAGCGGGGTAGTCCATGACACAGGCTAGCATCTAGAAACGTCAGAATCAGACATGTGCAAAGGTTTAATCACCGAGGAAATGTTTTAACCAATAACGAAGATGTTTGTTTGCTTGTTCAGCGGCATATCAACACCTTATGGGTCATTTAAAGCCGGAATTTAAATTTCTTCGGGACATTAGTAATTTCTTTTTAAAAAATGTATTGCTGGTAATATTTTTCTTTTTTGCTGGTATTTCTTATATTTTTACAAAAGTGTTTTATTGGTATTTTTTGCTATGCAACTATATTATTGGTATTTTTTATTATGCAACTGTATTATTGGTACTTTTACCGTAAAAATGTATCTTTATACTTTCATAGTGTTTTGAACCCAGTTTGTGTCTTAATTATTTGTCCATATATGGAAACATAACAGGTGCTAACATTTCGGTTCAAGATAGACCTGCGTACAACAGCAATTAATAGGTGACCTCACACTTCTCAAAACCTCTCGATCAGAGGCCTTGCTGCCAGATGTAGTTTATTATCATATGCTGGACGCAAGAAAAGGTTATATCTAAATCCGAATCTATGTTAAATTAATCCCCGTCTGTGGCAACGAACGCTGGACTATTTCTTGACAGATATAATGCAAACTTGGAGAATTTGACACTGACAGGACATACTGGAAGCAAATGTAACAGAGGAAATATCGAGAGCTTGAGAAAATGGTTGGCAGAACAGGGTCTGTAAATAATACCAAAGGTAGAAACTATTTAAAGCTGCAAAGGATGGGAAGTTGTGGAGAGACATCATTCACGTCCTGAAGTGAAACGACACATGAAAAAAGATTTTACAAAATGAAGACTCATTTTTTTTTCTATAAGCATTTTACATCAGCCAAGGCGGGAGTGACACTAGTACACAATGCGGGGGGGAGGTACAGAGAGTGAAAGGAAGAAAAAAGACAAAGTATGGAGGGTGAGGAAAGGATAAAAAGAACAGGGATAAAGAAGAACGGGGATCAAGGCGTCAGAAGATGTCGATTGACGTTACATTTAAATTTTTGAAGATTATAGTTGCCAGTGAAGCAAGTAAGAGGAAGGGAGTTCCACTGTGGGGAAGGGCGAGAGAAGAAGCTACTGGAGTAGAAGAAGCGGTTACATTTAACCGTTTCGACGGTAAAGGGGTGGAACCGAGATGTCGACCTAGTACCCCGGTTAGATTCATACAGTGAAAATAGCTCGTCAGGGCAGTTGCCATAAAAAATATATTTATACAAAAGATAATGAAAATGTGACTGGAGTAAAGATGCCAAATCAGGACTGATCACATGCATAATCGTCTTTGGATTTTAACCTCCACCTTGGGGGCACTTTCTTTTATAACAATTTCTCTCTGCATAAAGCCCAAGAGCCACTCGAGGTAGAGGGTTACAGAGTAAGTGGCCCAGTTTATGGGGATATGTAGTGAATATAACTATAGGCAATGCAGTGGTTTATAGGAAGATGATCAACTCTAGCAGCTTCTCCCCATGAGCCTTTGCTTTGTGGAATTCCCCGGTCGACAGACATCTGAAGAAGGCTAGGGCATAACAGCCGAAACGCTGTGTCAGTAACAACAAAGATGAGGATATTAGAGTGACTGTAAATAACCTAAATACTTTATTACTATTTCTTTCATTGAGTTGATATTTGGGACTAACATTTTGAATACTGGCACATTTTGCATGCATGGTGAAAATACACATGACAATGAATTTAAGCTAATTGAGTACAAATTAAGTTTAATTTGTTTACTTCAGAGAGAAACCTATGTAAATAATACAGGGGTAGATTGGTTAGCCCCAAAATGGGCCTACATCAGTACATCTGGATTGATTGTTTTTACGGCTTAGCAACAAGCCAACATAATACAATAAACGTTTTTCAGAACTAAAGTGTTGTTATATTACAGACTAACAGGGAAAAAGACTTTAGTGAGGAGAAAGGACAATAAAAGAACAGGTTTCCAGGAAGACAGAAGAGGATTGGCGTTATGTGGACTGACGGTAATCTCAGTAGGGCGTAAAGAGTTACAGAGAGTGAAAGAGAATGAGAAGACTTTAGTGAAGAGAAAGGACAATAAAAGAACAGGTTTCATGAAGACAGAAGAGGATTGGCATTATGTGGACTGACGGTAATGTCAGTAGGGCGTAAAGAGTTACAGGGAGTGAAAGAGAATGAGAAGACTTTAGTGAGGAGAAAGGACAATAAAAGAACAGGTTTCATGAAGACAGAAGGTGATTGGCGTTATGTGGACTGACGGTAATGTCAGTAGGGCGTAAAGAGTTACAGGGAGTGAAAGAGAATGAGAAGACTTTAGTGAAGAGAAAGGTCTATAAAAGAACAGGTTTCAGGAAGACAAATTAACTTTATATTTAATGTTTTGAAGATTATGGGTGGCAAGAAAGAAAGAAATCGGAAAAGGATTCCACAGGTGAGAAATGTAATAAAATAAAGTATCAGAACTTACAATAATATGCATAAATTATCGCTGTCGAGGTATCAAGGGGAGTTAATAATAAATATATATATATAATTAAAAAAAAAAACCTACACGGCAGTAAGAAAATGATTGAACTCGTCATTCATGGTCAGGAATGATAACATTACACACCTTAATGGCCAGATGAAAATTCTGCTCGATATTTTATGAAGTAGCGGATACATACCTTTCCCAAAAGGGATTTGCACATAGATAAATATAATGAACTGAACTGGAATTGGAATTCGGCTCTTCGATCTCCAATTGCAAGCAGTTATCATATTGCACCACCCGCACATACATGTTTACTGCATCTGATATTTCCAAAGGGTCAAAGGGTTGCTTATCTTCGGTGATCATGGGAGAACCGGTGTTACAACATGATACGGTATTAAGCCAATAGGCCTGATGTAATCCTGATAAAGCTAGCGTTATAAACAAAACCGACCACACATTTTAATTATTTAGGAAGAACATAGGATTTTTGAACATTGGGAATAAAAGAATCAACATTTGCGGTTTATGAGTTGAGGATTCTTGCTACTTTCAGAAATGTTTTCGGAACCAACACGACGCCAAAACGGATGACCTAAAGGGGAAAAACGATAAAAATAATGCAAAAGCAAAATAAGAAATTTGAAAAGATTACAAAAGGAAATTAATTCTGGATAAGTTGGCGAAGTCCGCGCACGCAAAACATGCATTTATTGTGCATTTAATATTAGCTAATATAATATAAAAAAAACATCCTTCCCTGTTGCGCTAAAGCAAAAACTAAATTGATTGTTGCAACCGCGTTAAATTAAAGTAGTTCTTTATTATAGAATGCCAATAAAGGTACACTAAACAATTATTACACACACACCCAGACACACACACACACATATATATATATATATATATATATATATATATATATATATGTGTGTGTGTGTGTGTGTGTGTGTGTGTGTGTGTCCTAGACTGAAAGACTTTTATGGTTTATGTTTTCCTTCTACATTTTTACGTTCTTCCCCACAGCACGTCTTTGTTCAAAAGTGAATAAATCTTTTATTTATATTCATTTTTCTCTCTCTCAGTTTCTCCCTCTCTCTCTACCCCCCACACAGACACACACAGAGACAGAAACATACGTACACACACATGGATATATATATATATATATTTGTTCATATATATATATATATATATATATATATTTATGTTTGTTTTATATATATATATATATATATATATATATGTTTATTTATATATATATATATATATATATATATATATATATATATATATATATATATATATATATATATGCATTTTGTTCCTCGCAGTCAGCACAATTCTGAATTCCATGCATGATGCAAACGGCAGGTGCGAATTGAAGACTGATCGTTGTAAAATTTAAATATTGATAATTATACCATACTGCTATGATAGTAAAGCAGTTAATTTATTTACGTAGAGCAAATAAAATAACAACAATACGTGATAAATATCAATATTTAAATTTTTCAAAGGTGAGTTTTCAATCCGCACCTGACGATTACATTGTGCATGGCACTCAGAGTTGTACCAGACGCTTAGAAAAGAAATATATATTTGTTATTAGAATAAATGTTAGCTCTCTTATCATACATCTAACACAGTTTTATTATCAATAGCACTCAATATACAATATATAGTGGAGTAATGGATAGCGGCTTGGATTGAGGAATCGGAGAGTCGAGTTCGAATTCCAGTCGAATCTATTACATTCACTTACGTGCTAATACCCTTGGGAAAGGTGTAAATCCTCTTCTTCTCCCTCCACCTATGGGTAAATAGCAGGAGAGACTGGGTTCTATAGCCTTGGATGGCAACTGGTCTAGGAGAAGGAAAACTCTGAATTCAAAACCTTCGGAGGGTCGTTTGGGGATCTTGTGGCACGTAGTGCACCAGGTCTCTGTATTCGGCCCTTCAAAAAGTGTGGATGATCCTGCAAGAAACCTTCACCACTATAGTCAAATCTCTTGTGCTGTTGTCGGGCTGTCGGTTTCCTAGGAACTGATCTGCTTGACCCTCATACGTCGAATTCGACGGGAGAGTCGAGTAGTATATATATATATATATATATATAGAGAGAGAGAGAGAGAGAGAAACAGAGAGAGATATCGAGTATGTATAGGAATCTGATAAACTGATAGGATAAAGAACAAGTAGGAAACAGATCTTAATCTAACATGTTTCTCTTTATTAAAGCTTCATCAGAGATCAAGATAGAAATGTTAAAATGGCACAGTGGATAAAGGCGTTGGTTAGATCCAGTGAGAGGAGGACCCAAAGAGTCTGTATTCAGTACCCGGAGGCATTGGAGAACATAGAGAACAGTAAACTCCAGTGAACGAAATAAAGGGTTCATTTCGACAATCCAACCACCTGAAGAAGACCGGAGCGTACAACGGCCGAAACGTTGTAACAAATATGGCGACAAAGATGAGGACAATAGTCCGAATAATGTAAATAGTGAAGAGACACAGATTAATGGTATGTTGATTTTGGCTATTTCTTATTGATTTAAAATAACATGGTTAGAATTTAGACTAAAAATAAATAGACATTTTTCCTACCGTTCGAATCAACTCAAATGTAGCAATCAAGTCTAAATTTATTAATAACATATCCAAAAATTGTGATTCTCCACCAAAAAAATAAAAAAATAAAAATAAAAAATATTTACTTCGAGAGATTATTTTATATATTCTTATTCTTTTATGTGCCTTGTCCTTTCAGGGTTTATGCAGATATGGCTCTCCACAGCTTCCTATCGTTTTTAGCTTTAAGCAACCTTATTCAATTTACGATCCCTTGCTGTTTCTGTTTTGCTATTTATTTGTGCAAACATGTCGGTCCTATTATTCTCTGTTTCCTTCTGTTACTATTGCTTGTACAATGTCGGTTTAACAAACCCTGTGCGTTCTATAAATTTGCAATGTTCATCTCTTATTCTAAGTGAAGGCCTCGTTTTTATTCTCGCTTCTACTTAAAACTTCCTCATTGCTCACATGTTCCACCCATGGTATTCTCAGTAGTAGAAACACATCTCTGTCGCCTCATATCTAATCCTCACCTTTCAGGAAATTGTCTAGCGATCACTACCATATAGAAGGGTTTATATAGCGAAGCATTTCGGTTTCTGGTTTTGATATTTTGTTTAGCTTTTGGTTTGTTTTGTTTTACGGTATATCAACCTCAATGGCTTAGTTAAGCCTGACAAAATTTATTGCTGGTAATTTTTATCTTTTAAAAATGTATTGCTGATAATTTAAAAAAAAAATGTATTGCTGGTAATAATTTTCCCAAAAATGTATTGCTGGTATTAAAACCTATTTTTACAGTTTTGAATACAGATTGTGGGTTAACTATTTTCCCATAGCTGGGACCCTAATAGGTGCTAACACCCCAGGTTCAGGATGGACCTGGGAACACCAGCAATTAAGAGGTGGTTCCAAGCTCCTCAAAATCTCTTGATCAAAGGACTTGCTGCCTGATGTAGTTTATCGTTTTACCCAGGACGCCTCATTTGGAAGTGTGAAGGTTGCAGTCAACTCTGAGTTTCATGAACGTAACAATCATCAGGTCAAAATGTATTAACAACATTTCCAAAAATTGTTTATCCACAATAATAATAATAATAATAATAAAATTTGGCATATGGGAACATCAACAATCCCTGTTGGAGTTGGAGCCCTAGGACTGGTTGGAAAAGATTGCAGTAGACTAATTGAAGGGATTCCTGGAAGTCCATGCCTCAAGGAGATACAAAAAATTACAGTACAGCCCACACTTTACGAAGGGCTTTATCTATGTAATTTTTTTTTTTTTTGGCAGCGGAAAGTGTCATGATACCATTTCTAACATTAGGTCCCTGGGCGGGACCCGGAAAGAAATGTGTAAACGCCAGAAATCAAAGAAAATAATAATAATAATAATAATAATAATAATAATAATGATAATAATAATAATAATAGATATATTTAGTTTGAGAGATTATTTTATATATTCTTATTCTTTTATGTGCCGTCTCCTTAGGCACATAAGAATACGCCGACTGCAGAGGTGTTGTCAGCATATAATGAAGCCCCAGCGGGCAGGGCGATTAGCATCTTTCGCTATTCCAATGCGTCTTCAGATTTCTGTGAAGCATTTTCCATCGTCTATTATAACACTTTCCAAACAGTGAAATTCCTGTACTTGTTTGATTTTTAAGTCTTCTATCCGTAGGTCGCATCTTGAAATATCTCCCTGGCTAGTGACTATCTTGTCTTCTTGCAATTAACGGTCAGTCCATGATTCGTTTTGATTCAATTAGCTAGGATTGGCGTTAGGACTTCTAATTCTCTTAGGTAAGTATTTAAAAATATTTAAAAATGTTAGCATAAGAGTTTGAAATATATTTTCCCTCAAGTTGAAAAAAGCCATTCTGACTATAAACCGGAATCTTTCACCCTTCATTTCTGTAACTATGGAAGCATTCTATTTTGAGCGTAAGAAAGAACATAAATGGGAGACTCAGAATGCCTACCGGAAGTACCCCAGGCTAATTCATATTTCTTAGAGAAGCAGCGAAGATAAAAAAAAAAAAAAAAAAATGTCGAATTCAAAACTGCACTTGGAATGGCTAATTTAGTAACGTTTTACATCATATTATCTTACAACTGCATTTTTTTTTATTATTTAGGGAAAATATAAATATTAAATGAACAAATCCATGTTTAATTATATTACTGGAGAACGTTTTTGAAAATCGCTTCAAGCAATTTTTCGTAATTGTTTGAGTTAGGTTTTACGAGAAGGCTGTCGTAGGATAAAATATGTTTTTTTTTACTACGTTGAAAGTCGACTAAATGGCTGTGATGCATGCAAGTGAATCAATAATACAAAAGGATTTTAGCATTCTCTGATTAAGTGCAAATATCTTTTTTTATCTGTAGAATGGAAAACTAAAAAAAAATGTTCGCAATATGACATAAAGTAAAAACAAAAAAAAAATATCATAGTTATCTTTTTTTTATTTTTTCTCGGTTTGCCCACAGTGTCTTGAATAAGATAATGTTGGTCGTCTGTGATTGGGATAAATGCGTCTCTTGCGTGTTGAGAATTGGGGTGTATTGTTACAGTTTGTGTTGATTGTAGTCAGTCCACGCCCAGAGCTGTAACCGTAGAATCAAGGGAGATAATCGATGAGCTCTTGTTGAAGAAATTTGCTATGAAAATAGCAGGATGTCAGACAGAGAAAATCATCAGCAACTGATATGTTTGCCCCCAACATCTCACAACGTATACACACACACACACATAATAGAAAAAAAAAGGAAAAGGCCGATAACGCGATTTCATAAATGATTTCTCTCATTTAGCATCACGACATGATTCGTAATTTTTTTTATTCACATGAATATTACTATCTATCTATCTATCTATCTATCTATCTATCTATCTATCTATCTAAATCAATAAATAAATAAATAAATTAATAAAAAGACAGGAGGAAAAACAATTCTTCGCCAATGCGTTTCTTTCATCCTCTTAGGGACTTTATATGTTGGCAGTGATTTCTTTTGCCAGGCCTCTTGTTGCCGTAAGTGATAGGTAACAATAAACTATAGAAGAACTCAAAATTGATAGCTGCATTTAAGCTTTACATTAATATTTAAGCCTTCCTTTTGAAAGTTCGACGATAATTTAGACAATTTGTTGTACGTAGGTCCATACTTTTTGTACAAACAATTATTTTTATTTCATGAGTGACTTTCGCTGGATTTCGCAATTAATTTCGATTATTCCCAAATTTATTTACAAGATATAAATGCGTGTTTATGGGGTTGTGTTCACCATGTGAGATTTCAGTATGAATGACAATATTTTTGTAATATGATTCGTATAGGAAACCGATAGTGGTAACATTTTCCAGATATACTTAAATTTATATGACCATTTGCATCTTAGTGGCATTATCGCTTTACTTGGGGCGAAATAACTCACATGATATATTTATCATATAAATATATAATGAAAATATTAAAAATATCTTTTGGCAAATGCGAATCTTACTTCGAAAATATTGAGTTGCATAATAAAATCTGACATAATGTACTTGCATATCTTCTTCCTTTATGTACCGTGTCCCTTCTGGACGTTGGTGATCATGGATATCCTCAACTTCTTATTCCTTGTAGCTCTTGGCAACATTTGTCCTTTTGCTAAGCACCCCATGACACGTTCCACTATACAAGCTCGTCAAGTGAGTGATGCTCTGCTTTCCACTGCCCTATCCTCTTTTGATTTGTCTTGTGCATGTCATAATCTCTAAACTCTCTTTCTGATTCTATATGTCCTCTTTCTATCCATTTCCCTTCCTAGTTGCTTACTTGTTCCATCCATTATTTACTCAGTATCATTCTATAGAACCACATTTCTGTGGGTGACTTTTTTTTGTGACAAAATTGTCCAGCCTTCACTGCCATTTCAAGAAGAATGATATTACTTACCAGTTCAGTTCTAATTTCTTTGTTTCTAACAGCATTTTCCTGTTTCTTAATACCTTGCTTAGCTTTTGTAGTTATATGACATGAGAGTTCAAAGCTATTTCTTTGCTTCTATTGAAATTTTACTGTTTTTGTATACTTTGCTTTTACTTTTACTTTTAGAATGCTATTACATAACAGTTCAACGCTGTTTTCTGTGTTTCTAATGAAATTTTTCCGTTCATTAATACTTTCATTAGCTTTTGGAGTGATATTACATTATATTTAAATACTCTTTTCTGTATTTCTATCGAAATTTTCCTGTTTCTTAATATCTTGCTTATCTTTTCGATTGATGTTACATAACAGTTCAACGCCGTTTTCCTTGTTTCTAACGACATTTCCCTGATTCTTAATACTTTGCTTAGTATTTAAAGTGATATTTCATAACAGTTCAACGCTATTTTCTTTTTTTCTAAGGGCATTTTCCTTTTACTTAATACCTCGCTTAGCATTTCAGTGCACAGAAGAATCGTAGATTTGTAAATGTGCAAGATGGCTTATGAAAAAAAAAAAAAAACCTTTTGGCACGATGAAGTAGAAAGCAGTGAAAAAACACATTTTTTGAGTTGCAAGTTGCAATTTCCAGGTATCGTTTGTATGATCGTAACAAACACATGTGAACAATTTTAGGCCATTTCATGCTTACTTTCGCTACAACATCACGGATGACACTTTGTTAACTTTTACTGTACAACAAAAAAAAAAATAGTTGTTTTTGTTTACCAGGATAATAATAAATTATACATCAGTGACATCAATTTAATTCCAATATTATTTAAGACGTACATGATATTAAAATTGTTGTATAAGAGTAAGAGTCGTTGCTGTGAGTAATACGGACGATTTATTTATTAAGTAGATCACGTGATCATGAGGGAAGTGAATAAATAGGAAGTAGCGTGAGGACTATACGATCCCTGTTGAATCTTTTTGTCTCTACACTATTGTTATAAGTTCACTCTTTCTACTCTACTACTATACGGATTACGAATCTCTACTGATCATTATACTATCGGTGATTCCTACTTGAACCAGTATTATTAATGCGAGTATATCGGAAGACGTTACTTCCAGTATCGGCGTTTACGAAGTCTCGACTACAAAGAGCATTTTTGAAGTGATAGCTTTCGTTTAACATAACAAAAATGAGAATCCAATCCGTGAAATATCACAAAAAACATTAATCTTTTTTTTGTGCAGAATCTGGGCATTGTTTTACTAGACAATAAACTTTGCCTAATATATCCATCTCTCGTTTTGTATCCCGTCATTTCAGTAAAAGATTCAGTCATCACTTTTTTCCCACTTGGGTAGTACTAATTCACTACTAATGGTGTCTCAGAAATGCCAGTAACCTGTTCATCTGATAGAGAAGCAATTATAAGGAGGCTCAATCATCCAGTTAAACATAGAATTATAGTTTTTGCTTACCACTTTAGTTTGGAAGTCATCAATTTTCTCATGTTGTCTACAAGAGGCACATCCTCATTCTTATCTCCATCTTCACTGCCCTCAACATCGTGTAGTTTAACAAATCCTCGTCAACAGCAGCAGGTGAATCGTCTTCCTTCTCATCAGATCTGTCAGTGTATTTTTCCATCTGCTTATTCTCCTCTCTAATATTTCTTATCACTGAGACGACTTTTTTTTCTCTAACACGTCATTGTGATCGTTTGCACACATACCAAGAAGAAGTCGATTAGTGTGGGCGAAGTATACATTTCTCTAGACAGTCTTCTTCACTATCGTCTTCCCCTTACTATTTAAGTTTTTCATATATAGCAGGGATTGATATATTTACTCATTTCAACCTAAACAAGACGGGAATGCCACTAGTACTCAGGGGGTTACAGAGAGAGAAAAGACTGGGTACAGGAGGGAGATTTGGGAAATGATAAAAGAAAGATGAACGGAATTCAAGAATATAGAAGATTGCGAAGACACCTGTAATAACTCCTTTATAAATCCTATACAGGTATTTCTGATCCCAGGACAGATATCACTTCCTTGTTCAAAACAGGGAATCAGTGAATGACTGGCTAGAAAGCAACAACTAGCAGCTCAGACAACGGCTCCTTGATCTGCTTTACAGTGTGTACACTCTAATGGTCAGGACCACTTGGTTTATCATCATACTGATAGAAAACAGCGCGGAAAGGCATCTCATTCCCGTGAAGCTGAGAGACGAACTAATGGAGTGGGTGGCCAAGTAACATTTACATTGGTTTCACCACTAAAAAAATGGCTGCTGGATTAGATTTTTCTCCACCAGAAACTCGTGAATAGTTTTAGCAATCTGCTTTCCGAGTCCAGTCTTGGGAGTCACATGTGTGAGATATTCATTGCCAAGCTCAGCTGATGATGATGTAATGATCTTGCACCATCATTTTCAATGCCCACTTATTGGCTTTCTCATTCTTTATCATCAAATGAGTGGCGGTCTTATTAACATCAAAATACAGTGACGTCATATTTTCAAAACTAGCCATCTGAATTTCTTGCCACTTCAATCGGTAATTTTGTATCGCATCTCGTAGCTTATGGGGTCCAATAATTTGACCCTTGTCATCCTTTGTGATAATGCCATAACACACTAGGCAGCAGTAGCAATATCAGTTCCAGCATAATCACTAATCATGTCTCGGTCACAAGCAGTAGCCAGTGTGGGGATTCTTATCCTGTTCTGTGAGCTGATGTCTGTCAGAGCTTTTAGATTCAGCATCAGTATTTACAGGAGAAATATAACTCTTGAATCACCCGACTTATCCTCAACATAAAAATATATATATATATCCAGTTACCCGATCTCTATGTTTTTGATCAAATTGTCTACTGGCTCTGTCTGCATCATGCTTCTCACTTAGAGTCACTCTGTCCCACATCATCGTCACTCTCATGTTAATCCCTGCAATTTTCACCATCCTATCATCTCCCCCTGGTCAAGAAGGAAATGCACCTCACATTTAGGGACATTTATATAACAATTACAGGCCAGGTGATATCTGTCACACTACTTTGCGCTACAGATCCTGACAGGAAACAAGGGACGGTAACAGTTATAGATATCAAACAAGTCCCGAATTTTTTCCTCTTTGTTCACATTGTTGTTCTTATTACTACTGTATATTTTTCATAAACTTTCCTCAATAGTTTGCTGGCAAAAAAAAAAAAATCGGCGGTGGACGCATATCCCATCAAGTCTAGAAAGTGTAATACTGGACGTAATGTTTCTATTTTCTTGAAATTTTAATTATAAATTATAACTGCCAGTAACGCTGACCTTTAAAACAATAAATAGCTAATGTTCCCTACATGGAAACGGCTAACTTCATTATTCTCATAACAAAATCTTTAGCCAATACCCTATCTTTTCTCACTGTTTACATTAGCAATACCGATTCTTCAAATATTTTCTTTCTGGTTAATCCACTTTTCGATTATTACCCTTTTAATTCTTCTCAAATCTCTTTTTACGACAGTCTTTAGACTGGCTTTTTTTTTTTTGAGTGTCTTATCTTGTTAATATTTTCAGTGTCTTTATTTTTTGGTTCTATAATCTCCGCCTAAGATTTTCGAAATTTCCAAAGTTCCCATCACTTAATAACATTAAAATATCTCGTTACACGTTTGATTTTATATCTGCTTTTTACAAATCAAAACGATCTTTTATATCTGAAATGAAAAAAAAATGCCTAAAACTATACATTATGCACACACACGCACACACACACACATATATATATATATATATATATATATATATATATATGTGTACATGCATATATATATATAAATATATATATACATATATATGTATTTACATACACATACACTCATATATATATATATATATATATATCAAACACCCATATATATATATATATATATATATATATATATATATATATATATATATATATCAAACATATATATATATATATATATATATATATATATATATATATATATATATATATATATATATATATATATATATATATATATATATATATATATATATATATATATATATATATATATATATATATATATGTATATATATATATATATATATATATATATATATATATATATATATATATATATGTATGTATATATGTATGTATGTATGTATAAGCTGAACAACTTTCGCGTTGTAGAATACAATCTTAGAAGAGAAAAAATTGACAAGAAAGTTTAAATAGAAATTTCTTCAAGTAAAACTAAGGAAGAAAGCGTAAGCTTATGAAAGAGAAGAAGAAATTGAGAAAAGAAAGCTTTCAAAATAGTAAAAGGAAAGAAGAAATAACAAGACGAGAAGGACGAGTAAAGAGCTAATTTTGATGCGAACAGAGAGGGGGGGAATTCGAATAACTGCCGCTTCATAATAACACGTGGGAATGTAATCCTTATATTACAACGGCAGTGAGTATGCGACTCTAGAAAAATAAATAAATATTGAAAATAACTATCAGAATGCAACAGATGTAAGACATTGTAATTAATAAAACATGTTAAAGCCACAAGTACCTTCCTTTAATCGTCTGACTTGCACATTTATAAATCTAACAATCATTCGTTTATTGACTATTGCTGCCATTTTCTGATTTGGTGCTATATATCTCGAGATTCCTGACAAAATCCAAAGACGGTTTTAAATTATATCGGCCCTGACTTGACATCTCGGCTGCATTCACTTTCCCACGACGTAGCGAGGCTTCCCTTTGTCTTTACAATAAATATTTTCATACAGTTGTTCTAATCAGCTCTCCTCTTTGGTATCTCAAGCGCATGAATTTAAGCATACGACTAGATTGGCTATTAGATCTCATCGTTTTACTGCTGAATTAGCTAGATAGAACCGTAAGTGCTATTCTAATAAATTATTTTCTCATAATCTCACCTGTGTAAGACTCTTCCGCTTTCTTGCTTTCCTGTCACCTGCTATTTTCAAAATAAATAAATGAATAAATGCAACGTCAATCGTCATATTTTGTCTTTCTGAATCCTGTTCTTTTATTTTCATATTGAATCAATTGCTAGTTCTACCGCTAGGAAAGTTGGTTCATTCTGTCAAGCCATACAAATATTTTGCTGTTGAACTAACAAGATGTAACTTAGATTCTACAATTTATTTACCGTATATACTCGTGTATCATTCAACTTTTGAAGACCTAATTTTAGAGCTAACTTTAAGAGAGTCGCATCATACACGAGATATAAAATTAGCGCATGTACTGCTGATCCTATCTACGCCGTTGACCAAAATATATATTCGTTTACTGTAGTGAAATTAGATTCAAAATTAGGTCGGAACATACGCAACCCTTGCCAGTGAAACTCACTTTCAATTTCTTGCTTCCTTGCCACGTTCAATCTGCAAAAATTTAAATGCAACGTCAATTACCATCTTTTGTCTTCTAGAATCCTTTGCTAAATCCTCACTTCTCACTAATGTCTTCTCATTCCCTTCCAATCTCAATAACCCCGTGAGTCTTAATGTCATTATCGACTTGCTTGGATTGAAATAATTAGAAAAATATACAAACAAGTGTAAATCTAATATAATATCATCCTGAAACTGAAGATAAACGGAAAATCAATTCCACATGATTTAATACGATTACTTTTGATACTTCACAGGATAAATCCTCAAATGACGTTTGAAATAAAGACAAGTAAATGTTTCAAGTAAAAAAACAATCAAAACCTATTGATCTCTGAACGATAATCTACAATCTAATGATTCCATGTATGTGAACTTGTGTTTTTGTTATTCTTACAGAAAAAAACCCCGAAATACGGCACATTTTAGCGAAACTTTTATAAATACAATATCGTTAAAATGCTCTATCAGTGTAAGTTCAATTGAGTCGACGATTTCTGAGTAATCATTTTTAAGTATATATTATCAGAAGTAGCTGCCCAAATACGATAACTCCAGTTCTGTCAGTTACAAAATTGTTTCTCTCCTGCTGCTTGCATTTTCTCTCTCATCCCCCAATATAACTTCTCATATTCCCATGGAATAAGATGCATATCTATTTTTCCAAAGTAGTTTTGTTTCTGATTGAATTCACTTGTGCGTTGTCCGAGTGTCGTTAGATTTCAACATAATTCTGGAGTTTTCAAAAACCAGTCTCTGGGAATCTTGGAATACACGCCATACTATGGTTCATTCAGTGTCACACGTCTGAAAAATATATTGTATGAATTTTGCATCTTTCAATTTTATTCCGTTTCTTTCATGTGCTCATTAGTCGCTTAATCTTCTGGGTGTCCATTATTCGAGAAGATCATGAAAAGCCTGTAATTCAAAGTTCAGGAAACAGAAGCCTTTATTATAAACAAGTTTGTTTGCTTTTATCCGACTGTCGTATTAATTGAATAAATTCGGTTCCTTTTTAGAAACAGGGTTTGCTGATTACTGTTGAACGAGTTCATATCAGCCATTATTATTAGAGAGGATCCGTCACTTTGTAGACTGGAGCCATCATATTGTAGACTGGAGCCATCACTTTGTAGACCGGTGCCAAATCTTTGTAGGCTAGATCCATTACACTGTAAAGCGGTGCCACCACTTTTTAGACCGGAGCCAGATCTTTGTAGACTGGAGCCACTACTTTGTATAGCAGGGCCATCAACTGATATTCTACTTACGAAAAATAGTTGTTGATATTAATAGTAGAAGTTGATATAAATCTCCCTAAGTGGGATATATTGTTTGATCGATTTGTTTTTTACGACTTAGCAACCCTTTTATAGGCTATTTAAAGCCAAAACATATTTTGGATTGTTGGAGGTTGCTTACAGTACTCGGTGTTCCCTAGCGGTTCCCCATCTAAGTACTGACCAGGATCGACGCTACTTTACTTTGGTGATCGAACGGGAGCCAGTATTGTTAACGTTGTTTAGTCATAAACAGCCAGGATGTAAATTGGACTAGGCTATTTTATAACCCGAGATAAGGACTAATGTGTAGATTTAATCATACTCGGACTATTATTCTGGATTAGGTTTCTGTTGTACATACATTTCCTCCCGGGATCCAACCAAAGATCTAAGATCAGAAATCGCTTCATGACATTTTCCAAAAAACAAAAACAAAACAAAAACAAACAAACAAAAAACAAAACAAAACAAAGATCACATACATTTTATATTGATAACACTCTTCATAATTGTTGAAACTTGACTAATGCATGGAATAATAATGCAACACAAAATGTACTTAGAACAAAATGTATTGAAACAAGAAAGTGTACACAATATTTACATACAGTATTTTGTATATTCTTGGTAAGACCGTTCCTGGAGAATGTGCTGACTGAGTCGCAGTCGGGCAGAGTCTCTGGTTTAATCTCTTGATTCCTTCCTCTCTTCCCGGTACCAACCATATTTATATGGTCGGTACTCCACTATGCAAATTAGGTGGATCCTACCACAACAATAATGTCTGAGCTGTAGTTGTGAGTATAGTTTTTGTATTTCTTTAAGTCATGGGCTACCAGGAATCCCTTCAATGAGTCTACCGAAACCTTTTTCCAATCAATCCGCCGTCTCCAACTACAAACGGAATTATTGATGTCCTCATGTGCTATTTTTTTTTAGATTTTCCTTTAAAGATCCTTATATTTTGATAGGTTTTTAAGATCTTCAAAGATACATTGTAATCTGCCGGCACTGCCATGTCAATAAGAAAGCAGATTCTGTTTTTGTGGTCATTGATCACAATGGAATGGCGATTAGATTTGATTATTCTGGCTGTGTGTATTGTAACGTCCCATAAAACTGTTACAAATCTCTTTAGTCGGGTCTGGTTGATGTTCATACCAGTTTCTGACAGTTTCCTTCCCGTAAAACTGACATATTTTCCAGAAAAAGAAAGTTTGATCGCTTCTCGGACTCTTTCTGTCTCTTTTTCTCTCCAAGCATATCGCCAGACTTATCTCTGAGATTAATGACCGCTGAATGAGAAAACTTTGCGTATACACAGTCTGTTCAATAAGGCAGGGACAATTTGCATATTTCCTTTTGATTGAAAGCTGCCAAAATGAAAATCGACGTCTATTGATGAAATTTTACAATTACCTAGCAACTTATAACCAAGTTGTTTTCGCTGATACATCTTTGTCTTCCTTTCTGTCGGAGGAAAAAAAAATCAAATTTTCAATTGATTTTTACGAAATTTAAAGAGAAGTTGGCTTTGACCCACACAATGTTTTTTTTATTGTATAAGTCTTTACAATTCTTAACAAATATTTCAGCAAAGTTTAACTTAACACCAGGTAAAAAACAACAACAAAAGCAAAAAAAAAAAAAAAGTGCATCAAAGTACGTTATTTCTGTGAACACCGCTAATACCGGTCATTTTTATGGTTTTAAAATGTTATTTTTAGATTTTTTTTTTACACAATGTCTAGCACGACAGTGTCCTTCAAACAAATTGTTATTCCACAAATAACAACAATCCCAATATGCCTTTTTAAGGATAGGTTGAAATATGTAAAGTCTTTATTCGCAAATAAGCTAAATTTAAATGTTATTTTACGTTTAAATGACCGAACGGATCGAGCCAATTTCTTTGTATTTAATAAATTCGAACAGGGAGAATTTAATAATGCACATGGCGAAATTTGAAACAAATGGATTTTGTTGCAATGTAAACGAATTGATTTTTTGGCAAAGTAAACACACCACGAACAACGTATTCAATGAAAGATTATTCTGAATTGATCTGTTAAATAAAGATTTTATTTAGGAAATAACCTTCGACATAAATTATCTCCCTTGCTTAAACTGACTCAACATCGTTTTGCGTAAGACCCGGCGGTGAGCTGTGATCTAGGGGCCCCTAGAAATCCCATTATAGATTATTATAAAAAAAAACAAAAAACAATTGGTTTAATAACAAACTGGATGTATGCAAAATTTCATCAATATTGTCTCACCGGTTTAGGCGGAAACTTTATTTAGACAAACATAAATTGCCATATATATATATATATATATATATATATATATATATATATATATATCGATACACCTAGTGAGCCAGACAAACCTACCTAGGTTTCACCTAAACGGATCGTCAGGGTAAGTTTAGCCAAAGTTTCCCTGACGATCCGTTTAGGTGAAACCTAGGTAGGTTTGTCTAGCTCACTAGGTGTATCTAGGTCTGCCCTACGGTTGTATTGAGCTCTTTTGTTAGTTAGTTGTTACTCGTATCGGGGTTTTCTTTGGGCTTCAGACCTGCATCTGTGTGATTTTTTGTCGGCAGAAGTTCATGTTTGTAGCTCTTTTTTTTTAAAACCTTTTTGTTCCTCGAGATTGATTTGATTAGCAAATCAATAATTCGAGGGTTTTTCGAAACGAGTCTAGTTATCTATATATATATATATATATATATATATATATATATATATACATAGTCACCATCTCTTTCAATGGGAGTATTCCACGTTCGAATGGACCCATTATAAGCAGCAGCAAGACCTTGATTGAGACACTGAAGACTTTTGAGGAGCGTGTCACATCTGACAGCGTGTGGCGGTTGGTAGATATCCAGTAGTTGGGGAATCATTGTGGAATTCACTTGACTCACTTCTAGCAGTTGACTACTTCTTCTACACGCCACTGGCGAATCTTTTTGTGTTGTTCTCGACTTTAAATCTTAGGACCTCTTTTTCTTCTTTTTTTTAAATAGCAGTAAATAGGCTATCGCCCGGTCGATACTCTCCACCCTTCACTTGAACAGGAGTAGAAGCTCATCCCTTGTTTCATGTTTAGCAAGGGGTTCCCGGTTCCTTTCCTTCACTCAGCCCTTAATATTGGTGCTGTCATGTATTTTTTGAGTGTACCGGGTTGGAAGTTTTCTGGTTGCTGCTCCCGACTGGTAGTTTGGAGCCCGAACTCTTGCGTAGTGTCTTGAGAGTCTGCTCTGATCAACAGTCGCATTATATCGGGATTCTTGCAATGCCATGTCGCGCATGGAAGGGGATGCCAGCAAGCATTTCCGTTTATGTTGCAGTTTACGCCAGCTCCCTTCTTGCACATGTTACATTTGACAACCGACTTCTATTAATTCTCTAGTCCATTTCCTTACCAAAATAACAAATCATGAATATAAACACCCAAATTATACACCTAAAGCAGCTCATCTCAAAAAAAAAATAAAAAAAATAAAAATAAAAAATAAAAAAATAAAGAAAAACACTTAAACCCTTTAACCTTTCTTTCTCCAACATTAGTGGTATTCCTACCAACTTTTTCCTGTCCTGGGTATGACGATAAACTACATCCGCGTCCTGGGTATGAGGATAAACTACATCCGCGTCCAGGGTATGACGATAAACTGCATCCAACAGCAACGCCTCTGATTAGGAAGTTGTGAGGAGTGTGGAACCATTCTTTATTGCTGGTGTTCCCAGGTCCATCCGACCCGGGGTGGTAGCACCTGGTAGGTCCCAGCTATGGTCAAATAGTTAACTCCCAAACTGGGATCAAAACACTATGTAAGCGTAAAATTGTAAAAAAAAATATATTACCGGCTATATTATTTTGAAAAAAAAAAATTGAAAAAAATATTAACAGAAATAAATCAATGAAGGGAAAAAAATTACCAGCAATACATTTGATAAAAAAAAAATACCAGCAATAAAAATTTTGTCGGCATTAAATAACCCTTGGCGGTTGATATGTTGTAAAACAAAAACAAAGACAAAAAAAAAAAAAAAAAAATTCAAACCAACTCCTTCAATGTGGAATCGTTCGTTTTCGAAATGTCTCCCAACATTCTAGCTCTCTGTGAAACTAATCTTATCTCTTTAATCCCCTCCTCTGAATTCTCGATTTCTCGCTACATTCCTTTCCTTAGAAAAGACTCTAATGTCCCCATTCATCGGCTGAGAATTTATATCCGCGAACATCTGCCGGCTAGATAACTCTCTCTCTTGAATCGCCAGGCAATTCTTACATCTGTTTCAGTCTGTCTCTACTTAACTCAGTCAGCTATACCTTCTTTCTTTACCATTCATCTTTCTCTTAACACCGTCGCGTGCTAGCTAGTTTTTCCGATAATATAGACAAGGCCATCTCCCTGCAAATATATTTGTGTTCGGTGATTCAACGCCCACCATAGCAACTGGTTAAACACTCTGCCACTGACCTCGATGGCAATCAAAGTTTTCCATTCTCAATCCCTCACGCAAGTAGTTGACTTCCCAACGCGTTTCCATAGCAACCTTGACGGACATACCTCTCTTCTCGACCTCTTTTTTTTTACCTCTATCCCTGACTATTCTCGTACTACGCAGCTCTGATCTCTTGGCAACTTTGATCATGCGGTAATGGCTGTAAATATCTCCTTCCGTTCCCCCACCAGCCAAGAACCTCCTTACTAACAGAATTCACTTTAGTTACTAACAGAATATTCTATTATCATCGAGCGGTTTGGGACCTGTTCCTTTGTGACGTCACTTGGAATTAAGTTTTGAATCGTTCTGTTCAAAAATGCACGTCTGTCTCCTCCTGGGGGAAAGCCGGTATGGATGCTTTCATCCCAGTCAGGAAAAATCAAGTTGAACCGCATTCATCTCCTCAGTTTTCATCTGCATGGTAGACAGCTATAGCCCACAGGAATCACTTCTTTCGCTGTACCAGAGAAACACGTCTGATTACCACAGATGTCTATTTGTCTACACTGTTTCTGATCTGTTTTGCTTATGTTAACGTTATGTTATGATTTTCTTTAAACCTTCAACAAAGCCTCATTGGCATATGGCGGGATACGATGTTAGTGTAAGGTAATGTCAAACACTATTATAATATAACAGTATTGGATTTGAACAAAACTAAGGAGGCTTGGCTCCATTCAAACGTTTAGGAAACGTGGTTATTGTAACAACCATGATGATTATCGTCTTCTATGTACCATGTCCCTTCAGAAGATTGCCGATCATGGTCCTCTATCTCTTCCTTTCCTTTGCAGCCCTTACTAAATGTCTTTTGGTTATCTATCCTAACCCGTGTTTATTTACTCAACCCCGCTAGCTGGGTTAAGAGTCCTTTTCCCGACTCCAAGAAATTTCAGCTGTCACTTCCTGATGTTGAGTATAAGTGTCTGTTTTGTCTTGTGTTTCCTCTAAAACTTCGTCATTGCTTATATATTAGGTCCATGGTATTCTCAACATCCTTCTGTAGAACCACATTTCCGTTTCTTCAAGTCCCTTTTCATCTGTGAGGCGATTGTCCAGTATTCACTGTCATATAGGAGGACTGATATTACAGAACAGTTCAGTACTCTTTTCTTTGTCTCTCTTGCTTCAAGTCTCTTCTTAATCTGTGAGGAGATTGTCCAGCATTCACTGCCATATAGGAGGACTGATATTACGTAACAGTTCAGTACTCTTTACTTTGTTTCTCTTGCTTCAAGTCTCTTCTTCATCTGTGAGGCGATTGTCCAGCATTCACTGCCATATAGGAGGACTGATATTACGTAACAGTTCAGTACTCTTTTCTTTGTTTCTGTTGCTTCAAGTCTCTTCTTCATCTGTGAGGCGATTGTCCAGCATTCACTGCCATATAGGAGGACTGATATTACGTAACAGTTCAGTACTCTTTTCTTTGTTTCTGTTGCTTCAAGTCTCTTCTTCATCTGTGAGGCGATTGCCCAGCATTCACTGCCATATAGGAGGACTGATATTACGTAACAGTTCAGTACTCTTTTCTTTGTTTCTGTTGCTTCAAGTCTCTTCTTCATCTGTGAGGCGATTGTCCAGCATTCACTGCCATATAGGAGGACTGATATTACGTAACAGTTCAGTACTCTTTTCTTTGTTTCTGTTGCTTCAAGTCTCTTCTTCATCTGTGAGGAGATTGTCCAGCATCAACTGCCATATAGGAGGACTGATATTACGTAACAGTTCAGTACTCTTTTCTTTGTTTCTCTTGCTTCAAGTCTCTTCTTCATCTGTGAGGAGATTGTCCAGCATCCATTGCCATATAGGAGGACTGATATTACGTAACAGTTCAGTACTCTTTTCTTTGTTTCTTTTGCTTCAAGTCTCTTCTTCATCTGTGAGGAGATTGTCCAGCATCAACTGCCATATAGGAGGACTGATATTACGTAACAGTTCAGTACTCTTTTCTTTGTTTCTCTTGCTTCAAGTCTCTTCTTCATCTGTGACGAGATTGTCTAGCATTCACTGCCATATAGAAGGACTGACATTACGTAACAGTTCAGTAGTCTTTTCTTTGTTTCTCTTGCTTCTAGTCTCTTTTTCATCTATGAGGAGATTGTCCAGCATCAACTGCCATACAGGAGGACTTAGATTACGTAACAGTTCAGTACTTTTTACTTCGTTCCTAATAGAATTTTCCAGCTTCTTAATTGGTTTATATTTTGGAAGCGGGTATCTTTCGCTACCCCAATGTACCTTCGGATTTCGGCGTCGTCTTTTCTGTTAAAATACTTCCCAGATGTTGAAACAGTTGTAATTGAAACTCAAATCATCAAAATGCGTATATTAATCCGAATGTAAAAGATTATAATAATGAATGATCCATTATCCGACAAATTCTGCTATGTAAGATTTAAATATAGAGTTAACATTTAAAAATATCAACTGAAAGTTTCTTTCATGGTTACTGTAAAATTGGAAACATGAGTTGACTAGAAAAATGACTGCGTTGACTTTGTGTTCACACTCTCCAGAAAAAGATGAACAAATAAGTTAAAAAAATTCAGTGTCTTCGACCGTTGAGCATTCATTCGATAAGCTGTAGAAATTGGCACCAATTCTTCCCAGACAATTTTTGGAAATGTCTCGCCAGCTTGACACTTCGGAAAAAAAAATCTTTAGTTATTTTCGTGAACTAAGCGTGAAAAGACGGTGTTGTGTTTGTTTTATTGAAATCTTGTCAAACACTTGAAAAATGACCATCGTAGTAAATCATTCACTTTTTTATGTAGAGTCAGGTTAATTAGAGGCAGCGTAAGTTTCTCCTCCACACACACACACACACACACACATATATATATATATATATTATGAAATGGACAATTATTTAAATATATTTTCTGATTATACGATATTTTTATAAATACAAATATTGAAAAAATGCTCCTTTTATAATAGACAGTATTAACTACATTTACTTGCCTGAATATCCGAGAAATTTTACAGAAAATATGTGTCCTACACATAACTCTCATTTAGCCTGACATGTTATACCATTTAGCTGCAGAGGAAGCGTCTGGTTAGCAAAGTCAGATTACTGTTTTGAAATAACAAACTTCCCATGACTTTTTTTCTCGAACGATCATATCTTTTCGAAGCGTATCTTAACGTAAACAAATAACAGCCTATATTACGAAATGGACCAAGTCCCACAATTATTATCTGTTAATACATTACATTTAGGTAATTACTCTGTTTATAATAAACAGTATTATTTACATTTACCGTCCAGAATGTCCGAGAAATTTTATAGAAAATATGAGTTCTCCGTCAGGAATCGAACCTGTATCTTACATGGAACCATCATTTCACCTGACGTTCTATACCATTTAGTTATGTAATTTGAATTTGCTAACCGGGTGCTTCCTCTGTAGCTAAATGGTATAGCACGTCAGGCTATATGTCGGTTCCGTGCAGGATACAGATTCGATTCCTGTCGGGGTACATATATTGTCTATGAAATTTCTCGGATGTTCTGGACGGTAAATGCAAATAATGATTATTATAAACAACATTTACTTATAATTTTATCTATAAAAATAACGTGTAGATAATCTGTCTATATTTCTGAGATGAGGTATTATGTACAGTATTATGTAGCAGTAAATTCGACCTTGTCTACCGAAAGGTTCTTTGTGGCCGAGACGGTTAAGGCACGTCAGCGTAAATGACGGTTCCGTATAGGATGCAGGTTCGAATCCTGTCAAAGAACGAATATTTTCAGGCCGGTAAATGTTATTTAATACTGTTTATCATAAACAGAGCATTTGCTTAAATACTTGTATCTATAAATAACAACGTTAAACATAAAAATGTCTTTAATAAATAAATTGTCGGACCTTGTCCATTTCTTAAAATAGATAAATATAAATAAATAAATGATGGACTCTCCCATCGAATTCGATGTATGAGGTTCTGACGACCAACTAGTTATCTGCATGCCTATGATGGGTATGAATTTTGGGACCGGTTCGAGAATTGCACAAAAGTACAGGAGAATGTATTGTATCGAAGTGCAGCAAGAAACACTGTTAACTGTCTTGTTTTGCTTTTCTCATTTCATGTAGTCGACTGATGGTTACGTCTTAGTTCAGCTATATCAATGTTGTATTTTTTTTAGCTCCAATGCGACCAGAACTGTTTTTCTTTCTGGTGCTGAGTTGTTGTTCTGAAGAGTTCGTACATTCCAAGTGCCAAGATGAAGTTGACGTTGTTTCGTGGCCGGATATGTGTGGAACTAATTAGATGTAGTTGTCAGAAAAGCAACACAATGATTTGTTTCAAGTGAAGGCTTTTGTAGAACCATCCACACTTTTTGGATCTGTCGATAAAAAAGTAACGATGCAAAAAACATGCCACAGAAACTCCGAACGACAGTCCTCATGTATTATTATCACGGAGTTTAACCTCTCCGCATCACAGTCACGCCTCTCGGCAGACACATGCAATATAATGACCGGGTTAAGCTGTCATAAGTTTTCCTTAGCATCTGAAGTCTTTTTTATCGTGAAACCGACACTAAATGTATTGCAAACCAAAGCTCAGAGAGACTTCGCTGTATTCAGGGGCAGCTAGCCCGCGCCAGTTCTCAACCTGGTACTTTACATAGCTCGGGGATATATATATATATATATATATATATATATATATATATATATATATTACACTGTATGTCGGAGTAAACAGATCGTCATCAACATATATATATATATATATATATATATATATATATATATATATATATACATATAAATTAGCGAAATTTATTTTTTACGATGAAAGTATATTTCATGGAACACTAGCATACAAACAGCAATCCTGTTATTCAGTTAAAACGGTACTTGAAACATATGTATTGCAGCCTTAGCTGCAACAGGTGTGTCTATGACAAGATATACTGACGGATCCGATCCTTCTTGAGGCTTTTTCTGAATTCAGTTTTACTTCTCTTAGAAGCAAGGGAATCCAGTGTGCCTTGCTGTTTAACTCATAGGGAGAGGGAAAAGGGAAGGATTACTCATATCCAAATGGTTCAAATAGGTCTGGGAATGACATTTATGCGAAAAGTATTCGTAATAAGCCAGGCCGGAATTTGAACACGTATTGATGGCTCATTTTTAGGCACACTAAACGCACATCCACATCTCATATAAATGTGTTCTTGTCGTTGATCTTAGAAGAATGCATTTTGAAATCAAAAAACCTAAACGACTAATTCCTCAAAGCGTAAAACCAGAACGTTGATATATATATATATATATATATATATATATATATATATATATATATATATATATATATATATTTTTTTTATTTTTTTTTTTTTCATTTAGACGTCCAAACTTAATGGCGGATGGGTTCTCACTGGAAAGCCAGAATTTATTTGGTAAGAAATGCTGCTGCATAGCAAACTTCAGTTTATAAACTTTTTTCGCTGACCCGCTGCACTTCATACAATTAATTTCAGAAAAAAAAACACCCTAAGAAAAGACTCAATTTTCCCTGACAAGATTTTAAAGAGAAACAAACGAAAAAAAAAATATCGACTTTTTGCCAACTTTAGAAGCGGCAATTTGACTTCCATTTTCGGATAAAAGGAAGAACGAATATATATATATATATATATATATATATATATATATATATATATATATATATATATAGTAAATATACAAGGCCAAAGGTAAGTACGAACAACAACATTATGCACTACATCGCTGCCACCGAAGGTCCATTCAAGATGAGGAATAACAATCACAACCTTTCATTCAACAACAGGAAATATTCGAACAGCACAACACTTTCTACATACATATGGCAGCAAAAAGACAAAACATCACACCAACAATAAGTTGGGAAATATTGAAAAAAAGCCCCTGCCTACAACAACATTACGAAAAAATGCCTACTTTGCCTACACGAAAAAGTAGCAATAATATCACACAAACCGCAAAAGAACTTGCTAAACAAAAAATCAGAGATAATCTCCAAATGTAGGCATGAGAACAAGTATCTATTATCCTAATTCATACCAAACGGATAAAACAGACAAACCACCAACAATCACAATTTAATTTCAAGATACCATCAAAATAATTGCACCTATCATCATTATAATTGCACCACCATTAGTAATCACTTTTACCACTTTACAATATCTATTAACTATCAATACTATCATTACCACCTACACACAGCACCATCACTTACACATCACACCCACATACATATAATCCACTACAATCTTTATTACTCCCCCACCATATTTAATACCTTAAAACAATATGATCAGATATAATTTCCATATGTAACCATGAGAACAAACACCTATTACCAGGCAGCTTTAATATAATAACAATAATAATTTTGTAATTAAAAATTAAAAATTATAGCAATCTTCAACTACCATAATTTTACATAGAATACCTATTATATATATATATATATGTGTTTTAATTGTATGTAGGGTGTTTGTGTGAATTAATATATATTGCAATAATTGTTAAACTGTTCCCAGTCGACCCTGATGAGCTTGGGAACGAAACCGGTTGGTCTGTTCTGTAAGTGTTATCATCTCTTATTTTTTTATTTTTCATAATGCCTTTAGGAAATAAATAATATTCTTGCAATACTCTATTCCAATTTATATATATATTGCAATATAACAATTATATTATTTATATATATATATATATATATATATATATATATATATATATATATATTAAGAAATGGACAAAGTCCGACAATTTATTTATTAAAGACATTTTTATGTTTAACGTTATTTTTATAGATAGAAGTATTTAAGTTAATGCTCTGTTTATAATAAAGAGTATTAAATAACATTTACCGGCCTGAATGTTCGAGAAATTTTCATAGAAAATATTCGTCCTTTGAATATATATATATATATATATATATATATATATATATATATATATAGATAGATAGATAGATAGATAGATAGATATACATGTGCGTGTATCTTCTGCCAGGAAATAACGAAGCCTTCACAGAAAATGAAGATAAAAGGAATTAAGATGACTATAACGGTCAAATACTAATGGTTTGGCACTAATTGATCCTTTCTTTTTGTGTTAGAAAGAGAGGCTTGATCAATTCAATTTAAAACGTTTCAAATTTTGCCTGAATAACTACGTTTAACACTACAATGACTCATCGATTTGATGTTAATCAAAATTCGTACACTTTACAGAGTTCAGTTGAAACCAGGCTATTAATGCTTTCAAAGAAATGATTTATTCGAAAAATAGCCTTTAAACAATGTTGGTTGTAAGCCGTTGCCTTCAACAAGATTTGACAAGGCCGTCATCTGAATTGAAATCATAAAATTAGATATGTCATATCAGTTATGAAAAGTAAAGACGTAGGTCCTCTAGAGAATTGAGCTTGCATAATAGACACAAAGGGTGACATTATAATAAACTGAATTAAGAAACATTTATAAGGTTGAATTATAAATAATTTCAGTGTTTGTTTATTCAAATTTATTCCTCAAAAATGTAAAATTCCCTTACATTTTATTCGCTTATATATTGAACATTACTTGCAATTAATTATTTTCATTTATTAGGCAGCTGTTCAATAGTTTTTGAACAAAAACTACCAGTTTTAATGTGTAAATGCCTCCGACAAAATCTTTTTTCAGTTGAGAGTTTTCGCCATAGATGTGTTTTACGCAAACAGAAAATATAATGATTGTGTAATCGTGATCAGGCACAGTAGAAGAGACCAACTGAGTTCCATTTTGTTTATTTCGTGTTCCTCTTCCCGTAGAAGCAGAAGTAACAGAAGAAGAAAATCAGAAGTGGAAGATGAAGAGGAAAGGAAAAAGTAGAAGAAGAAAAAAGGAAATAAGATGTAACAGAAGAGAGCAGTAGAAGAAGAAGAAAAAAGAAGAAAAAAGACAAGAAGAAGTAGAAGAAAAAAGAAATAAGAATATGTAAAAGAAGAAGAAGAGACGTAAAAATGTAGACGAAGGACGAAGTTGAAGAAGAAGAAAAGAAGAAAAAGGAAATAAGAGGATATAAAATAATACGAAGAAATAGAAGTAGAAGAAGAAAAAGAAGAGGAAGAAGGAGAAGCTAAAGAAGAAGTTCTAGAAGGAGAAGAAAAATGAGAAGTGGATGTAGAAGAGTTGAGAAAAGAAGTAGAAGTAAAGAAGAAGAAGAAGAAAATAAGTAGAGAAAGAAAAAAAGAAATATAAAGATGGAATAATAAAAAGAAATAGAATAATATAACGATAAATCAAGATAGAACCTTAAAAATCCACATCGGTTATAATTTATTTAATGAAAGGCAGATATACTGGGATAGAAAGAAGAAAAAGAGAGGGGGGGATTTGAATGTAGCCAGAGAGAGAGAGAGAGGGGAGGAGGAGGAGAGAGGGGGAGGGGAGAAGGAGAAGGAGAGAGAGGGGAGAAGAGAGAGAGAGGAGGGAGGGGGAGGAGAGAGAGAAGGGGAGGGAGAGAGGGAGGGGAGAGAGAGAGAGAAGGGGGGGAGAGAGGGGGAGAGAGGGAAGGGGAGAAGGAGAGAGAGGGGGGAGGGAGAGGGGAGAAGGGAGAGAGTGGGAGGGGAGAAGGAGAGAGGGGGGAAGGAGAGAGAGGGAGAAGGAGAGAGAGAGGGGAGGGGGGAGAGAGAGAGAGAGAAGGAGAGAGAGAGAAGGAGAGAGAGATAGGGCAAAAAAAAAAAAAAAGAGAAAGAGAGAGAGAGAGAGAGAGAGAGAGAGAGAGAGAGAAAAGAAGCCAATAGCAAAAAAAAAAAAAAAAAAAGAAAAGAAAACAGAAAATATATCTCCTACAAATTCAAAAAGAAAACAGAAAATATATCTCCGGGTTTAAAAAAAAAAATAGAAAATGAGTGTGTATATTTTGGATTGAGGAACAAGTGTGAGAGAGAAATGTCTGAAAAATCTAAAGACAGGTGTATAGAAAGAAGAAGAACAGGAAAGGGCCTAAAGTGAGGGGGGAGGAAGAAAATTTTAAAGAGAGAAATTAAATAACGGTTTTAAGGAGTGAGATTCAATGAATACGAGTTATTCTCGGTTGCATTAATCGACTTCCTATTCGTTGTCCTAAATTTTAAAAAAAATAGACAACGGAAAAGTATGGATAAATTTGTGGTAACATTAGATACAATGAATAAGGGAACAAAGACAGTTATTAGACGATCCATATTTTACGTCTAACTAATTTACGATGCCGATGCATATGTGAAGATTTGTCGACTAGTTTGCATTTACAGAAAAAAGGTTGGGAGGAAAAGAAAGAGAGAAAAAATAGAAAAGGCCAAATGAAAACAGAAGCATTTAAAAGAGAAATAATGTTTAATCAAAAGCAGTTTGAAAAAGCATGTAATTTTCCCTTACAGATTATAAATTTACTATAATCATATAAAATATTTAATCCAGCAAAAACCCTACTGTTTATTTTCACATAAACCTATATACACATATACATACACACACACACACATATATACGTGAATGTATATATATATATATTTACACACACACACACACACACACATATATATATATATATATATATATATATATATATATATACACACATACACATACCCATATTGGCACACATACACATATACATATAATTATACACACACATATGCATACATATACATATTCATATATAAAAATACATATATTGTGTGTATTTAGGCATCATTTTTTTATTGATGTATGTTTCATTAAATAATATAGACAAGTTTTGTCTATTTTATGTAAATTCTTTTCATATCGTCTGATAAGCTTATTAACATTATCATTAAAAGATGAAACAAAACCACCACATTGATACATATTCTTTACTTAGCTTTTACTCTTGCGTGGTAATGTGTGATGTCATGAGCTGCGGTGCGATTTTCGCTTCCAGCGTCTCGTATGCACGAGTTTGTCGTTGCTTGGAAATTTTCCATGCAAACAAAAACAGAGTATCATTATTGTTTTGTCCGTGTATTAGTTAATATATTGTAATGTAATTATCATCTTTGATAATGGCTTATGTAATCCGAAAGCTTTAGATAGGATTAAAAAATATGTATCAATACGGTGATTTTCTTTCATCTTTTAATGAAATATTATTAAGCTTATCAGACGATATGAAAAGAATTTAAATAAAATACATAGACAGAACTTGTCTATAGTATTTAATGAAACATGCATCAATATATATATATATATATATTTATATATATATATATATATATATATATATATATATATATTGTAAACATCTACATACATTTATACAAATGCACACATATGAAATAATGGGGTAAGAATTATTCTAATATGTATTTAAAGAATGTATTTAAAAACAAATTCGAAATAAGAAAAATAACGGTAACAATAATAATAATAAAATTAAGGAATCAAGATAATGATAAAAATGAAAAGTAAAAGACAATAAGAATAATCAATTATAATCAGATAATAAAAGATAGTAATGATAAAAAATAGTAATCATAATAGAGGACAATAATAATAGCCGTAATAAAAGAAAAAAACGTATGTCTAGCTACACCGATGAGCTGTGAAACAGCAAAACATTCTGTTTGTGGACGATATATATATATATATATATATATATATATATATATATATATATATATATATATATATATATATATATATATATATATATATATATATATATATATATGATATATATATATATCATATATGATACGACCTTTGTAAAGCTAATTTGACTACTGTAAATGGATATACAGTTTAGTCAACAGCGTAGATAGGGCCAGCTAAATTTGTATCTAATATATGATGCGACCCGCTTAAAATTAACTTCAAAATTAGGTCTTCAAAAGAGGCATGATATGCGTGTATATACGATATATACATATATAGATATATTTCAGGTACAAAGACAGGATGAAGAGGAATCTTTTGCGCTGTCGGTGTGCCATGTAAAACCTTTCAGCAGATGGCCCTGAACCAAAAAGTGTGTAAAGTAAGCTGCCACGATGGCATTGAAGCAGACAAGAAGGGAGTCAAAAACAAGGACAAAATCTGCATTAATACCAGCAGCCTTGTAGAGTAAACCACAATCTTGTAGTCAATGTGATCTTGTCTGTAAGTCTCTTGCAAGACTGAAGTGTCATATTTAACGTCTAGTCACTAAACTATTAGCTGCTAGATGCTCAAACTCGAAAACGATATATATATATATATATATATATATATATATATATATATATATATATATATGCCAACATAAAAAAATATATTAAATAAATGTATTTCCAAAAAAGACAACGGTAATTTTATTTAGATAAATGCAACTGCCGAAAATGTGTGACCTGTCCTTTAAACGGTCAATGTATATACATTGTTTACCGAGCTATATATATTCTGGTAACGATGTCAAATTTTATTTTGGTTCCACTGAAGCTCCTTGGAAATTTCGTTTTTACCTTCATCGAATGACTTTAAGCAATATAAAATATAAAAGCAGCACTGCTTTCTCCAAATATTTCTGGCAATTGAAGAATGATGGTAATACAGCTTGGGATATTGTAGAAAGAGCAAAGTTTTATAACGGGAAAGGAAATTGATGTAACTTACGTCGTGTTAAAAATTGGTTATTTACAAAATTTTTTAAATAACCCTAACTTGTTAAACAAGAGAAATGAATTGCTGGTTATATATAAGCATTAAATTAAATATAAATTGTCATCCGTTTGCTTTTACCTACGCATGCACTCGAGAGATCATTGGCTGGGAGACACTTTCAAAAACTCCCACACGGTGTCGAATGGTTTCGCTGGCCCCCATGACACGTCAATGAGACATCTCTGCATTATTAATGTCTGCTGCATAAACCAATTGTTTTATGTGGTCCCACAGATAAAAATCAAAATGACTGAACGGGGTAAAGTGCAGTCTATGGAACCGGTCTTCACCTACCTATCTATGTTTCATGGCAGATGTCAACCTGTGCATCGCGAACTATATGAATAGAATGCCCATCATGCATGGCAACATGAGTCTTTGCAGGGGTACATCCTCTAGCAGGCCTGGAAGTCTGTTCGAAATAGTCCCTGTAGACGGCTACTGTAAGACGTGCTGGGAGAACATATGGACCTAACAGACAATCACCTACAATTCCAGGCCACACATTAATCGTAAATTGATGCAGTTGTCTAGCCTGTATTGTACCATGGGACTCTGATTCGCTCACAAATGTTGGTTCGGTAAATTTATTATTCTGTCTCTTCCAAATATTGCCTCATCCGTAAACTAGACTGAAGATAAAACAACTGATCGGCAGTTTGTGCAATAAGCCATCGGCAGATGTTCACCCGTAGTGATTGGCCAGAGGGTGAAAGGCCCGGCACACGTTGCAAATGAAACGGATACAGGAGCTGCTTTTGAGGTACCCTCCATGTGGTACTATGAGATGCACGACGTGTGCTGATACCTGGATTATCTCCGACAGACTGTAGAATGTGTTATTCCTGGTCAGGCGTACGAATGGATCCCGATTTTCCTCGCTGCATAGTTTGTGATGCTACGCATCCTGTCTACATAACGCAAAGATGAACAGCAGCAAATGTTGGATGACTCGGCTGCGTTCGTCCAGGAAACGCAATCTGCGCAGTAGTATGTAAAAATCATATCTGCCTGCTCACGATATAGATATCTTGTAATTGTTAAACCGAACATTTCTTAGTTAACTCACTACTACACACGGTAAACGTTGAAGACAGACCAGCCACAAATGTACACGAATAACAAATGTAACATAGTATACTTGGTAACACAGTGCCATATACTGTAAACTTTCTTTAAACCTAATGACTCAAAAAGAAAGGATTAGCGGACATATGTCTATATGGATTTTGTTCTTGTTTTGGTGTGAGGAACCCACCCCGAAATTTGTAAAAGAATTTTGCAAAAGTATATATATTGTCATCTACAGAGAGACTGTTTCGCTGCATCACAGCTCATCAGTGTGGCTAGATATCCGATCACTTGAAGCCGGGACCGAAACTTGATCGATTTGGCATCAGTCGGCGATCTAACGTCTTTTAGATCTCCGATCGGCGCCCGGAAGAGAAAATGGCGAAGTTTTGTGTATTTATTTTTTTCATAAAAACTCCACTGACCTAGGAGAGGCTTGCATTATTAGCAGTAACAATCACTTTTTACAAATTCGCGCTTTCTACCCTGGGTGCTCGACTGAATTAATTTTTTTAGGAGCTAATATCGTCATTCGCCCACACACACGCAAACACACACAAAAATATATATATATATATATATATATATATATATATATATATATATATAATGAACCTAAACAAATGATCGTTAAATGTCTCTCATACAGACGTACTTCTCCGAATATACGTAAAAGAAACAAACATCAGAATTTACATTTTTTGCCATCTTGGTTATACTGAAAATTTTTCAGCACCCCTCACTTATATATATATATATATATATATATATATATATATATATATATATATATATATATATGTGTGTGTGTGTGTGTGACTATAACGCCTTCTAACTATTAAGATTTATTTCTGTTTCCAGGGGCCTAATACAAAAAACTGCATTGATTTGCTTCGGGACATTTCAGGAAGGAATCTCTTGCTATTTTCAAAACAAATTAATTAAAAATTTATGGCATGAGAAATTTTGAGAAAAAAAAAACGTAAATCTAGGGGAAAAGATTAAAAAAAAGACAGAAATCCTTTTTGTAAATTCGAAACACGAGGAAATATAATTAAAAATAAGTCAAAACAACACTGTATGAAGTTAAGCTGACCTGTTACATTGCTGGAAGAAATCAAATAAGTTTATATAAATAGAAAAATGTTTTAATAATGTACTTAGTTACTTCATGGATATACTTGTAGCAAATCGTATACCAAGACAAAAAAAATGTGCAGCAAATCGTATACAACACACATCATGTACGTATATAGCGACGTTTATGCTCAACATGAATTCAGAAGGATTAAGACTAAAGCAAAATTATTATAACTACGTTTTTTAGATTGTGTATAAGCCTTTGATAAATTACGTTACAAAGTACTACTAGACAACCTTGACATATTTGGGGATGATATTAGAATAATCCAGAATCTATTCTGTCAACAAATTGCCTGCATACAGATATGATGAATTCAGTAAACATACAAAAATAGAAACGGGTAAAAGACAAGGAGGAGTCTTCTCACCGGATATATTCAAACTATACAACGGGACGTTTTTGAGATAATTATAACTCTTACCAAGATTCATTATTGGTTGACACAAAACAGACACAAAGAGGAAACTGCACGTACATAGGACAGAGAAGGAAAGCAGGAAGAAAGGACAAAGTATCAATTGCAAGCAGATAGAATATATATTTTTCAGAAAAAGAGCCCAACGTGGAAATTACTAATTGGAGATACAAAAGTCAAACAAGTACAAACATTTAAATATCTAGTATATCTCTTAGCAGAAGATGGAAAGTGTGACCTCGAAATCCGAAGCTGAATTGTGATAGAGTAAAAATTGCCTTCCAAAAGCTAAGTAAAGTATTAAAATTCAGAGAAATTTCGCTAGAAACAAAGAAAAGAATGCTGAACTATTACGTAATGTCAGACCTACTATATAGCAGTGGATGCTGGATAATCTCCTTACAGATGAAAAGAGACTTGAAGGAAGAGAAATGTAGTTCTACAGAAGGCTATTGAGAATATCATGAACTTAACATGTGAGCAATGACGAATTTTTTAACAAAATATAGAAACAAAAAGAATACTTATATTTAACATCAGAAGCAGCCATTTGAAATTTCAAGGACAAATGATGAGAAAAGAGCGGCTAGTAAATTTGACACTCACAGGACATAATGAAAGCGAGAGTGGTAGAGGAAAAAAGCTCATAAGATACTTAACGTGTATGGCAGAACGGTGTTTACGAGAAACAATAAAAAGACAATATTATTAAGAGCTACAAAAGACAGGGAATTATGGAAAGCCATGATGGTCAAAGTCCAGAAGTGACGTAGTACCTTGAAGAAGAAGAAGAAGAATTAATATAAAGATAGAGCAGCTAGCTTTCAAAATAAATAAAAAATAAACTCTCAGTCCTGACCAATAGAGTTGTAAGAAATTATAGATATTGTATTGTCAATGTCATTTTCACTTATAATATGTTTTACAATCAAAAAATTCGACCTCTCCTTGGAACCCACAGAAAATTCACAGCTGGTATCACATATAAAAAAGGAATTCATTACAATTTATTTTTCTTGACATTCTGTTAATTCGAATTGATACTGCTTTAGTAGAGAACGGAAAGAGGAACAATGAAATACGATGGCGCATTGGGAAAACGAAAGTTGGCATCCAACAACGAAGCAAAGTATTAACAAAGAGAAAAAAGATAAGTGTAAAAAGTAAAAAAGTCCTACTATGCAGTGAAAAGTGTACTGAATTGAAGCAACAGAAACAACGAAAAGTTTACTGAATTGTTACGTAATATCAATCCTATATGGCATTGAATGCTGGACAATCTCCTCACATATGAGGAAGAGACTTGCAGCAACAGAAACAAAGAAAAGCGTATTAAACTGTTACGTAATATCAATCCTATATGACAGTGAATGCTGGACAATCTCCTCACATATGAAGAAGAAACTTGCAGTAAAAGAAACAAAGAAAAGCGTATTAAACTGTTACGTAACATCAGTCCTCCTATATGGCAGTAAATGCTGGACAATCTCCTCACAGATGGTGAAGAGACCTGAAGCAACAGAAATGTGGTTCAACAAAAGGATGTAAGAATACCATAGACCAAATATTTGAGCAACGACGAAGATTTAGAGAAAATGCGAATAAAAAAAGTTATTCTTAATATCAGGAAGAGACAGTTGGAACTTCTAAGAAAAAGGTCTGGGGAAATTTGATAATCGCAGGACAAAATGAAGAAAAGATGGACAGTGGGAAACAGCGAGCTTGTGTAAATGGATGGCTGAACAAGATTCAGGAATGATAACAGAAAACAACATTTATTAAAAGTAACAAAGGACAGGAAATTTTGGAGAGAGTCATGATCGCCAACATTCTGAATATATATATATATATTTGCATGACTAAAAATTAGTAAGGTTTATTAATATTGCTTTACACAACCAGTTTAAAAGTAAACGTCAACAGTAAGTTAACAAATAAAAATCTCAAACATTTTACTCCCATCACGACAAGAAAATAAAAATCTGGTATACTTCGATGTTTTTATTAAGATCTTATCTAATTATGAGAAATACATTGAAATGAAGCCTTAACGTGAAACACGTTTTATCACGCTAAAGTTGGTTTTGTTAATGTAAAATCCATTTTAAGATGATATCCATTTATCGATAAAATAAGTGAATATTGAAGTTTTATTCAAATTGTCTTAAATATTTCGCATTTTGTCGCATTATCATCGAAACCAAGTATCTATCTATCTATCTATCTAATTTTAATGATTTCACTCCAAGCAAGGTAATAACGTCACTAAGTCGCTATAGGTTATTGGGTGTGAGAGAATATGAGAGGATAAAAAGCATTAATGAGAGAGAACAATAAAAGAACAGGAATTAAGAAAACAGACGATAACGATCGACACATCATTTAAATTTCTGAAGATCAAAGTTGGCTGGGAAGGAAGAAGACGGAAGAGAATGCTACAAGCCAGAAATGCGATAAAAGAATCTGTTAACATAGAAAAGTTTCAAATATGAAAAGCTAAGGCGAGCGTATTATTCATGAAGATACACATGCTAAATGAGGCGAGGTAACATACAAATGAATGCTTCCTTATCTATCTTTTTAAGCCTCTATCTATCTATCTATCTATCTATCTATCTATCTATCTATCTATTTATTTATCTATCTATCTATCCGTGAAATATTAACTTTTTTTTTTCTTTCTTTCTTTCTTTCTTTCTTTCTTTCTTTCCAAGTCTATCTATCTATCTATCTATCTATCTATCTATCTATCTATCTAATCCAGTCTATCTATCTATCTATCTATCTATCTATCTATCTATCTATCTATCTTTATTTATTTTCTTTTTTCAAAAATTCCAACCCCAATTAAGGTAATAAAGCCACTAAGATGAAAGGGTGTGGTTACTGAGTATGAAAGAATATAAGAAAAAGAAAATCATTATTTAGAAGCGAGAGGAATAAATGTTCATACATTAAGAAGACAAATGATATCGATTGACATTGCATTTAAATTTTTGATGTTGACTGTAAGGAAGCAGGAAGAGAGTTCCACAAGCGAATATAACGAGAGAAGAAACTATTAGCATGGAACATAGAACGGTTACATGTATCCATTTCAAGTGTAAAATGGTGTGACCTTACGGCTAATGTAGGACTGTGCTTAAATTCATAAACTCTAGATATGACAAAGAAAAGTCATCAGAACAATTACCAATTAAAGTATTTTCAAGAAAAAGCACAGGGAAGCTACGTTACGGCGGGAGGCAAGTGCAATTACGAATGGTAGACATAAATATGTAAGATATATTCTGGTGAAAAACATTGTCTAGCATGACATTGAACCAATTTTCATAGCTGCAGCTATCATCATCATCATCTTGCGGCCTCAGCCGAGATTGAACTCACTAATACTTTGGTTGGTGTAGTTCAGAAACTTGTCAAATAGCTGAATTCTTGATGCTTCGCTATAGCAAGTGGTACAATCTATCTATCTATCTATCTATCTATCTATCTATCTATCTATCTAAATATTTAAAAATACATGAAGAGTGATTTAATCAGTCAAGTAAGCGTATAAAATAAATTAACTCCTTATTAACCGTGTTTATGTTCTCTCGTCAAGTTGGATTTGGTTTTATTAACATTTTCTTGCGCAAAAATCGAAATTTCAGTGCATCTGTAATAACGGCATGATAAACAGCCCTAGAGACGAAAGTGCAGACCTTCATTGCTGCTGTAACCAAAACAAGCGCGGGGAATGCGAGAACACTTCATGCAGAAATAAGGAATTAATTCCATTTTCTTATTCAGATCGCGTTCGATCTGAAAAACTGGACACACCCACTCAGAAGTTTCCAGCTGCTCGAAACACACACACACACACACACACACACACAGGGAGAGAGAGAGACAGAGAGAGAGAGAGAGAGACAGAGAGAGAGAGAGTTACTCCCCGAAGATCATACACACTTGCAAATGACTTTAAGATGTAGAAATTTGCCTTAAGAATTTGTGTTGTGTAGTCGTGAAGAATTTAGGCGAATACCCAGTCATAACGTGTATGGAATCTAACTATATGTTCACTGACAAAGGTTCCAACACACACACACACACACACACACACACACATATATATATATATATATATATATATATATATATATGTGTGTGTGTGTGTGTGTATATATATATATATATATATATATTTATTTTTGTGTGAATAATTCATGTATTTGTAAATTGATTGCACGTTTATCGTAATTTAAATAACTGATCCAAGTGCGACTTTTGGATAATAAGTGCGACATTACTGTAATTATTGAACAATATAGTTCATGCCACTTTGACAGAAAAATTTACCAGTAAAAAATTTGTTCATCACCATATTTTATATGAAAGCACAACCTTTAAAAATTTAAAATCAAACTCAGCGTTGCTTTTGCGCGTTCAAAAACAATAACTCATTTTCAATAGCATTTTCGGATACAACAATACATATATTTTCGTTGTCCTCTTATTACTAAGAGAAAAAACAAGAACAACATCTATTCTATACCTGAAGATGTCTGTAGGAACAGACGAAAGCTTGTAGTAAAATAAGAACTAATACGGCAGAAATTTATATAAACAAGGATCATTTCATCCATAACGGATACGGAGGTTTTTGTATATTATTTGAATTGTTTGCGATGATGGATGTCTCGCCATTTAAATCATTAACCTTTGCATTAGATTTTGTGTGAATAATTCATCTATATATATATATATATATATATATATATATATATATATATAATAAATTTAACACATTTTTTACCCTTAGAAATGATGAACCAGGAAAAAAAAACACCTACCCGAGGAAATAAAATATAATCAATGGACCCTAAACTCTGTCTGTTTTCTAATTAAATTAAAACATATATATATATATATATATATATATATATATATATAGGACTCACATACACATCAGCAACCATGGTTTCAACAATTAAGCCGATAGAAGCTAGTTAATTTCTTAATACTTTACTGGTTTATTTTATGTTCGCACAACAGGAAGTGTGACAAAGTTAGAGGAGTGAGGCCAAAGTGTTGAAGTAGGGGGTGGTGACCAGTAAAAAAATAAAAATTACGTACTTTCATCCGGGTTCGTATAAACCCCCAATATACTTTTTAGTATGTCTATAACCCGAAATGACCTCAGACCTTTCGTTTAACAGCTTTTTCCTGCGTACAGCCGTACATACGTTACTATTGATAGATTTTCTTTCTGGTACAGCCTACAGACATCACTAACATTACTGTAAGGCTTGGCTCCCCGCAGTATGCTTCAGCTCATATTGGGCTTTTGTTATTTTTTCCTTTAATTCCTAGAGTCTGGTACAATTTCTATGGCTTTCTATTCTGAACGTTGACTTGTGACTGTACCATCTCTTTTTGAAGGTACCTTCAGTACACCCCACATATATCTTGCTCTAGCCATTTCCATACATCACTTCCGCTTTGTAAATCACTTCTTCCGTTTTACAAACACCATCCAGTAGAAATTTATTTTTATCCTTACAGTTACACTTCTTGCTTTATACCATACTTTGCTGCACGTTATCCTTGAAAATTTTCGGCGTTTTTTCTTTTCATTGTAGTACTCAAGTTAGTAGTACAGTTGTAACTTAATTTTACTGTGTTTCTGTTAAACAACTTGAGTAACACATCTTTCAATGCTCTTTCGTACACTATCTTTTTTTTCTTCAAAAATTCTTCTACAAGAGGAATTTATCTATACTCAGGCCATCCGCAGGCTGTTTGAATCAAGCGTTCACATACCTCAATTTGTGTCGGGTTTTATGTAAGGCGAGACGATACCAGTTTGCAGATTAAATTCGACATCCAAATTTGGAACGACATTTTTGTTCATATCAACCACAATTTCAAATTTGAATAGTTTAAAAAGTTGTTTTCTAATTCTGTCGGTTGCTCTTCTGTTGTTGCCCGGTATCATCAGCATGTTGTCCCTGTACAGTTCGCAGTTGTCCATGGGCACTATTTCGTTGATCTTATTTAAAATATACAGGCCCATAATATATATATATATATATATATATATATATATATATATATATATATAGAATGAATTATTCACACAAAAACTAATGCAAAGGTTAATGATTTAAATGGCGAGACATCCATCATCGCAAACAATTCAAATAGTATACAAAACGTCCAGATCCGTTATGAATGAATTGATCCTTGTTTATATAAATTTCTGCCGTATTAGTTGTTATTTTTACTACAAGCTTTCGTCTGTTCCTACAGACATCTTCAGGTATAGAATAGATGTTGTTCTTGTTTTTTTTCTCTTAGTAATAAGAGGACAACGAAAATATATGTGTTGTTGTATCCGAAAATGCTATTGAAAATGAGTTATTGGTTTTGGAACGCGCCAAAGCAACGCTGAGTTTGATTTTAAATTTTTAAAGTGTTTGCGTTTATACCAAATATGGTGATGAACAAATTTTTTTACTGGTAAATTTTTCTGTCAAAGTGGCATAAACTATATAGTTCAATAATTACAGTAATGTCGCACTTATTATCTAAAAGTCGCACTTGGATCAGTTATTTAAATTACAATAAACGTGCAATCAATTTACAAATACATGAATTATTCACACAAAACTAATGCAAAGGTTAATGATTTAAATGGCGAGACATCCATCATCGCAAACAATTCAAATAGTATACAAAACCCTCCAGATCTTATTGTAATATATATATATATATATATATATATATATATATATATATATATAGAGAGAGAGAGAGAGAGAGAGAGAGAGAGACATATATAAATATATGTTTGTACCTCCGAAAGGACGCAAAGACTCACCTTGAATTCAGAACGCCATAAATTATACTAACTCTGCTTAACAAGTTAAACGCGCTTGAAGCCTGAGTAACCAATGAAAATCAAACAAGAAAAATGAAAAAAATAACAGAATATCTTTCTTCTTTTTTTACATATCTTTGATGAAATTTTAATGTAAGTGAAACTTGTTAGAATGACAAACGTGTCATATTTTTCTTTATTCAATCATACATATATATCGATATATATTTTTATTTACTTCAAATATTGCACCCGTCTTTAGTAGATTCTACGCTTTCTTAAAACTGTCTAGTTTTACCGTGAAAAAATAAAGAAAATGTATCCTTCAGTAGAATTCGCACCTTTGTCTCCCTTTTCACGAGTTCGTACGATTGTAGTCTCAAAGAAATACTGTTTAAAACGGAGCGTATTCTCATATATGTGTATATATTGGATTAAATAATTAATTATTATATATATATATATATATATATATATATATATATATATATATAAAAATTATATTATATATATAAGAGTATGAAATAAATTAACGCCTTATTAACCGTGTTATATATATATATATATGTGTGTGTGTGTATATATACATACATATATATATACATATATATATATATATATACATACATACATATATATATATATATATATATATATATATATATACATACATATATATATACATATATATATATATATATATACATACATACATGTATATATATACATATATATGTATATATACATGCATACATATATATATATATATATATATGTATATATAAATACATACATGCATATATACATATATATATATATATATATATACATATGTATATATACATACATATGTATACATACATATGTATACATACACACATATATATATATATATATATATATATATATATGAATATATATATATATATATATATATATATATATATATATATATATATATATATAGATAAAGTATATCTGTAAACCGACAATATGAATAAAGACAAACTGGAAACTTATCTTGACTGACGCGTTTTGTCCTCCGAGGGAATTTATTAATGCAAGGATTTTATTTTGCGGCAATTATTTATATTAAAAAAAGGAAAAATGTTATTGTTTTTCAAATTTCTTGGGTGCAGGAATGCTGATGAAAATTCCCCAGGTAAACGGAAACGTCAGGCAGGTACATGAACAATTCAATGTCTAGAAAACGAAAGTGAGTATAGCTGGGACAAATTGGCTCCATTGATGGTTTGGTCATTTTGAAGACGTCAAACTCACAACAACTCTTACATCACCCCCCCCCGAAAAAAAAACAAACTAGGCCATCAGCTTCCCTGTAGGTTGAACGATTTTGGTCTTCTTTAGAGCATGTGAAGAGGGGTTGATTTCACGGCATGGATTGTCTCTTTGTGATGAACCCAACAATTATCCTGAAAAGATCAAGACAACCAGTGAGTTCTGACTAAAACAATGTCAGATTTTCCTGTGATATGCTCAGCCTGGTGCGCTTGTGATCAGATATCAGAAGACATGGCACCAGCCGTGCAGAAACCTTCATCATGCCAAATTCATTGTGGAGAATATTCTCAAACCTCTCACGAGATATTCTAATATCATTCACTTTTTGGTTTATAGTCAATCGCCTGACATCCATCACCATATAGTGAACACGATCAATTTTTTCGCCGGTAGTGGCAGTTGAAGAATGTCCAGACCTTGGGATATCTTCAAGACTTTCCCTTCTAAATACAGCTGCCCACTTTTACCTTTCTGATAAAGCTGGAGCATCATCCGGAAATGTAGCAATCTTGTCAGTGTGAATGTCTTTGGGAGCTAAACCGTTTTTCTGTAGGTATTGATAACGCCACTTTGCCAAATTTTGTCCATTTTCACGAGTATTCGCCACGATACTTATTTGACGGCATATAAGGCTATATTTACCTCAAGCTCAGGGGGATGAGCTAAGGTGGAGGATGAGACAGATCTTCGAGAAAGCCAAGCTGCCCAAGTCAAACGTCACGAAACTGGAGAGGCTGGCAATCGGGTCCCTACAGAGGAAAGAAAACAATCATACTACCGGCTGAGAAAGGCAATGCTACAGTAGTGATGGACAAATCAGATTATACAGGAAAGCTGGAAGACCTCATTAGAAATGGTAGCTACAGCAAAGTGAAAAAGGATCCTACTATGAAAACGGAACGCAAACTGTCACAGATCCTAATAAAAAACAAGGATCACTTTGCACATAAGATGTATAGGCAGTTATCGCAGGGTTACACCAAGCTACCTCACATATACGGTCTCCCGAAAATTCACAAAGACGGTATTCCGCTCAGGCCGATTTTTATTTGCCAATGCTCTGTGTGACACCCTCTGAGTTGCTTCCTTGTAGATATAATTGACCCATTGATCGAAAAGTCTCCTTCATATGTCCGAAACTCTGCCCACTTCGTGGAAATAATCAAAGACGCTCCCATCTTATCCAACCAGAGGGTGAGCTTGGACGTGGGGAGTTTGTCCACCAAGGTACCCACGGAAGAGGCACTCTCAGTAGTCAGAGACAGATTGGCCTCTGACTCATACCTAGAAGAACGGACCAGTATTCCAGTAGATAATCTGATGGAGATGTTGACTTTCTGTACACAAACAACACACTTCGAAATGGGATCACACATATATCGACAGGATGAAGGCTTAGCAATAGGCTCGCTATTATCACCAGAAATGGGGAATATATACATGGAATACTTTGAGAAAATGCCATGAGAATCTAAATCTCTAAGGCCAACTCTATCGTTAAGACACCTTCAAACTCTGGCCACACCAGGAAGATGTCCATGTTCTACAGGAACATGTGAACTCAATAAAATCTTCGCTACAGTTCACGATGGAGAAAGAGTAACAACATACTCACATTGCTGGATGTTCTAATATCTCGAACAGAGAATGGGTTCAAGACATCCGTATACCGCAAACCGACATTCACCAGACAGTACCTCAATTTCAACTACCATCATCCATACAGCGTAAAGAAAAGGCTCGTCCGCTGCTTACAACACCGAGCAAAATCATAAGGGGCGACTCTGAAACATAAGATAAAGAATTGACCAGTATAAGTAGTAATCTACAACGTAAAAACTACCCTGGGCACATGGCAGCATCCCCAATAAACTGGGATAGGTGGGTACAAGAGGAGGACAACAACACTCAGAAAACAGTCTCCCTGCTTTACGTGAAGGGGCTATTGGAGAAAATACAAAGGATCTGCGGTCCATATAACATCAGGACAACCGTTCAAAAGCTGGACGACATTTCGTAGCTACCTCTCCTGAGTAAGACACCCCATAGAGGAGAACATAACTAAAGACTGTGTGTACGCTATTCCGTGCAACTGCGGAAAGAAATATAAAGGGAAGATAGGCCGCCTCCTTAAGGTATGGCTTCAAGAACACCAAAAACCTGTAACACGAGGGCAAGTGAAAAAGTCAGGCGTAAGATCAGGTTGTAATGATAGACAAAGAACATCACTGGAAAATTCGTAAACTTAAGGAATCAGCACATATGCTAGGCCACAAAAATCTCCTGAGACGACCAAGCATAGAAAGGAATACAATATGGGAACCAGTAAAAACGAGTACCAGAGAAATGCAAAAATAACAACGAAAATTGCAATGAGCTCTGGTAAAAGACATGCAATGATAACAGCAAAAATTGCACTGGCAAAAATTGGTTGCTGAAGACATTAGGTTTATAATACACAGAAATTCGTACATAGATGTCTTCAAGGACACATGGCACAGTAAAAACGTTAGTTAGATTCAGTTACAGGACACAAAGAATGTGAGTTCAATACCTGGTTAAGGCGGTGGAGAACTTTGAGAGGGGAATTAATAGGAGATAACTGACATCCATTAGACATAGCACGTGGAACTAGAACAGTCTACCCCATTGAGCGAAATATAGGGTTCAGTGCGACATTACAACCACCTGGAACGGAGTGTACAACGGCTGAAACGTTGTGATAAATATGGCAACAAAGATGGGGATGATAGGCCGATCAATGTAAATAGTGTACCTAATTATTCCACTACAGCTCATATAAAGGAACATTTTTGACTGAATTTTAATGGTAACTGTACTGTTTTGCTCAATTTTTATAATTGTTTGATTTTTTTTCTTACATTTGGATATAATAAAATTTTTATAGGTTCATGTTCTTTTTTTCCTATTCTTTTTCATTTAATTGTAATCATGCCTTGTTTAACCAAAATAATACCTCATAAATATAGCCTAGGCAGTACCATTTACTAGTAATTTTACTAACTTCACTAATTACTAATTTTTTCTTGATTTGCCCTTATGAAAATTGGGGAGTGTTTTATACACCCGTGGGTCTTATATGTCGTCAAATACAACATATTTGAAGTCTTTTTTGAACAGCCAGATTAAATTTAACCGGGGGAGAAACGACGCAGTTATTAATAAGAAGACTTGAAATTAATGCATTCAAGGCTTTACAGTTGTATTATCTCTTTTTACTAGTCAGCCTATGAAATTTTTACCCCACCCCTCGTATATCAAATACATAACTATATACCCCGTTAGATATCTAAACGATAACTGACAGAGATTAATAAACAAGTAATTGAATTCCCTTCTGATTTCTTGCTTCCCAGTCAACTGCAATGTTCAAACACTTAAATGCCAAGTCAATCGCCATCTTCTGTCTTTATGAATTCTGTTCGTTTATTTCCCTTACTTCTCAAAACAGCTTTTCATTCTCTTTCACTCCCAGTAAGTCCCCGCGTCTTAGCGAGATTATCACTATGCATTAAAAATAAAATACGAATTGAAAAGAAAAGGATGCATTGATGAGAAAAAAAATATATAGTGAAGTGCGCAACATGCGAGATAAAATCATGCTTTCAAGAAAATTCGCGCTGGAACCAAAGGAAAAGAGACGAAGCAAGGTTGTGGCATATATAAAAAGACTATGGAGTTCGTAATTACGGCTCTATTAATGATGAGAATCTGCCAGTGTGTGCAAGTCTGCTAAAGTGATTGCAGAATGAAAACATTCCTTTTACTATTAATACAAAATTTGTTCTGTTCTGAGGGAAGTAAATTGGGATGTCATGGTGCCAACAAATAGATTTTGGTAAAACAATGTTTTATTCTATTTTGATAAAAAGAGCAAAGTTTCGTGTTGACCATATCAGGTTATATTTACCCCGAAGATATACTCAAGCATTACAACGGTATATTATAGAGGCTATTTCCACATAGATTCATATTTAAATACGGAGCTTCTACTAAGTGATATGCGCATAACTCCGTACTTGTTTTTTGCTACCATTTTTCTGATGTCAGCGAACACTCATTGCTACTTTCATGATGCCAACGAATAACTGTTGTCACTTTTATAATGTTCGTTGTAGTAGAGACTATGTAATTGCAGATACAACTATAGTACACCGTTGAACAATACTGGTGTCAGATGCCTTCGAATCACACACGGATAATACTAGCTCGAATAGTAATTCGTATGGTGGTCCAAACAGAGAAATATTATAGAGAATAACGTAGGGAATAGCGGCCCGTATGGTAAAAGAGGATAGACTAGAAATGCAGATCAATCTAGAAGTCAGGCGGCTTCCTATATATGCGTTTCCTTTATGATGATATGATCCACTTAATTCAATAATGGGAGCGCCTGTGTTTGCTCACGGGCGATCTATGTTCAAACTCAAGTGTCGGCAGCGACATTTTATTCTTATATAACACATTTCTAAACAAGATCCCCACAAGGTATGGGGGTTCGACGGTATCCTCGAAGTCGTTCTAAAGAAACCTGACCCCGAATTCTCTCATGTTCTCTCCAAACTTTACAAGAAATGTATCCTTGCTTCTTGCTTTTCAGCTTGTTAGAAGTCCTCTTTTATTAGTTCTATATATTTTATTACTTTATATATATATATATATATATATATATATATATATATATATATATATATATATATAAAAATATATATAAAAAATAGGAAGGAACTGATTAGGTAAATAATCCAAAGTCCCTTAGTATTTTAGTTATTATTTTTAAAAAATAGTGCTCGATACAAAAGTAGAGCGTAAATATAATTATTTATTTAAAAATATGATTCCAAATCGTTACATAAGAGGTCTCAAAAAAAACAAGAGCCGAAAACTTCAATATAATCCTTTAAATTAAATTGAGTTTAAATTAAAATGTGCTCCAACAAAAATTTCGCTTGAAGATGGAACGGAGCTCATTTTAATTTAAACTCAATTTAATTTAAAGGATTATATTGAAGTTTTCGGCTCTTTGTTTTGAAACATGAGACCTCTTATGTAGCGATTTGGAATCATATTTTTTAAATATAAATATATATATATATATATATATATATATATATATATATATATATATATATCGGTTGTACTGAGGGCCAGTTCAAGAAGTGGTGATATAATCATACTTCATCTTTTAGAATACCGGAATGCAGGTACAACACGGAGCTAGCAAGCTAATATTAGAACTTTAAGGAGACGCATGACAAAAATTCAAACATTAAGTGGAGTATCTTACCATTTCTAAAGATTAACATAATAATCGGGAATACGTGTAAGCTATGCCAAAAAGAGCAATTAGCTATAGTAACATATAAAGAGAACATTGAATTATTGAACCGGAGCTCAGAGATTATGACCAAGTGTAGTTAGGTAAAGACGTTTGGGGTTATTTGAACTCGGATAAAGTTGAATTTTTCTTTTGTTTCAAACCCCACCCACTTCTTCCGGTTTCTAACGAAGTTGTGAGCTACATTTGATTGATTCACCGAAAAAAAAACACTTGAGGAGACCTTAGTGGTCGCAACTGCGGTAGTGTTCCGGTCATCATTCATATCTTTTTATAATATATATATATATATATATATATATATATATATATATATATATAACACCACCCGTATACATACATGTGTCATAGCCGAAATTGCCCACATATGTTTATATATGTATGAGTCCCGACGGACGACCAAGTATGTATATGTGTCTGCATACATCGATGTTTGCGTTAGTACGATGAATGACAAAACGACGAAATTTCCCCACCACTTCCACAATAACACCAATACACGCAATCTACATAAACCCAAATTTTTTAAAACATTAATCAGTTTGTCTGACGATCGCTAAAGCGTGAAACCCAGGGTCACAAACTCACATCTATCCAACCAAATATGTTAGCTCTATCTCTGATATTGAGCGCTTTCTAATAAGTACCGCGCATATAATATACATACTTATATTTATATACACTTTTCACACACACACACACACACACACACACACACACACACACACACACACACACACACACACACACACACACACACACACACACATATACATACATATATATATATATATATATATAAACATTTTATTAGCGGTACAAAACTTAATAACTGCCAGAAATAGACAAAGTTTATTTGTATTTTTAATACTACCACACATGATTATAATTAAAAGAAAAAAAAATAAGAGCCAGGTTTAGAACCTCGCTCAAAGGAACTAAATCGAGGTCAATAAATATGTATATATTATCAATAAAATGGGGAAACAAATTTACATGGAAATCAATTGGAAGTCAATTACAAAATCCTTCTGTTTACAGAGAGAATTATTGATAAAATATATATGGTAACTAATATCTTAAAATGGTAATTTGAGTGATACCGACTCAAGACAGAAAATGAGTCAACACTGAAATTAGCCGCGCTATTGTGGTTAAGGTGTTCGGCAATGAAAAACCCGTATGTATTGGTCAGAACATCCGATGGTAAATAAGCTGAGTTGAAAATTTTTGTAAGCACGTGTTGTTTAATCCAGGTTTCGAGCCGTTCTTCTTACGTAGTGCATACTGCAACTACATTAAAATAAATGAATCAGAAATGAAATATAACGGTGAGGTGGAAGAACGACTATGGGGATGGAAGGACAGATTTAACAGAGAAAACCACACGTGTATTAGCAGCAAAGTAACATTGTCAAACTGCTATTCGTTTATCAAATCTGTTATTAATACTACTAATTTAATATACTAATATTAATATACTAGCCAAGGAAGACATAGGTACACGGAACATCTCTGTACTGAAGCAGGTTTCACTTTATTAAACTCCGAAATTTTATGTTTAATTAAGAATTGGAAAATGGCTAAAGGATAGGAATTGTTGCGGGGAATAGCAGAAATAAACTTTTGTCATGCAATTAAGTTTTGCCATCTTGACACCATTTGTCGTAAGAATTACTGGAAAAAATTTATTCAGCTAGAAAAAGGACAGGTTAAAATCGTTTTCTGTCATCCCCACTCAGTCTTCTCAACCGAGCAATGGTGAGAGGAAAAAGAACATTCAAGCCTTCACTAATTGTACTAACACTTATACTCTGGCTTCCATCTTCAAAGTCCACTGAAGAACCATCAAGAGAAGGGTGAATAGGTTTAAAAAAGTGGGAAGTGTAGAGGGAAAACTGAGAGCACAACGGCAAGATGGATCATCCTTTCAACTTAAAGAGCTAAATACAATCGTAGTGTTCATAGTAGAGTCCAATAGTGTTAAAAAAGTATTCCAGTAAGACATCTTTAATCATTTCTAAGATATAACGGTTCAAAGCTTAATTTAACAATTGGACAATTTTGCTTTTACACCATTTGATAATTTTGCTGTTACACCCGATATATATATATATATATATATATATATATATATATATATATAAAATAAATTAATTGATTTAAAATATGTTTTTTTCGCTACACAGTTCTAACCATGTTTCAAAAATGGAAGCTAAAAGCCACGAATTTAATTTTGTGATTAAATTAAAGACATTAGTTCCATTTCATCCTCAAGCGATTATAATATTAATGCTCTGTAAATTTACATTGAGCACTATTTTGTAAAAATAAAAATATCTATGAGAACACCGGATTATATATCTTGCTGTTCTTTCTTTTTATATATATATATATATATATATATATATATATTCGAACCTGCATCCTATATGGAACCGTCATTTACGCTGACGTGCCTTAACCGACTCGGCCACAAAGGAGCGTTCGGTAGGCAAGGTCGAATTTAATGCTTATAAACTTCAATCTTCCATGAATCTCGTACATTCATAACTGCTCTGGCGTATCAAATGTAAACAAATGACGTCATATATCAAGTAAGAACTTCTGAAATAATGTAAAAAGTTGAAAAACGTCACAGAACAATCAAAATAGAAAGGGAAAGTATTGAAAAGATAAAATGAATAAGGTCTTTAAGAATGTCACAAAGATATAAGAAAACTATTACCACGCACTGTACTCACACACATATTCTAACTTAATAATAATAATAATAATAATAATATTAATAATAATAATATATATATATATATATATATATATATATATATATATATTCTTCTGTCAGGAAAACGATTGAAGATTTGGTTTTTGGTACTAGTGTCTTCAATAATCTAACAGTTTGTACTTTTGACACCAAGCATTGACCTCTTGCTTCTCCACGTGGTACATGCCTGGTAGTTAGCAGCATTTTGTTTCCTCCACCTTTGATCTTCTTTATGTCTTTCTGTTGAAGATCCAAGGACTGGCATTCCCTACAGTAAAAGAGGAAAACCTGTCTTTCGTGACACAAAGATTTTTCTCTCGTGATGTACTAACTTCAAATGCTTCAGTGTTTGAATCAGTTATCAGAAATTCAGCAGAAGATAAACGATAAATTGATCGCAGAATAGGTTGCTTAAGCTGTAGTTTTGTCCATCTCTACAAGATGCCGCAAAACTAAATATTAACCCGAGAACTTAAGTGCTGTCCTTAAATAACCTCGTCAGATCTCGACGCCCATATGGCCGTCCTTCATGGCGTCGTTCAGAAATATCTAAACTCTCAGCTATATACAACTAATTTCACAGATCACTGATTAATAATGGCTTCAAGCGAATGAATCCTCGAGGTCTAGGTGTTAAAGAAGACTATTCTTCACTAGATCTTCTGGCGCAACAAAATCACGAACAAAGAACTTTGCTAAATAGTAAAGACCATATTGAAGACTTTCAACAGCTGTAGCAACTAAAATTGATAGCAAAAAGGGAAAAATAATTATATAATCAAGATGTTGATCTTCCCCGCTATATTAAACAAGGAAATTACCATCAGTACGATTGATTGATTTTTTACGGCTTATCTACCTTTTGCAGGTTAATTAAAACCAGAAAATATTTTTAGATGTTTTGGAGACAATAATGAATTAGCTTCTTATTAATTAACCCATAGATGAGGGAGAAGAAATGGATTCATACCTTCAAGGGCATTTGCGTGTAAATGTATATAATGAACCCGACTTGAATTGAAACGGCTCGCCGATTAACAATTCCAAGCCGTTATCTATTCGATCAAATGCACATCCCAATTACTGTACCAGGTGTTCCCAAGCGGTTACCCTTCTATGTACTGACAAGGCTCAACGTTGCTTAATTCGTACGAGAATCGGTATTTCAACGCAATATGTCTGTAACCCGTTATCATTACGAGAAAGAGCGATAGAAGTTTGTGAAGTTTAGAAATTTCGTAAAAGTTCGTTTTAAGTAAAATGTTTTTCATTATAAAAAAGAAAAGGGGGTGAACTATTACGCGATATCTGCGATCCTGTATGGCATCAAATGCTGAACGATCTCCTCAAAGATGAGGAGGAAACCTGAAGCAACAGAAATCCTTTTCTACAGAAAGATGCTGAGGATACCATAGGCTAAACATATGAGAAACGACGAGGTTTTTTTTTTGGAGAGAATGAAAACAAAAAAGAAAACTCATAGTTAACATCAAGAAGGGACAGTCGACATTTCTGGAGCACGTAATGATGAAGGTAGGCTTGCAGAACCTGATACTCCCAGGGCAAATTGAAGTAAAGAGTGGGTAGAGGAAAGCAGTGTGTAACATTCTTGATGAGCTTGTGTAAATCAATGTTACAAAAGGGTTTGTGAGAAATAGCAAAAAAGACAAAACTTATTAATAACTACAAGGGACAGGAAGATGTGGAGGGACATGATCGCCTACGTACTGAAGGGACGCAGCATATAAAAGAAAGAAAAAATTTCTTTATCTGCAGGGAAATGATTAATTTCTCATAATTATTATTGTTATGGGGTCCACCCCTTTTTGATACAAGTGGACTCGACCAGTGTGTACTTGTACTGCTGCCGGTGAATACCCGGAGGTCAGAGAGAGATACTCTGATAGAGTGATAGGGTCAGAGAGTGAAAGTGAGAGTGTAACCGCTTTGAAGGAATCACAGTTGCGAGCACGTAGAAGGAAGTCATACTTCGATACTGAATTTCCCAGACTGTATATATACTATTATTGCTACTAACCGCATTTCTGTATTTCATTGTATTATTACATCAATACATTTATTTGCTATATTTCATTCCTCTGTTTGTCATTCATTTGAGACCGGATTTCATCCCGGAATCCACAACAATTAGCGTTCTGGGTATGACGAAAAACTACATCCGTTAGCAAGGCCTCTGTTGGGGAGGTTTTGAGGAGCGTGTAACCATCTTTTAATTGCTGCTGTTTCAGGGTCAACCCTAACCCGGCGTGGTAGCTCCTGTTAGGGTTCGAGCTATGGGCAAATAGTTAACTCCAAAACTGGGGTCAAAATACGATGAAAGTATAAAAATAAATTTCTATATTAAAAATAACAGTAACACATTTTTGGAAAAAAAATATTACCAGCAATATATTTTTGAAAAAAAAAAAAAAAATGATTAGCAATACATTTGACTCTCGACAAAAACCCTCTTTACAAAAATACGTCAATGAAATCTGATCTACAAAATGATTTCTTTAAAGAATACATATTCTATTCATACGATCTTATCCTGAAAATCATCCCGACATTAAATAACCCATTGACGTATGCCATTAAACAAATAAAACCAAACCAAACCAAACAAAACAAAACTAGATTATTACCATTAATGTCGCCGTTTCGTTTGTCATGGTCTGAGAAAAAGTTGGTGCAGTTGGTAACAACTTGAAAATTGGAGCTATCTCACCAAATTCAAATTATGGATTGTAAGTGTTTTTTTTTTTTTTTTTTTTTTTTCAATTTCAGATCAATGATTAAAATGCCTTCCTGCAAATGAATCATTTAGGTCTTAAAGGAGACAATTCTTCTTCAGAACCTAATTATTGGTGCTACACAATCACAAAGACCTGTGCCAAATAATGAAAACTACCTGAGTTAAATACAGAGTGTTTCACAATTTATTGAAACAAAGCAGTGGCCTCTCAGATGGAGAGAGCTCGAACACCGTGAGAACATTCATGAGGAGGAACAGTTGTTCCAGAAGGATGCCGCTCCACCTCACACTATTAATATTACCATCTTAATATGGCTCCGTGAAAAATCTGGGGAGCGGCTCAACAACTGCATAGCTGAAGTGAAATGAGCACCTCTCGCCTGGCCTGACCTCACCAGATTTTTCTGTGGGTTCCTTAGGAACAACATCTACCAGGGCAGCCCTCTTACCATTGCTGCATTGAAGGCAGCCATCACTGAAAAGAATCAAGAGATCACCCAGGAGGAATGTGCACGCGTTATAAACAGCTTTGAATTCAACGGTGCCTGCAACTGAACGGCGGATATCTGGAACATGTACTCTCGGGCTACTCTTGACATTTTTGCTTCATGTTTGAGACTAAATGGTTGCAGATCCTAGACTTTTACCTGTCAACAAATGTAATTTCCATTATTCTAATATTTGTGATCCTAGATTTGTACCCGATCATTTTGTTTCAAAAATTGCGAAACACCCGTTCTTCTAACAGCGAGAAAAAAAAATGGCTAGCACATGCAACTAGAGAGGAAATGTTCACCCAGAAAGTTGGTGAACATATCTTTCCGCATTCGGTCTTAAAAAATGCCGTCTTTTCGCTATATCTCGCAAACCATGTCCCGCTATTTCCTAAAAGTAGATTATGAGTTATTTTCCTTTGTTTCTCTTACCTTCTAGCTTCCCTGAGAATATCAAATTTTCCAAGCCTTTTTTGCTTTATTATATGTTCATCCTGGGTATGACAATAAATTACATCCAGCAACAAGGCCTCTGGTTGGGCGATTAGAGATTATTAGCAGCGTGGAACCACATCTTAATTGCTGCTATTTTCAGGTCCACCGATTCGGGATGTATACTTCCTGTTAGGGTCCCAGCTATGGACAAATAGGGAACTCTTAAACTAAAATCAAAACACTAGGAAAGTATGACAATAAACTTTTCTGCTGAAAATCTCAGAAATATATTTTTATAAAAGAGTTACCAATATGTTTTTATAATAAAATGACATTTTATAGCAAAATTGATGACATAGCACAAATTGTCAAAAAAAAATAATGCCTGATTAATTTCATTTCATTTAAGAAGAAACACCTTTTCACTCTTTGTCTGATTTTGTAAGATATTTTGTAAAAAAAAAGTTGTTGCGAATTAATTCTAAGTTAATCACGGAATATTCTTATTCTGTTGAATTATTATATTATTTTCATATTTCGACATTAAATTACCCATTTTTCCGCTAATATATATATATATATATATATATATATATATACAAAACAACAAATGTGTCCAAGAAATTTCAATTGTCTTTTCTTAATGTTAAGTATAAGTGTACATTTTGTTTCCATTGTTTCTAGAACTTCGTGTTTGCTCACATGCTCGGTTCATGGTATTCTCAGTATCTTCTGGAGAACTAAATGTCTGTTGCTTCAAGTCTATTCTTCGTAAAAGCTTTGGAAGGAAATTCCAATCGTTACAAGAAGTGCAATAACATGAAGCGGACTTGAGAAATCTAATTTCTTGCAAACTATTTTAAGAACAAAAGCTTTTGTGAATTTCAACCGATCGTAACGTTAAGTCTTCGATTATTGGACGCCGAAATGTTCTTCGAGGGATAAGAATCTTATTAATTCAATTTAAATGATTTTAGTATAAGAATGAATACTAATTGATTTTACAAGAGGAATTAATACTAAAAATGAGGGATAACATTTAGTTAAATGTCAATTTTAATTTCCTGTTTTTAGAACTATATTCCAACCGAAAGTATACCTAACAGTTTTGGTCAATGAATGCTGAATATTTCTTTGATGGAATCGACAAGTATCGGCATTACATTTACCATTTCTGAAAACAACAGAGATAGAATAGAAGAATACAAGCTAGAAAACTTTGAATCAAATAAAAATTCGATTTTTTGTGTTGATATTTTTTTTTTGATTTTCAGGAAAAGAAAATATTGGTATTTTCGACCTTCACCACGATTGTCCTGTAGCCGGACGCCATGATATGGACGAAAATGAGAAAAGAATACAGAACTAGGATCAATATTAACCCGAAAATATGTTTAATGAAGTCATTGTGTCAGTTAATAATCACACAAAAGCAGACTTCTCATATGAAGAATTATATCTATTCAACTTTCACCGTCATTGAATTAACGAGTTTGCGATTTTAGGGTCTAGCCTTCTTCAGATGCGGAATCCACATTTTTGTTTGCGATGTGTAAGGGACTTGGTCAATTCCTCTCTTAAACGTTTGTTATATATCTCCAAGTATAGAATTGGTGTATAAGGAATAAATTCTAATAACCAAAAAAAAAAAAAAAAAAAAAAAAAAACAAATACTATTTTTAATAGAGTGCTCAATACAGAGTAGAGCAAATATAATTTATTCAAAAATTATAACATAAATATGTTATAAGATCACTGCAAAAATAACCATTTTGTTTTAACACTTCTGGTGTCTTATCAAGTGATGGTGTTGAATGTAGAATAAAGCATTTTAAAAGGTTCAAATCGATCAGACACCCTTATTGCAGCTTATGTAACAGCGTTTCCTCTAACGAGGTGTGTCTATTTGTGTTATAATTTTTAATAAATTTTTATATATATATTATATATATATATATATATATATATATATATATATATATATATATATATATATAGAATAGCCAAAAATACGTGGCGTGTCAAATATTCAAACAGTTAAGCAAAAAACAAAATAAAAAAAAACGTTTCCTGGAAAATAAATCCTTGTTATGGTTGTGGACAGATTCATTATTACAATGAATATCAATTTAAATTAAAAAAAAATCTTTAATTGTAAAAAAAAAAATCAGTCACAAAATTAAAACAAATGGTCGAAAACAAAGAAAATGTGAACGACAAAAATATTAAATTCTAATTGAATACCGGTTTAGATATGATATTAATAAAGCCTTTAAAAAAAATGGCGGACCAACTTTATTGATCATGAAAAGAGTGGCTCAGAGCATTACAGAAAATAAACTAAATTTTGATGGATAATTTTATATAAATGTACCATTTATGGGCCAAACTATAAAATTAAAAGGATTCATTATGAAATGAACATTCGGTATGGATTGGAAATCGACCTTCTCAATCAACTCCGTTAAGCTACAATCAGCAGCAACAGGCAAAAAATAAAAAACAACAACAGCAGCAGACTAGGCTGGAAAATGCAGAAGAAGCCGTCAGAATAGCTGCCTTGTTATGGCTGAGGGTTTTTGACCACCCTATTATTGGGGTGGTCGCGTCAATAAAGAAGTCTGTTTCCAGCGTCTGTATCATAGGGGGACTGGGATTGCCACACCTGGCGAGTCATCGCCATGCCTCAAGGTTGGATTTCCTACGCTGCGTTTTGATGGGTGGACTGAGTGTTAGGGACGCCTTCCTTAGACTTACCATCACTCTTCCTATTTATTGGGTTAAACGCCGTCGCGGTCGTGGAAGGTTGTCGATATTCCTCAGCGAGTGTTGGTCGGCCTTTAGTCTGTCCAGTGACCTTTTTCGGCCTCTGAGGCCATTCTATCGTGAATTAGTCGAGGAGGTCGCGAAGGATCCTCTGTGTGGCCGGTTTGGCTTTTCAGCATCAGAGATGCGCACTTTCTGGTCTTGGGAACTAACGGGGATTATCTAAGGAACCCTGGGTTTCGCTTAGCTGGCGATTGATTCGGAACTCTCAATGGCGTAACATTCAGATGGGGCGAGGTAGATTTTCCCAACTGTCATCGGTGGGACCTTGGCTTAGAGGAAACTGTTTCGCACGCCTTCTACCATTGTCATCAGGTCCGCCTTTTTGGGATTATATCAGCGAGTTGACGGTTCGTATCGCTCTCGATCGGCACGTATCCCTCGATGTCGCGTACGAGCGTGACAATGTGTCTCTCCGTTCTCCGGAGTAAAACGGATGAAGCCTTTTACATTGCTAGCCGTGGCAAGAATGGTGGTGTGGACATCGCGACAAGAGGGAATCTTGTAAGATGAACGTTATTCGTATCAGGATCTGGTTGTTTTCTTTAAGCATCTGCTTAGGGTTAAAATCAGAGCTGATAGAAAGTGTTTGATTTCGACAGATTTCAGCGAAAGGTGGTTGACTGAGGAGAGCCTGGTTTGTGTGGACGGGGCTAGCCTTGATTTTTCTCTTTTAATTCCTCTTGATGCAACTGGGCGGTTTCCTGTAAACTCTCTCCTGGTTAAGTTAGACACTATTATGTTTTCCTAGTTAATCTGATCAAATGTTGTTCATGGCCTTTTCCCAGCATTCTCTTTTAATATAATCCATGTTGAGATTTCCAACCTCTTCAGTTTGTTTTTGGTCCCCTTTTTCATCCCGGCTGGGTCAGACTGATTTTTCTCATTCCGTCATTTATTTTTACTCTTCCCCCTCTATTGGCAGAATACAGAAACCACTCTGGTTATTTTTAGGGGTGGACGGGTTTTATTAACATCCATTTTGTTTTAGTTTGTTTTTGTCTTTAATTTTTGTTAGTTTACGGGATTCATTCCCTCCCCTCATTTCATGTTTCATGAAATTTTTATATATTTTTGTATTTAAACATTTTGAGATTTTTATATCATGGGGGTGTTTTTGTAGGTTCCCCCCTGTGAATATGTGCTATTGTGGTATAAGTAGGATTGAATGGTGACGGATGAGTTCTTTTGGTAAATGGATAAAATGTATCAGATGAATGGGTCGTGATTAACTAGGACTAGAATAGTTAGCAAAGACCAGTGCTTTCCCACTTCTCCTTCACCCCTGTGCCAAAATAATTGATCATTACAATAATAAATAAATCATTGTGTCTATTGGCAGAATACAGCGGCCCCTCTTATCATTTGGAGGGGTGGATGGGTCATAATAACATTTGCTTTGATTTTATTTTTGTGTTACATTTTTAGTAGATTTTTTATATATTTTTGTAAAAAAAGAAAAAAAAAACGATATTACGGACTTTCAATTTTTTATACCATAGGATGTTTTGTAGGTCTCCCTCTGTGAATATATCGTATTGTGGCATATTCAGGATTGAGAGGTGATAGAGCAGTGAATGAATAAATTGTAATGACTGAATGTATCGTGAGTCGGATTAACTAGAACGAGGATAGCTAATGAAGACCAGTCCCTTCCCTTCGGTCTTGTGCCACAATTTTGGATAATTACAAAATAAATATTTGAACAGAACTGAGGTGAAGATCACGATTAATCGTTATTCCAGTAAATCGTGTTCTTGACTGTTAGAACCGTATTATTCTTCGGTATGAATTCCTACTACATTTTATATGTGTATCGACTTACCCATTTCACGATACAACACTAGGATTTATAACTTTAAGCGTAGTAATAGATTAGTGGTAATATCTCATCATTTTACAGCTGAAATGATTAGATATAACCGTAAGTTCTATGCTAAGAGTTTCCTCTATCACTTTCTCGCATGATGAGATCTGTTCCGGCTTTCCATAAAAATTTGATATTCAATATTTTAATTGCAATGTTATTCGTTATCTTCTGTTTTGATTCTCGTTCTCTTATTATTCACTGTTCTTAACAGTGACTCATATTCTTTTAGACTCAGTAACCCTTTGCGTCTTTATTGCATTGTTTGGAGCGTAATGAATAAAAAGTTATTGCGTTTTTATTAATCTTTACAAACTAAAATAGAAGTATTGTCATTATGTACAAGGAAGCGTGACTGGAATAATTAAAGAATATTTTAACAGCAAGCGTTTTAAGAGTTTAATTTTCTAAAAATATGAATGACTTGCTTCGTCACAAATGCGGAAGTCTTACTCTGCATTGAGTTTCATAAATTCTCAACAAATTGAGTTTTCGCAAAAGCTTTTCACTTCCCACCAGTTCCAATCGTTATTGTTAGTTATTAATTATTTTATAGATTTAATGCTTTGAACTAGTTTTCTTGAGCAGTACAGGTGGGAATATAAATTGCCGTTGACCTCTTGAAAGAATAGAGATTCTTTTGACCTGCTAAAGATCAAATGTGCCTGCAGAATGCATATGCATCGATATGCTGTTTGCCTTAGATTTGATCAATGGTGTTTTTGTTATATTGAATTAACTCAGCTCTTTGTTAATTAGAAAAGTTGAACAATAAGTAGGACTTTGCTGTGTGCCTTTCTATTGATTTTAAAAAAGAATTGTCATTGAACGAATAATATTTTTCGTCGAATAGAAATTTTACAATGAAAAATAGCATTTCTCCAATAATTAAAAATTAATTACATTAAGCGATAAACATGTAAAAAATGAAAAATAAATAAAAAATAGATGCGTGTATAATTTGAAAAATACGGCATTTTTTTCATACTGAGTCTTTCATCAGTATGGCTGATGCTAACCTCCAAGAGAGCAACTCATTACATCTCATGTTTTCCACTGACATAAAATGGAGAAATTATATTCTATCTATCTATCTATCTATCTATCTATCTATCTATCTATCTATCTATCTATCTATTGAGAGAGAGAGAGAGAGAGAGAGAGAGAGAGAGAGAGAGAGAGAGAGAGAGAGTGATAAATTATTTTCTGCCTTATAACCACTTTCTCGGAGTCGAAAGGTTGCAAGCCACTCGCTGCTCCATCGCATATTTCTATAAAATGTATTCAGACGAACTATATTCTTTAGTTCCACCATTTCTAACCTTCGCGGCTTAGACTCGGCATGCAATGCACATTACAGAAAACTACCTTCATTCACTTCGTATTACATGTAAATTCTATTTAAGCAGCGTCTTCACATAAACCATTGATTTGTGAAACCGACTCCCAAGAGGATGCTTTCCTGATAATTACAATCTTAACTTGTGAAACCGACTCCCAAGAGGATGCTTTCCCGATAATTACAATCTTAACTTGTTCAGTAGAGATTTAACAGTTATCATCCTTACAGATCTCCATAAACCCTCTGTAACCCTCTATATCGAGTGGCTCTTGGGACTTGGGACTTGTATAATAGTCCGAAAATGTCTAAACTATCAGCTATACGAATATATTCTCAGATCAATAATTAAAGATGGTTAGAATCGAATGAATCTTTAAAGAAAGTGATCCTTCATCAAAATCACATAGAATTGTACCAAATAAATTAAACATTGCTTGAAATGTCCTATCAGCAGCAAGCACTAAAATGAGTAACTAGATGGGAAAACAAGGATATAATAAAGGTGTTGACTTTAAACGTTATCTTAAAGAAAAAGGTTAGGATGCAAACTCCCATGAGTACTAGAAAGATCGATAACAGTTACTGATTATGAGAAGCCTATTTTCCTAACAGTTTTGAGAGAAATGGTTTATAAATTTCAACTCAAAATAACCTTCCGCGGTAGACCAGTGTACTGCCGTTTCACAGTACAGTCAAGACAATCCTAACAGGTTGTGTCAACATATTGAGTTGGGTCTCAGGTTAATTAATTTTAGTAAGAGAGCAGAAAAGGGATAAGTACAAGAAACGAATAAATTAATCTGTCTATATTTCTGAGATGATGTATTATGTACATTATTTACATTATTCGCATTATTGTCTTCAACTTTGTTACCATATTTATCACAACGTTTCGGCCGTTGTACACTCCAGCCTTCTTCAGGTAGTTGGAATGTCGAACTGAACCTTTTATTTCGCTCGCTGGTGTAGACTGTTCTAGTTCCACGTGCCATGTCTAATAGATGTCAGTTATCACTTATCTCTTGTTAATTCACCTCTCCAAGTTCTCCACTGCCTTAACCAGGTATTGAACTCACAACTCTTTGGGTCCTGTCAATGGATCTAATCAACGTCCACTGTGCCATGTGTCCTCCTTGGCAACAAAGATAAGGACAATAAATAGTCCGAATAATGTAAATAGTGTCAATAAATTAATTTCATATTTCTTTCTTTTTTTCTGTGTAATGCATTTTTTTAAAAATATTCGTCACCCCCTCCCCAATCAAGGCAACAAAGCCATTAAGACACAGAGCGTTAAAGAATAAAGGAATACATTATTACGGAGCAAGAACAATTAAAAAACAGGAATTAAGAAGACAGATAGATGACGATTGATATTGCATTTAAATTTTTGAAGATCATAGTTAACGGAAAGCAAGAAGTTTGAAGAGGGTCAAACAAGCGAGAAATATGAGGGAAGAAACTGTTAGCATAGAACTTCCGGTTACATCGAGACATTTCAATTTTAAAGGAACTTGCTGCCAATGCGTTTCAGGTCAAATAGTAGAGTGTTCCTCAGAACACTAACCATGAATGTATTTATAACAACCAAAGGTATTTCGAAGTATTTAGTTTGTATTTTTTTCTTCATTTCTTCTTCTTCTTCTACTACCACTACTATAATAATAATAATAATAATAATAATACTTTTTCATACTAAGTCTTTCATCAGTATGGCTGATGCTAACCCCCAAGAAAGCAACTCATTACATCTCATGTTTTCCACTGACATAAAATGTAGAGATTATATTCAATCTATATCTATATCTATATCTATATCTATATCTATATATATATATATATATATTGTATATTATAATAATAATAATAATATATATATATATATATATATATATATATATATATATATACTGTGTATTATAATAATAATAATACTTTGTCCCTTCAGGATACGTGCATACATGTCTCCCCACAATCACTTATCAATTGTGGACCATAGCAGCGTTTCCCCTGCCTCGCATTCCGCCATCTATTCGTGAAAGCTTGTCAGGTAAATGGCGTTCTGCCTTCCCCTATGACACTTACCTTTTATATTACCTGTGAAGGTTAAATGTTTCTAAACCTTGCTTCATTATATATCGAAGAAATTTCACTTCTCTTTTTGATTCTTACTGTAAGTGATTTTTATTACCATTTTCTTTAAGAATTCTTAGTTACTTACTTATTCTGTACATACAAATTCTTCTGTAGAACCACATCTTTTGACTCCAGTTTTCTGTTCATCGGTAAAAAAAAAAAAGTACGACTGACCTTCATTACAGGAAAAATGTTCATGATCAACAGAAATCAAAACCATATATAAAATAATGCTTAAATTAAAACAGGAATATTTATAACTTATTCCTTACTGAAGATTGTTTAAACAACGGCACAAATGATTCTGATTAAAAAGAAAAAGATTCCGCATCAATAATAAATTCAATAAAGAGTTAGAAATCAAATGAAAAGAGATTGAATGCATGGTTGATAGCAAAAGGGGCAGCCCAACATGCAAATTACAAATTGGACATAACAGAATCAAACAAGTACAACAATTTAAATATCTGGAAAGGGCAACATGGAAATCCGAAGGCGCTACTGGGATAGCGAAAGCAAAGTATTAAGAAACATGATAATTTCGTTAGAAACTAAGAAAAGCGTACTTGAATGTTATATAATATCAATCCTACTACATGGAATTGAATGCTGGGCAGTCATCTCGCAGATAAAGAAAAGACTTCAAGAAACGGATACGTGGTTCTACATAAGAATAATGAGAATACCATGGACTGAACATGTGAGAAACAAACAATGGGACACAAATACATTTATACTTAACATCAGGAAGAGAGAGTTGATATTTCTAGGTCAGCTAATGAAGAAAGACGGCTTGGAAAATATATTAGTCACAGGACAGATTGAAGTTAAGGGCGATAGAGGAAATCAAAGAATAACATCCGGGTCATCTTGTAAGAGCAGTGTTTGTGAGAGATGGCAAAAAGATAAACATTACTAAGAGCTATAAAAATACAGGAAATTGTGGAGAGCCAATGTCCTGAAAGGGCACGGCACATAGAAGTGTTCGCCCCAATACTTTGCATGTTAGATAGTTTAAGAATGTAAGTTCTAATTTAGGTTAGGCAAAACAAATGCTTTGGGGAAGAAGCAGAGATCGAGTTTTATTTTGAGAAGGAAAAAATCAATAATACAGTTTTAGTAGAGGTTGGTTTTGATAGGAAAAAAAAAACATCGATATTCACGAAGCGTCAAACCTACAAAGCAAGTTTTTATTGCCTCAGGGGAAAAATTTAAAATATGAAAAGCTAAGGCAAACGTATTATTCACAAAGATACATCCGTTAAGTCAGGCGAGATAACATACAAATGAATGCCTGGCTATCTATCTAGCAATCTTTTAAAGTTTGGCTGGCTATCTATCTATCTTATCTGTCTAATCCGGCCTGGTCATAAGTATTCATCTGTCCATGAAATATTAGCTTCTTTCTTTTTTTCTTTCTTTCTTTCTTTCTTTCTTTCTTTCTTTCTTTCTTTCTTTCTTTCTTTTTAAATCTATCTATCTATCTATCTATCTATCTATCTATCTATCTATCTATCTATCTATCCTGGTCATAGGTATCCATCTGTCCATGAAATATTAACTCCTTCCTTCCTTCCTTCCTTCCTTCCTTCCTTCCTTCCTTCCTTCCTTCCTTTTTAAATCTATCTATCTATCTATCTATCTATCTATCTATCTATCTATCTATCTATCTATCTATCTAATCCAGCCTGGTCATAGAAATATTAACTTCTTTCTTTCTTTCTTTCTTTCTTTCTTTCTTTCTTTCTTTCTTTCTTTCTTTCTTTCTAAGTCTGTATATCTATCTATCTATCTATCTATCTATCTATCTATCTATCTATCTTTAACTATTTGTTTTCTTTTTTTATTCATTTTAGCCCCAAGTAAGGTAACAAAACCACTAAGATGCAAGGGGGGGCGGTTACTGAATATGAAAGAATATAAGAAAAAGAAAATCACTATTTAGGCGCGAGAACAATAAAATAGCATAAATTAAGAAGAAAGAAGATAAGAATTGATATTGAAATTAAATTTTTGATGTTGATTGGAAAGAAACAGGAAAAGAGTTCCAAAAGCGGAAATAACGAGAGAAGAAAATATTAACATAGAACTTACGGTTACATCTAGGCATTTCAGTTGTAAAATGATGAGATCTTGCCGCCAAACTAGTACTGTGCTTAAATTCATAATGTCTAGTTACCAAAGAAGAAAGCACATTAGAACAATTCCCATTAGAATATTTATGAAAAAAGGCCCAGGGAAGCTATGTTACTGCGGTGGGAAAGTGATTGAAGCCTAAATGCCAGATCAGGGCGAATGAATATTGCAAATTCTTCTTCAAATTCAAGAATCTCTAAATATATAACAGAAGCACCAGACCAGATGTCAGCAATTTTCAAACCATGGGCAAATGGTACACTTATAAATATGTAAGATAGATTCGTATGAGAAAAAATTATCTTGCACCACACAGTGAACCAACTATCTATCCTTTTTTTTTATCTATCTATCTATATCTATCTATCTATCTATCTATCTATCTATCTATCTATCATAAAAAATGTTTGTAGCATTTTCAAGTGAATTTCATTTTTCTTTCAGCCATTCCGTGACGCCCGTGAAATAAGGTATTATTATATCATGGGTATATTAATACCCATAATGGGGAAAATGAAAATGGAAGAATAAACAGTTCTCCCATAGCGCGCCAATTACCTGGGTCAACTCAAGATGACTTATTATTTAATTCCATTACACTTCTTTATTAGATTTGTTCCTTATATCCTTTCCTCCTCTTTTCGATCATCGCAACTCTCTTCTGTTGGAAACTCGGCTCACGTTGCAGTATCTATTTAAATTTATTTTACCTTTCACAAGACTTCTTCGTGTAGACAGCCTACCGAGTTAGATTTCTTTTCTTCACGACGGCTCAAGGAATTAGATTTTTCTTCTTGAGTTAAGAATCGTTGCTTTTGTACACTTTAGGAGATACCAAGTGAAACCATAATCTTGTCTTTGGTTCACACCTGCTTGTTTAGCCGCTATAGTCTACACGAATCCCTTTTTCGGGTTCTACCAACCTGATAGTTTTGATCACAGCATACACCTCTTTGTGCCCGTACGTAATAATTGTAAACGTGTCCTCAATGAGGCTAAGGTTTTATTTTTTGATAGAATGAAACACAATATCGCTTCTAACAAGTATGGTTCTCGTGATTACTGTCGGCTCCGTAATAGCCTGTTAAATAAGAGTAATTCCTCCATCCTTTCTTTCTTTATACAGTTTGAAGTATTGGTATCTGCTGATGAAGCAGTATGCTTTGCATGTAAATTTTACTCTTGACTCGCCTGGAGTATCTGTGTCAGACATTTCCCTTATAAATATGTCTCTACTGCGTGATATGCATATAAATCCATCCTTCGTTTATTCTATAACCTGGCGTGTAGTAAGCAGTGACTAAAGCGATTCCCTCAGCAGGCGTTTATATTGAGAAAAGTGGTCTGGCAGGCGGCATGGTTATAAACAAAACCTGTCAATGGGAGAATGAAGTCAACGGCCATCTTGCACACTGGGGTAAAGTAGTCTCCATAGCTACGCTTGCAGCCAGTGTGATGATGAAAAAGCATCCCTGGGCTACATCACGCTAGTCTTCCTTCTGTAGTTTCTGTAATAAGCAGGCTTTTTTAGAGGGTTGGATGTCCAACAGTTTTTCCTTCTCGTAGACTGGTTGTCCATCATAGCTACACAGCCCAGTCTGTCCTGGTAATTAATGCTTAGTTAGGGTTGTGGAAAAGACATGGGTTCGTATCTTTTCCAGGGATATTTGTGTGAAAGTTAACGCAAAGCACTCGGCCGGAATTGGATCACCCCAAAGAAGAATCAGCAATATCTTGATCTGGCATCTCGGCTTCAGTCACTTTCCCAATGCCATATGCTTGCCTCTCTGTGTTTGTTTTTTTTTAAATGAATACATTAACAGTAATTGTTCGGATGAACTCTTCAATCTGCTACCTAGACCTTTTGAATTTGAGCTCAGTACTTGACCGGCGCTGAGGTCTCATTAACTTCTCTAATTCTTCTAACCTAGCAACCACTTGTATCTTAGTGGCTTTATTGCCTGACATGGGGTGAACTCTAATAAAAAAAAAAAATCAAAAGTACGCTACGCACATTTCCAGAAACTTGCTACAGTTCTTGAATACCTCATAAAATAATTTATTTAGTAAATCTATTTTTATGAATTTTCCTTTTTTTTCTTTTCTTTTACTATTTGTTTAATCCACACTGACGTCACTAGTAGAAGTGCTTAAGATTTAGACAAATTCGGGTACAATTGCTTATAATCAAGCTGTTTTTAATCGTGTACAGGCCTTTATTTTAAATATATGCAATACACGCCAATACTCAGAATCTTAAAACGAAAGTGGCCTGAGACTCCCAAATAAAAATGTAGAAAGAATATCTGGAATTTACCGGAATTTAAACATCTTAAATTTTAAGATGTCATACAAGGTTTTGTATATATTCAATTCCAGTAAAATATAGTTCACAGTAGTAGAATTGTACATATAATTATAGTAAGGAGAGTAGAGTTTATATATATATATATATATATATATATATATATATATATATATATATATATATGTAAGCAAATATATGGATATAGATCCGACAGTATGAAGAAAAATATATACGGAAAAAAAAAAACAAAATCCTCATATGCAATTATGCAGTTTTAATGTTAATATGTCAAATTCGGACGTTTGTCATGTCTAATAAACCATCTTCAGGACATATTCCTGAAGATGGTTTATTAACCGAAACGTCCGACGTTGACATATTTATAATTAAAATTGCATAATTGTATATAAGGATTTTGTTTTGTTTTTTTCGTATATATTTTTTTTCATATATATATATATATATATATATATATATATATATATATATATATATATATATATATTAAGATTTTATGTTTATACATTCTTATTATAGATACTACTCGTGTTACTTTTCATTATATCTATCATTAAATAATATGACCAAATAAATAAATATAAATACGTTTAAATTGAAAAAAAAAACTTAAATTTACCTAACATATCTAGAGCACTGAGAGACTTAATGCATTACACAGTGTGAAACTGCTCATCTACTCAAGAGGGTATTATTCATTTAGAGAAAATATAAACATTATAATTTTTTTAATTTCACCCTAAGCAAGACAATAAAGTCACTAAGACGCAAGCGGTTACTTAGTGTAAGAGCGTATGAGAAAAAATAAAAAAAAATAGAGGGAGAGACTAATAAAAGTACAGGAAGACAGAAGGTAACGATTAACATTGGATTTAAATTTTTAAAAATCAAACGATTGGAAAGCAAGAAACCAGAAGAAAGTTCCATAAGCGAGAAGCGCGATAGAAGAAACTGTTAGCATAGAACTTGCGGTTGCATCTATCCATTTCAAGTGTAAAATGATGAGACATAGCTGGCAATCTAGTACTACTTTACTAATTTACTCTTTATGGTACAGTATGAGACTGTATTAAACAACACACAAAACATTTGCTTGTCAGTTGCCTGACCGTAATTAGTTGGATATGCACACTAGGCGCGAATGCATCGTGAATATCTGTTCATGGGTGGGAGAGTAGGAGAGCATCATGGTCGGTTTTCGAGAGTATTCGTATATTTTAAGTTTGAAGGATGATACAGCGATGACTGATTAGGAGTTGCTATAGAGACCAGGGAACGCACCCAACTGAACTTTAGAATACTATTATTTTTATGGGGAAGTTTATCTTAGCGCGATTTTTCGGAGATTGGGGTCAGATGTAAGACGATTTTGATTGGCTGAGATATCATGGGAATGATAGATAGAGAATGGATTTTCAGAGAATCGTGTCTTAGACGTCAAGCAATGTAGACGTGTTCTTTTTCGTGTCTGAAACGGCTCACCAGTGAGAAACGACCCCCACTGGTTAGTTATTACATGTCGACATTAATAAAATAGTTACGTTAAAATTATCTTTGTTGATGTCTTTCATCGCTGAACCCAAAAGATTTCGCCACCTCGACCGGGAGAAAACATGAGAGAGAATGCAATAATTTGGGATGGAATCAATAAATCAATCTGAGGGGATTTCTAACTGGGTCCTGCCTTCAAGGTTGTGTGTCACTTTCATCTGCCACCATATCGAACCCATTTTGCTGTGATGCATGTGACTGCTATACCTTTATTAAGCTTTCGTATATTTGTATCTTAATGTCACATCACTACTAATACTACTAATAATAATAACTTAAAACTGCTATTATGCCTGTTGTGATGAAGAAAGACACAGAAAATCATGACTAAAATTCTTGGAGACATCAGCATCTCAGAGCTACAAAAGATTACTTTGTCCGGATCTATACATGTCATCTAGAAAACCCTCTTATTCTAAACGAAACAATACAAATGTGCTTATGTAACTCTCATTCAGTGGAATTTTACTCATAGACCACGGAGGGGACATGGTAATTGGCCACTTAAAATTATTCTCTGGCAAATGGATACAAAACAACAACAACAACAACAATAATAATAACAATAATAATAGAAATGATAATGTAATTTGGGTTGCTGTGGATGTTATCTTTTTTCATGGCTAAAGCTTTTAAAGGCAACTCCCTAAACTACATTCTAACAAAGACATACAGTCATTGGTCTGAAAGTAACATGTGACGATACTGTCAATCGCTGCCATTAATCTTAGTAGTCGTAAAAAGCAGATTTGGAGAGAAAGAGACACATAGAGAGAGAGAGAGAGAGAGAGAGAGAGAGAGGGGGAGAAATGCAAATCATGCGAGACGGGATACAAGCAGTAAATAATACCGAACCGTTTCGTGCGAGTTAAACAGGAAAACAATTTATAACAAAACAAATAATAAATAAGAAGTATACAAGTGTGGTTGGTGTGTGAAATGTCCGCATCTGAAATGTACCATTTTATGACTCTCTTTTTCGGGACGATGAAATGTGTCCTGTTTGTGAAGGCTGCATTTTGAGAGACGTTAACACGTTAACATCTTTCTAAAGGAACCGATGAAAAAGAGGCCGAGCTGATTTCCGGACAGAGAGAGAGAGACACAGAGACAGAGACAGATAGAAAGAGATGGAGAGAGAGAGAGAGAGACAGACAGACAGACAGACAGACAGAGGCTAGCTGCTCCTTTCTGTACAGTCCTGCGAGAAATTCTCATTGGTTCTGTGGTAGAGTACACTATTTTAACGTGAGGTGCAGTTGTGTTTATTAAATAAATAATAATAATATTTAACATTATTAAATAAATAGTAATAGTAATAATAGTAATTATGTAGTCGGGTGAAGTGACGAGGTCGTTTAGATAAGTTATTGACAACCCGATAATTGATGATAAAATTTGTAATTAAAACAAAGTGATTTCTCGGCTATTTTTTAAACGTTTTAAATAACATCAGATACAGTTATTTATTGAAAACGAAAAGGTTAAAAAAATTTTGTTGTCGGTGTTGTGTCGATTCTCTTCTCAAACTGGTTTGCTTTTCTGTACTTGAAACGATAATGAAAAAATTAGGTTTTTTTTTTTTGGCTTTTTCTTATCTGACCGCATTTTATCGCCCCTATCATAAAAGTTATTTGAACAGATGCATGGCGGCACAATATTTAACTGAGATTTATTTAATTTGCCTAATGCCCAGAATTACCGACTGACGTGCAAAGGAAACTATGATTACGATCTATCTATCCACAAACCAATTTTCCAACCTTTATATAGAACAAGTGGAACAAAGCTTTACTTTTATGTGGCATTTGCAACGGAAATCAGTCACGCATATTCGTTTACACATGTCTACACATGCACGCGTTAATATCACGGTGACGTAATGGATAGTGGCACGGATTGAAGAATCGAAGAGCCGAGTTCGAATTCCAGTCGAATCCATTACGTTCATACCTTGGCAAAGGTATGAATCCTTCTCTTCTTCTTCCAGCTATGGGTAATTAGCAGGGTAGACCGGATTCTATAGCCTTGGATGGCAATTGCTCTACCTACTACGTGAAAAAAATCTGCCTCGTCAGTCATGTATCTAAAGATACATGATCGCCTAAGCGTGTATCACGCATGGCACATAACTGACTGAATGGTGTTTACTTATTGCGAATAGTAATAAGCAAACATTATTATTCTGAGATCTTTAATTACAAAAAAATGATTAAAAAATCTATTAAAGACGACTGACAAAGTTAAGCTTTTTATTCAATTTTTCGTGTGTTTTTTCTGTACATAAAGTGTGTAAAAATTGTCCAAATGTTTTATATATACGAGCACTTTCAGCTATTCTGTTAGGCATTATCAAGGATATATTTGACCTCTAGGTATCCTTGTGGTCTATACTTATCACCATCATGGTTTCCATAGCAAGTAGTTTTTTCGAGGTGTGTTTCCTAGCCTAGTCTACCATACCTGAGATGGATTCTAAAGAGTATTTATATAAGATTGAGGAAAAACTATTCTTGCTAAACCAATGACATCCTCACTTTTGTATATAAACACTTCAAACTTTATTATTAGTTGATACCCTAATTTCAGAAGACAGTATTGTAAACAATATTTATTTCGTCTACCAGTCTGTACACTGGATAAAACTAATTAAAAATATTTTGAAACAATTTCTTTTATAAGCTTCCTGTAGACTTAAATACTAAATAAAATAGTAGAATTAAATACTAAATAAAATAAATGGAGAATGTTTTCAAATAAGTTTAAAGTAATAAAAATATGTCGAATTAAAAACATCCATTAAATCTTTATATATATATATATATATATATATATATATATATATATATATATATATATATATATATATATATGAACAAATGTTTAGAGGTACAAAATTTATATATAGTTTTAAAAACAAGGAATGTATTGATTTTAATTTTAAAAGTCCCTAAGGCCCTTTCAACCAACATCTCATCAGGAGACAATCGTTGGATCAACGAAAAGAATATTAACGACAATGAAGAGCAAAAAAGGGGGGGAAACACACTAAAAACAAAAAACAAACAAGTGTATATATTTGTAACGAGGGAGGGGAAATAATCGTGTTTATATATATATATATATATATATATATATATATATATATATATATATATATATATAAGGTTGGATCGATGTGAGTTTGTGATCCAGAGTTTCACGCTTTTTTGCGATCGTCAGACAAACTGATTGATTTTTTTAAAATTTTGAATTCATGTAGATTGCGTGTATTAGTGTTATTATGGAAGGGGGTTATCGTCATCGTGATGTTACTCATGCTAACGCAAATATAGATGCATGTCTGTACACCCGTTGAGGTACGCAAACGCACATGCACACTCGCTCGTCCGCCGGGGCTCATACATACATAAACATATGTGGACATTATGGGATTTGATATATGTATGTATATGTGTGATGTTGTTTATATACATACACATTTGTATGTTGAAATTCAATGTATTGCTTTCTTCTGTTTCTTTTACCTTCAGTATGTCCTGTGAGTATCAAATTTTCCAGGTCATCTTTCCTCATTATGATACCTAAAAATTTTAACTATCTCTTCTCGATGTTATTTTTTGTTTCCTTTGACAGTAGAACTTCGTAGTTGCTCACATGCTCAGTCCATATTCTCAGCATCTTTCTGGGAGACAACGTTTCTGTCCATTGAATTCTCCTCTTCAACTGTAAAGAGATTGTACAACATTCACTGCCATGTTATATAACAGTTCAGTACTCATTTCTGTCATTCTAATAATATTTTTTCTGTTTCTTAATACATTGCTTAGAATTTAGAAGGCATCTTTGGCAGTTTCCCTTTTCTGTTGAAACTCTTCCCAGATATTTAAATTATTGCAATTGCTTGATTTTGGGATCTCCAATGTGTAATTTGCACGTTGGGCTGTCTCTTTCACTAACAACCATGCCTACTATCTTCTTGCAATTCATGTTTACACCTTTCTTCTTGATTTCCTTCACGACATGCTGAAGGAGTTCTTGTAGTTTCTTTTCGCTGTCTGCTGTCGACACCATGTCATCTGCATATCTTATATAGTTAAGATTGCGACCGCCAATAATGAATTCAGGTAGAACGTCGAATTCTCTCAGAATCGCCTCGCTGTATAGATTGAAAATGTCTAGTGAGAAGAGGCGTCCTTATCTTATACCTCTTTTTATTTTTGTAAAAAATCTGCTACGAGCGAAAATGGATAGGAAGATTTGCAGAGCGATGATTGTCCATGTCCTGAACCACATCCTAAAGTTACCCCGTATACCCCATTAAAATAATCAAAACATCTATAAATAAAAGCTTCTTCACACACAAGTGATCTTTTTTATCTACAACAGTAGAACACCTAACCAACGTAAATCTCATTTGCTCCAAAGAGACTTTATTAATCTTAAACTAGATCCCCTAATTAATAATGCATTCAACGAACTTCCAATTATTGCAAGATGGCAACCGCTCTATTTGCTATTAATAATCACATCCTTAAAACTGAAACGACTGAAGAATCTCTCCGGTAATTAATAATACAATAAACAAAGATGCCAAGTGTGTAAGCATATTGTCATCTATACAATTTGCGTTTTTCCAGGTAAAGAAGTTAAAATACAACCCAACGTCTTATATTTAATTCTTTTTTTACAATTTGGTTCATTCTGTACAAAGCCCACTTCGGGTAGATGGTTACAGAGTAAATAGCACACTTTATGCGGATAAGTGGGGATGGTAAAGATTAACCCTAGACTTGAACAGGTTAAGATTGTGTTGATCGAGGTAACATCCTCTTGGGAGTCGGTTCCACAGAGCAGTGATTCGCGGGAAGAAGCTATTTGAGTGGAAATTCCTTCTTACCAACGGAATGGGAATGATGGTGGTTTGCTACAGTGTAAGTAGCATGGCGGGTCCTTGCCGTAAAGGTTAAAACTGTAAGAACCAAGGAATGCAGTTCGTCCGAGCACTCTCCATGTATAAAGCGGTTAAAGGCTTGCCTCATGCCGTCTGTGAGGGAGGGGTTTGAGAATGGAAAATAATTTGTCACCCACAAGGATTCGGAGACGCTTTTCGATTCTATCGAGACTGGAAAGTGATGAGTAGGCAGCTTCCGCCTAAATATGTGAAGAGTACGCCATTTTAGGCATGTCAAAAATAATTTACCCGATTTATCTTAATGTTTATGACGGACCCAAATATGTATGTGAAATAGGGTCTAAAGACTGCTTCCGATTTTGCAAGCACAAAAAGAAAATCATGGACAGTTTTAATAATTTGACGATTGCATAGAATTTGAACTTACCATATTTCTCGTATGCTAGACGTCGTATTATTTTTTGCTGAAATATCCCTCGAATATCACCTAGCGTCTTATCACTGTGTTGTTGCATAACTACGGACGATAATGGGTTATGTCCTCATTCGCATAAATACAGTAGTAAATGCTGTATGTTGGTCTAGAGTTGGAGATTCGTCTCCCGCTGTGCTTGCTAAACTCTCTGCCGAGAGGTAGAAAGGATCCCCAGATGAGGCTATGTCAAAGGGCAGAGTCTCGTCTCGGGAAAACGGCTACTCGATCCCGTTTTATAGGGGGTCTACGGGGATTTTTTGGCCGATCCTACGAGCTCGGATACCTTACATTAAATTCGCCCTTCGCGACATCTGACAGCATCAGGTGGTTGCTATATATCCTGCAGTTGGAGATTCATTGTGGAATTCACTTGACGCATTTCTAGCAGTTGACTACTCCGCCGAATCTTATATGTGTTGTTCTTGTCGTAAGTATTATCGTTCATTACCAACCTTTGTGTGATTATTCTATTCAGTAACCTTCCCTAGGATACAACACACAGAAAGGTCAAGTTGTTGAGAGGAGTTTGCCAAAACTGGAAGGATATACAGTCGTCCAGTTAAAAAATCTGAACGTCCGAATTTCAAATAATAATAAAATTAAAGAAAACATGAGTCATTTTTTTGCTAATGTTTATCCAATACAAAACTCAGGAGCCACTCAAGGTAGATGTTTACGGTGTGAACTTTTATTAGCGTAAGAAAGGGTAAGAAGTGAAGTTCTTTGGGAGATTCAGGAAAGGTAACAGCTGACTCTAGACTTGAAGAAATCAAGATTTAAGTAGTGAATAAAATTTCAGGCTTCAAGCGAAGACGTTGGAAGCATAGAGTTGAAGTAGACTTTAGAAGGGTCAGATTTCAGTCAGAGAAGTACACAGTTGAATTTAGAAGGAACCGTAAATCCAATCCTAAACAAAAAACAAGGGATAAACTTCAGCACGAAAGACCAGGGTGGAGTGTGAACAGGACAACTGACAAATCTATCTACTTTTATTTTATACTTACAAACATATCTACATAAATTCAAAAGAGATGAAAAGTAGTAAAAATAGTCTTTCATTCAGTTCAAGTCGTTGGGTTGTTGATTTACAGAACAAAGTTTCGGTTGAAAAAAAAACTTTTATTGTTAGCGAAAATTCACTGATCTCTCATGTTGTAGTTGAGGATGGTTCATTTGAAGCCACCTGACCATCCATGTTGTTGCTGGAGATGATTCGTTTGAAGTAGTTGATATATGTTTCTTTCAGCACGCGCTGTGGAGAGGGGAAAAAAACTTATAAAGTCCCGTATGCTTGGAGACCATCGCATCTCTTCTAATGAAAATCTAAAACAGTAAGTTTTATAAGAATTTTTTCCAGAATGTAGGACCGAGAAAAAATAAGTTTTTAGTTTTCTCTGATTGGTCAAATATTTCACATCGTGATGTTTAATTTCTAACCAATAGACTCTTTGATTTAAACGGTGTGTGTTGTGTCTGTCTATATTTCTGAGATGAGGTATTATGTACAGTATTTACATTAGTCGGAATATTGTCCTCATCTTAAGATGAAGACAATAGGTGTGTGTTGTATTGTGGAATCTTTTTGGCATGTTTGTGATATTGTGTGTTATTGGGGAGAAAATAATGGACGATTTTTAATATTGTGCATTTTTGGGTCTGTAGTTGTGTAGGAAATAGGTTTCATTTCCTATATCCTTACAGATCCCAGTCACAAATACTATTTACGTAATTGGTAACTTGTTGTTTATGGTAACCAGGCAATATATATATATATATATATATATATATATTGGTATTGTGGAATACAGAAATACAGTGAGTCCCCCGTAATCGCGGTGGCTAGGGATCAGGACCGGTCTCGAACATTTAGTATCCATGAATACTTGTAACCCCCCTAAAAAGGCCTATAAAAACCTATATTGATTGTTAAAACCCCACATGCCTTAAACGTTCATCCTAAACACTTTAGAAACATTTTAGACCGATTTTAAAACATTTTTGAAAAATAGTATTAGTGACCATGCACTTAGCGTAAATTTTCTTTCATACGTACGATAACTGTTTTTAATAGATCGATACAGCCATTGAAAATATTGTATAAGAGATGTGTAACAAGACATAAAATATAAAATTTAAAACATTTTCTAAAAACAGAACTGTGATGTTGCCCCCAGCATAAGCCACTTTTAAGACGCCAGCCGCAGCCCCTAGTAAAGAGCAAAGCCCAAACAGTACGCCTGATTTACGTTTGGTTTTAAAATGAAGATGTACAATTCTGCCAATTTTCATCATAAAAAAATGGACTGTTTTAAATCACTTAAATACCAGGAAAATAATACAAGTGTATTTTAAATATGTATCGAAAAATTACAGGAATCGATGGAGTTCTCAGCGAATAATTTGGCCTTCAAAAAATAAGCGAATATTCGGAGTTTCCGCGAATAACAAGTACATATGTTGTAAAGAAAAATCCGCGAATGTGTGAAGCTGCGAATGCTGAAACGCGGATAAGCGGGGGCTCACTGTATTACAATAATGACTTTAATTCTTGAAATCTCTTTTCCGTACAAAGTGATGATAGTTTAAAGCGTTCAAATGACAATCATCATTGAGTATTGATTTTTATGTCCACGCAGTTTATGTCTGCCAACGTTCTATCCCCGATACTCCATGCTTTTCCAGCCTAAATATAACAAAAGTTAAACATATATATATATATATATATATATATATATATATATATATATATATATATATATAGTACACAAACGTGTATAAATCATTTGTGTAAATGAATATGCCAGAAAATGTAAAGAATATGCCGCAATAGCAATTATTCCGAGTAATTGCTATTTTGGCCATCGTTCAAAACTGGCGTAAGTCATCATGAAAGAGATATCTCCGATTAAATAGATAACAATCATGCTAGAAGCTGGTAATCAATGGTCAGTAAATCCGCTAGTCTATATATGACGCCTAGGGGGCTAGGTTTTATGGTCAGTCTGTTCCTCGAACGGGTTTGATGGGCCTACCTGGCATTATAATACAATACAATTTCTCTTTCATCAAAATTAATAACGACCACTGATAATGTGCCTGGAGAGATGGGAGGCCTTGGTAAATAATAAGTAATTGAAAGATATTATTTTTGATTTGTCTTTATAATATCTATATATCTATCTATCACACACACACACACACACACAAATATATATATATATATATATATATATATATATATATATATATATATATATATATGAATAAAAATGACAATAGGAAAACTGGTAATTGCTGACGCGTTTCGTCCAATGTGGACTTTATCAAAGCAAATTTTTTTTTTTTCGTATTTTGCTTTGATAAAGTCTACATTGGACGAAACGCGTCAGCAATTACCAGTTTTCCTATTGTCATTTTTATTCATAAATATTGTCTTCTCTACTGGTTAAATCGGAGATATTTTCATATATATATATATATATATATATATATATATATATATATATGCAACCAAAACTAAATGAAATGAATTATGTGTATAGCAACAACGTTTTTATATGCTTACAAAAGCAACGTTTTAGGATACTCGAATTGTAATTTTTGAGTATTTGAACTATAATGGAGTGCGTTTCATGCGCATTTACAAAAAAATCACAACTCTCAATTACATTACTATTTAGTTATAGGATGAGATTGAAAATACTTGTGAAAATACAAGAACTAACCAAAACTACGACGTTTTTCTTAATCACAAACTAACAAATTGATCCGTGAATTTGAGAGGATTAAAATAAGAGACATATGTCTAGATTATTCAACCAAACCTGCTTGAATGTAGATATGGTGCCTAAATATAAATATGATATATATATATATATATATATATATATATATATATATATATAATTATTTATTTAAAATATGATTCCAAAACGCTACATAAGAAGTCTCATGTTTCAAAACAAGAGCCGAAAACTTCAATATAATTATTTAAATTAAATTGAGTTAAAATAAGCTCTGTTCCATCTTCAAGCGAATTTTTTTTGGGAATAACATATATCTGAAATTTACGTGTTTTAAAAATTGAAATCAAAATAAGTTTTCAGCTCTTGTTTTGAAACATGAGACTTCTTATGTAGCGTGTCGGAATCATATTTTTAAATAAATAATTATATTTATGCTCTACTTTTGTATCGAGCACTATTTTTTAAAAATAATAACTAAAATACTAAGCGACTTTGGATTATATACCTAACCAGTTCCTTCCTATTTTCAATATATTTTCACACACACACACACACACACACACACACACACACACACACATATATATATATATATAATTATTATTATTATTATTAAAGACAACAGATGTTTTATGTTGATTAATTTTAATGATCGACTCTTCCAAATTAAGAATAATTCTTCTCAGACAAGGAGAAAATTACATTATAAATTGTCCTAAATTCATTTCAGATGAAAATTACACAAAATATGTCCATACTTTCGACTTAGGGTAGGTAGAAGCAATTGTTGAGTCTATGTTGCGACGTAGGCGAAGTGTGTTGTGACGTAAGCAACGCGCGACGTGTGTTTTTATATACATTTAAGGATGCGGACTCTTAAGTTATAATTGATTTTTATTCATTGATAGTTGTTTCTCTTGTATGAGTATTGCATCTAGGTTAATAAGTCTGTTTTTACTACTTGAATTCCCTAGTATTTTGGTATTGCTGTGAGTAGATGACTAATGTTTTTATGATCCTTGTACTGCTTATTAATGTGTTGTCTGATCGCAATCTGGTTTTATAGGTAGCAGGTGAGACGCACTGAAAGCGTGGTTGTAGTATTCGTTTTGTGTTTATTTATTTACAGAGAAACCATTCTCTGAGTGGTCAGGTATATTCATACATACCATTGGTCTTATATAGGGGGTTGTAACTTTGAGATATATTATTTTTAATAACTATGAATTTTTTGTAGTAAATAATGAATCTGATGCTTTTATTTGATCGACTGCTTAAATATATAATTTATTATGTCCTTTTTTTATTACTGTTTCGACTTTTTTGTAATATTGTACATTTGATTTTGATGCAAATATTTTAATACTATGATTTTTATTATTAAAATTGTTGTATAAATGACATTTACTTGTCTGTTATATAACTTGGGTACCCGTTGTTGATAATTGTTTTATATTATTTAATTATTTAAAGACATTTATTTGATATGAGGAAATGAGTTTAGCTCCTTGAATTAGTTTATTAATGACAGCCGTTTGATAATTTAGATTAGAATAAAAACTCCTAAGATTTCCCTTCAGTGATCATTACAATCTTAAACTGTTCAAGTCTAGGGTCAACAATTATCTTCCTCACATATCCCCATGAAACATATCTCTTAATCAGTAACTCTTTATCTTGAGTAGCGCTTGGGGCTTATAGAGGGATAACATCATTGTAAAAATATATTTTATCCTCCCTATTTGCACAATTCTAAGTTTCATGAACCATATAATCATCAGGTGCTGATTGAAAAGGTTTTTCTCATAAATATATATATATATATATACTTCTTCACTATCTTAAGAGTTGATTATAGTTATTAATATTTAAATTTTATGTGTACTTTTCAGTCTGCACCTGACGATTGCATTGTGCATGAGAGTCATAAGAGCGATGTATATATATATATATATATATATATATATATATATATATATATATATATATGAACTTTCAACAACCTGATTAATGTTCATGGACGTTCTCAAATTTAAAAGCATTGATAAATCAATCACATTGTTCTTATAGATCAACACGTGCAAAAAATGTATTTACCTTGATAAAATCCCTCAGAGGACGAAACGCGTTGGCTAAGGAGAGTTTTTTGTCTTGTCATTATATTAATCTACGCGCGTAGATGAAAGAAAGAGAGGTTTATTGTAAAAGAAAATACACTACTGAAAGACATGGAATGGGGCGGCAGGATAGTAATTTCCAAAGCAAGGTTATTTACCTTGCCTCCACGCGAAGCAGAATGTGGCACAAGGCCGTTTTTAATACGAGGTAAAAACGGAGCCCGTAGGCTCGGGAAAAAATTCCCCGTAGAACCCCATATAAAACGGGGTCGGGTAGCTGTCTACCACCCCAGACGAGACTATGCCCTTCGGCATAGCCTTGTCTGGGTTCCTCTCCGCACGAAGGCAGAGAGTACAACCAGCTCAGCTAGAGATACATCTCCAACTAATTGCCGAAGCGAGCAACCCCCCCCTCGTATATCCTGTGCTCACTATATATAGCTACTGATATAAGTGCACATAGGCGATAGGGAGTGTGGGACATTCCATTACAATAAATAACGATATATATTATTATATATCAAGAACAGCATTGAGGAAATAACAAGACAAAATGAAGAAAGTTTATTTGTGACGCACTTCATCTGTTAGGATTTCATCGAACTGAGAGTTTTGAAATTCTTTCAATATCCTATTTCATATTCAATGCGAAACAAACGCCTCATAAAATATTCCAAAATAGAAATGCTGTATTTCCTGATAAACACACGAATCAAAAAATATATTATTCTATCCACTAACTCTATCACAACTACAACCGAAAAAATTATCTAAACTCAACAGAAAATTTGTCACGACTATATCTAAAAAAAATCAAACACTTAATATAAACTAGAACAAGCCAAAATGGAAGAAGGAATTTACTCTATCAAATGCAAGAATTGTTACAATGAATACATTGGAGAAACTTCAAAGGACAATATATGAAACTTCAAAAGACTATATGAATACAAAAGGGACATTTAAAATAAAAACAAACAAAACGCATTGGTTTTCAACGTAACAAAACGGACCACACTGATACACTAATTAAAAGAGAAAATAATTCACTAATACAAAAATGATAGAAAGTTCTTTAATCGCAAGTTAAGCCATAGGAAATTTACTTCCTTTCTTGGCAGATTTTTTGTTATCACAGTGTGGGATATTTAAAAACAAAGATAGTGCAAAGAAACAGAAAAGCGATGTAAATGAATCTGACTAAATTGCAAAAAAAATATTTAAAGAATTTTTAAACTACCAGCGTCTCTCATTTGTGTGCCTGTCTGATGATGTCCTAACGGATGAAACGCGACACAAATAAACTTTTTCATTTTGTCTTTATTCAATATATATATATATATATATATATATATATATATATATATATATATATATATATATATATATATATTTTGTGTGTGTGTCCTGATCTGTTCTTTGGTCGCTACACACGAACTGCCATGAGAAGTATATCTTGATTAATTGTAAACGGTCGAGAAAATTCTGTGCCAATTTACAAATAGTTTCGGTGATTAATAAGCTCGTCTTTGATAAGAATCAATGTCAAGAGGTCAGAATTTGTGTCTCTGACAGCCACGCACTGGCGTAAGTCGGCAAGATTCTGAGAATGGAATCAATGAGCTGAGATCAAGATTTGTCGCAGTCAGTAGCTTCTCTTTCAGGGTAATGGCTTTTGGAAAGGCATGAGTTCAAGTCTTTCTGGCAACTGCTCAAAATATCGTCTTCCCCACATATTTGTGCTACAGGGTTGCCATTAATGGATGTGGTTGGGTGATGTGCCTATTTTCATGTAGTATTATATATCCCCCCATATATATATATATATATATATATATATATATATATATATATATATATATATATATATATATTGTTGTTCAGTCACTTCCTCTCCACCGTAACGTAGCTTTCCTGGATTATTTCTGTAAATATTTTCATTATCTCTATTTCTGAGATGCGGTATTATACCTATTTACACTATTTGCATCTTTCGTACAGTTGTCCTCATATTTATTGTCAAATTCACGACGTTTCGCCAGTTGTATGCTCCTATATTCTACACACGTGGACTAAATAAATGGTTCGATTCGAAATTCCAACCTATAACATCCGAAGAATCCACCTTTTTATATTCCCATCATCAATTTCTCGCCAACATTATCACATAAAAACGTATCACTTCTATTAATGCTCGAGACAAAAAAAAAAAACTCTCATCTAGACTACATTTCAAGAAATTGAAAACTGCGAGATTTCTTCATGCGATTCGGTACAAATTCTTGCCTCCAATCTCATGCCATTCGGACCATTAAATTGTGACACTTTAATATATATATATATATATATATATATATATATATATATATATATATATATATATATATATATTCAAAAACAAGGCTTGGTGGTTGTTAAGGTTTAATATTGGAATTAAACTTAAATACTGCTGACCAGTTTCGAAACATAGTAATTTCTGTATCGTGATGGAACACTATTATATCAATACATATGCACGCACGCACACACACACACACACACACACAAACACATACACAAACATATATATATATATATAGTTGTATTGATGTGAGTCGCATCAATCAATATCTCTAATCTATCACTGATACTGAGCGCTTTCCAATAAGTACCGCGTATATATATATATATATATATATATATATATATATATATAGATTGCATATATATGTATATTTATATTTATATACACACACACACACACAAAACACACACACACACACACACACACACACACACACACACACACACACACACACACATATATATATATATATATATATATATATATATATATATATATATATATATATATATAGTGTGTGTGTGTGTATTCAAACAAGTTTGGTTTAATAATTTATACGTATTAACATTTTTGTCAGAGATGCAATCTCCCAAATAGATATAAAATATTGGTCTTTTACAAGAGGCGAGATGCTAGATGACGGAGAATTATTTCTGACAATTAGGTTGGTTGTATAAAATTTAGTATAGTATATAATTAATCGTATTTTACTTGGATCAGTGGTGGATATCTTAGTGCTTATGAAGGTTTTCCTCATGTATATAGTTGGAATGCATTTGATTAATTATTATGCATTTGAGTTATTTGATGATGTATTATGTTCTTTTTTATTTATGTTTATATTCTCATCTAATTTGTTCGTCAACGATGCAATTAGTAAAGTCATTATTAATGAGGGTTTGTTTAATACTTTTTTTTAATAATTTTTAATTTAGTATTGAAAATCTATCTTGTTGAATAGTTTGATTTTCTACCGATGATTCAGTTTCATGTAATACCTCTTTTGTAGTAGAACATTTATAGTTGAGAATGCATGTGTCTATTCTAGTTGGTTTTATATGGAGAGGTAGTGAATAAATATAGTAACAAAGTTATTTAATGTTTATTATATATATATATATATATATATATAGTAATAATAATAAATAAATAAATACATGCATGCAAAAGTTACCTCCCTTGCAAAGGAAAAAAAACTCTTGAATTTGAATTTCCTCTGGCACGCTACAAAACGCACTAAAACGAACAGTTAAAAAATATTTTGAATTTACGGAACTACGTATGCATATCCACAAACCACCTGAAAATGGTCTCAGATGAAATTGAAAGTACTTGGGAAGATAAAACGTATTTGAAAAAAAATTGTGTATTTTTCTTAATCACTTTTCTACGAGAAATTAATTCATGGACTCAAAAAGATTAAAAATAAATAGACATAATACGTCTAAATCTCGTGCTTCATCCCTTGGCCTCTTCCGTCTCACTGATACCATAGTGATAAAATCTAAAGAAGGATCTTCAATGTAGTTGGCCCTAACCTGACATCTCCCCGTCAATCACTTTCCCACCGCCGTAATGTGGCTAATCACTGCCATTTCTATAAATACACGACATTGCATTTAAATCTTTGAAAATCAAAGTTGACTGCGAAGAGAGGCCCGCAAGTGAGAAGTGCGAGGGAAGGAACTGTTACCATAGAACTTGCGGTTGTATCTAGATATTTCAACTGTAAAATGACGAGACCTTGATAGAGATTCCACTTTATTTTAGTATCTTCTCCGTCCCGAGATTGATGGGTAAACGTGCTTAATCCTACGTGAAGAGTCATGCGTTTTTTGTTTTTTTTTTTTTTATTTACACGGCACTGGTAAAATTATGAAAAATACTGAGCGCGATGGATAAATTATCGCCATTTTATATTTCTCATTTCACGCATGCGCGTTGACTGTTTTTGATTTTGTCGACTGTACAGTATCGTAGGGACAGTTGGGCAAGGTCTGTGCGAAAAAAAAAGCACCATGACGCAATTCACACCGTCAGAAATTTGGAAACTGTATGCTGTATTGCTTGGTATTCGCGCCAGAAGATCCAATTGGGAACATTTCAGTTTGTTTGTGTGTCAATCTGAGGACAGTGCAGAAGATTCGGAAACAGTTGGATGATATAGTCAGTCAACATCATGGGGTTTGGAATGATCGCTAGTGATGGCGATGTTATGCCTCCATTCATTTTACCACAAAGCCTCAGACTCAACATGGAGGTCTATATGCTAGGTGCCTTGAGGAAGTCGTCCGGGGTGAAGAGGGTGGATGCTGGAAATAGGGCTCTGCACAATGTAACGCAAGCAGAAGAACCCACTCATGGCTGCCAGACAATTTCTGCGACCAGATCATTTCTTATATCGGGCCACCTAACTCCCCAGACTGCAGCCCCCTTGATTATTATGTGTGGGACACAGTTGAGCGAGAGCCCAACAAAACTCCTTGTAACGCTAAAGATGAACAGAAGGCAAGGATTCACCAACTTAAACAAAGAGACTGTACAGGATAATTGCAGGAGATATGAAGTCTGAAGGCCGTGGTTGAAGCCAAAAGCAAATTTTGGTGTAATTTTGGTAAATATATCTGTTAAAATGTGATGTTATTTTCATTTTTGCGTCGACCACAATTTATCCATCGCAGCCTATGTAACTCTGAGGCGAAGAGTGTTGCCATGTTATCAGTGGATAACATGCAATTTAAGTTTTAACTTTCGTTGTTTTCAACTGGCACAGAGCAGAATATAGAAGAAAGGTCCCTATTCCAATTGGAAACGTAGGTAGTAACCATGTTGCAAGTCTGTGATTAATGACCACTGGATTTCTTAAAATACTTCAGATAAGCAAAAATAAGTTGTTTTTGTTTAGTGGCATATCAACATCTCCATGGGTTATTTAATACGGAAATGTGAATATTTTGTACACAATATAATTTTATTTTTATCGATAATAATGGTTTACAAGTATTAATATTTAACCCATAGCTGGAGGAGAATGGCCTTCCAAAGGTCACCAGCGCGTAGTGAATATAACGAACCCAACTGGAATTGGAACTCGGCTATTTGATTAACAATTGCTAGCTATTATCCATTACATCACCCGCAATTTCAAGTATACAACAGCTGATATCCCCTCGAGGTCACCCATCTGACTAGGCTTGACGTTGCTTAACTTCGGTGATCGTACTGAAGCCAATCTTTCAACGTAATGTGGCCAAATGACTACAAGCAAGGAAGAGACCATCTTTCGTTTTTTTGCGTTTGTATTTCGCTCATTGATGATGCTGTAAGATCAAACACATTCAGTTGATCTGAACATTTTTTATCTGACAACAAAGTTTGTAATGTATCTTTTCTCTGATGCTGAGAAGTCAACGTCGCCAATTCAATACAATGTTGTATTCTCTCTCTCTCTCTTCTTTCGTCTTCTCTCGGCCGACTGTCGAAATATTTTTGGGTCCCGAGGTGACAGACATCAACAAAGATAATTTGGACTTATCTAGTTTTATTAATGTCGTCGACGTCTACATTTCTAACTCCCCAGTGGGGTCGCTTCCCATTCACTGGGGAGCCATTTCAGACACGAAATAAAACACGTCTAGATTGTTTGACGGTTAAGAAACAACTCACCGAAAAAAAAAATCTATCTATCACTCCTAAGCTGGACTTCCTTGTTTTGCCTTCCATCTGACCTCGAAGGTCAATCTCAGGAAGTCTGAGTAGAGATACACTTCCTCTTTTAAAACTGAATGAAAAGGATTTCTCGGTTCCTTCTATTACATAACCATGATAGCAAAAAAATAATGCGACATGAAAAACCTTTAGGTACAATGGACGATAGATATTCCTTCTCAAAGATCTTTTCATAATTACTCTTTGAAAGTGAAGTGAAATACGTGATTCACGATTGAACGATCAAGTGTCTTTTCATTCATGACTGACTAGGCCAACAGATCTACGGTTGACTGGTTGCCAAACAAGACTATAGGCCAAAATATGTTCCGTTATTCAACTGATAGGATAAGAAATAGATTTATGAGAAACAAACTGCTGCCCAGAATCCCATTGGTCAAACTGCAGACCAGTGTCCAACAAAATACAATCAAACTTTGTCGGACAATCACGTGGTCAAGATAACCACTCAGTTGTGGAGCAAGCTGAGTGAAGAACTAATTCAACATAGAGACAGAGAGCTATTTATGGTGCAATGGAGCATCTCATTATGCTAAAGTGGGATAGTCCATTGCTTGGGCTGTGATTGGCTGCTGGTACCTGAGTGGAAGTATTACTATATAAATACTAGCATGATTTCTCAGTTTGCAGGATATGTATTAAGTTACAACCTGCTTTATTTTTGTCTGCCAGCTGGACGCTCGTTGGAACTCTTACGCCGGTAAGTGCTTTTTATTATTGTTATTCTACAACTTTGTCGGACAATGTTCTACACATTGACTAAGCACGGAGCCTAACAAGTTTTATTCGTATATTGTGCCGCGTTAGAATGTTGTTCTGAGTTCGAGATCTGTCCCAAAGTTGGGAGACTCATTGGGATTCAGCAATCTGACTAGGCAAATGAAATCTTGCCTTGTTTTTTAACGGCTTATTAACTACTTACGGGAATTTAATGCCGAACTCTAATTTTCTTGGGAGATTTGAAGTAATAAAAATATTACATATGTTATTCTACTTTCACAATTGCATACATGGTAGATGATACTCAGCTTTTGTGCATATACATATTACTGTGGACGTGATTACTAGAGGTGATTATGTGTTCGTTATATGTTGTAGATTTGTTATATTTTGGAAGACAGTTTGATTTCTTTAAGAAACTGTAGAATATTGTATAGATTAATGTCATGGAAGAGTTCTTTCATGGCACTATTTTGATTATTTTGTTTAGTGGCATATCAACATCTATAAGCTATTCAATACCGAAATCCAAATATTTTGAATGCAATTGAATGTTTTCAACTACAAATAAAATATATCGTTGATAGTTTTTATTATAAAAATGTATTGCTGGTAGTCTTTACAATAAATACTATACGTACTTTTATATTTTCATACTGTTTTCTTTTGGTCTGGGGGTTCCCTATTTCCCAATAGCTGGGACCCTAACAGGTGTTACCACCCCGAATTAGAGACAAAAGCAATTAAGCGGTGGTTTCATGATTCTCAAATCCTCCAATCTCTCGATCAGAGGTCTTGGTGCAGTATGGAGTTTGTTGTCATACCTAGGACTAAGCAAAGGTAACCAGATACCTTATGATCAACCTTTTTCACTAAGCGCGTGCTGCTTTTCCTTTTATCTTTACTTACCTTTACCGAATTAAACTGTTAGATAGATTTCGTCATAGTCTATTAAAATATTTCGGTCTCACAAGGGATTATAAACAATACATACTTTATTAAATAATCCATTTTCGGCGAAAGATGTAGGAATCTTTTTGAACTTATGGCTACTCATTCAAATAATAAAGAATGCTGAAATAATAACATTTTCTCAAACTTCACCAGCAGACGCGCAAATGAAGAAAATACCAGCTTCGGGACAGACACATAACGTGAGAGTGAATAAGAAAGATAAAGCGAAGAAGCAAAAGAGAGAGAAGGGGAGAGAGAAGAAGGGGAGTGAATTGAATGGGAATATTCCACAACTGATAATTTTTCGTTGGAGTTCATTTCCTTGAAATTTCCTTTCAAAGGAACATAAAAAATAACGTCCGAGCGAAAGGTAGGTATTAACATTCACTGATGACAATAAGAAACTCAATGCCTACGGTACACCGATAATAAAATTTATCAATATATTAGAGTTAAAAATATATTATTAAAATGAAAAAAAAATGTCTTTCCTGATTTTTATTAAATCTTTATTATATTTTTTAGTCATTGTTTGGTTCATCTTCTTTCTTTTGCTTACAGAGGAAACCAGTTTCGTAACCCATTTCCGTTTTATAAATAAATTTTTGATTTTCTTAATCGAAAATTATTTGAATTCCTTTGGGCTTTCTTTATGAACACATCCAGATACACGCAAACATACAGTAAAAACATATCTATATTAAATAATAATACATACGAATATATATATATATATATATATATATATATATATATATATATATATATATATATATATTGTGTTTACGATTGATTCGAAAACAACAATTTCAAATTTTGATCTTCAAATTCATAAACTAAAAATCGAATGGCAAAAACATTAGGTAGCATGCACCAAATGTAGATGAATAACAAAATATTTCTAATTTTGAATAACAATATTAGTTAAAAAATGTAAGCTTCCAATGCTGAAGGATTAAGATGTCCCATCATTCCGATAATCCACTTTGTTAAGAGAATCGATTTGTTGCCAGATGCGATATTGAGATTTTTCTTTTAAATCGTAAATCTCAGAATTTAAATTTCCGGGCAATTCTTTTTAACGCTCTCTTCTGTAAAATCAAAGGGGATTCTCTGACGACAATGACCTTTGTTTACCCTTTTCCCGAAATTAACATATCGTCAAAACGCATACCTCGAAACGACACGAAAATATTTCGATTAGATTATATCTAATTTTTTTTTCCAAAAAAATTGGCATGTTCATTCAGGATGTAGGCGATCATATCTCTTCACGGACTTCTTTCCATTCCTTATTTGTGAATTGTCATGTAGAACGATTTCCCGTGGGCTTTCCAGCGTTTTAAATTCAGATTATTCCTTCTCCCAGACTGGTTATCGTCCCTGCTTAGAGAGCTTAGTCCATCAGTTGTCAAACTGGGACAGAAGACAAGCATTCATAACGTTTTAAAGTGCATTAATGAAACAAGTAGCGAAACCGGGAGTTTGAAATCGTGTTGCCGATTCCACTTGTCACGTTAACAGAGTACGTTGTTGTTGTTGTTGTTGTTATTGTTGTTGTTAGCTGATTTTTTAATTGTTGTCTTTCTTGAAAATATTTTAAAAAAATCATATTTAATTCAGAATATAATCAAAGTAAATCAAATTCTCAATCGTAATATTATGACTAAAAACTGCTTATTGACATCACGAATTAATAAATCTATGTCTAATAGTTGTTGCTGTCGTTGGTGGTGATAGCAAGAATAATGGCGAGCTGTTTAATCTTTTGACTAACGATGGAAATATTTACAGACGAACAGCGTTAATTCGTACTAGTTACACATCTTCTTTCATTTGCTTTGTCCCTTTAGGACGTGAGGGACCATTGCTCTCTACAATTTATATTCAGCAATATTTATCTTTCTATCCTTTCCACGCCATGTCCTGCTAGTCATTTAGACAAATTAGTTACGTAATTTACTTTCGTTTTCCCTGCAGACCTTTGCCGCCAGAATGTCCTGTGGATGTCAGATTTCACAAGCTCCCTTTCCTCGCAATTTGTCTGCTTAATTACATCTGTTCATTTCGGGCTCTAAGGGAGTTTTGTTTCAAATTCCCTTAAAATTACCTCGTTTCTTGCATGGTAATGTTTATGTCATTCCAAGCATCCGTCTGTTGAACTACACCACAATTCTCTTCTTCATTTAAGGAAATTGTCTAACATTCACTGCCAAGTAGGAGAATTGATATCACATTGTAATACAGCACTATTTCATAAAAGATATTTCATAGCATACAAGGAGAGATGAACAGTCTGAAAAACTAGTATTATGAAAAAAAAAATTCTTTACTGACGTATCTGTGGTTATATAGATCTTTGGTATATGGCTTGTAATCATACTTATAAAACCTAGGTTGTGTGTGTGTCTGTACGTTTATATATTGGATCGGATTTCCTACATTTTTCAACCGATTTCAACAAAACTTAACAGGACTACATAAAATTACATTACGGTGGTTCTGACAGCGCCAAAAATTGGAAAAACACAATTGTTTTTGCACGAAATCAATTTGAAAACACCATTAAGAGGCATTAATGAAAGGGGGACAACTCATATCGAGTTATACTTATCATAAAACCCAGGTTGGTTGTTTGTGTGTGTGTGTGTGTATGTGTGTGTGTGTTCGTTTATAGATGCGATCGGATTTCCTACATTTTTTAACCGATTTCAACAAAACTTCACTTTTATTTGGCAGGTAGTGTTTCTTATTGTCTTACACACTTTTTTCTTTATTTTTTACATTCAGAATGCTTTAAAAATTCCATTTACAAGACAATTGTTTATAATAAAATTCTATTCAATCGATAGACTCATAACGATTGAAAACAATGTTTTTGTTTGAGTTTGGGTTTGACCAATTCGTAAAAAAAACAAAAACAAAAAAAAAAGACAAGCGTGTCTGTCAACCTTATACAATAATCTTTGTCAATTTTATTTTTCAGACTTTATGATGGTCGATACTTGATCTATCTCTTACTGTTACGTCCCCAGGCAACGCCGGGCTCTACTGCTAGCAACTATTAAGTCCAAGGTCATATCGAGAAAGTTGGTCACTTTAACATTGGTGGTAATGGTGCTGTTTAGCTCGTTTTCTTTGAAAAATTATAACAATCCCTTTCTCAATCGGTCTATATTTCTTGGACTTGTTTTATGAAGGAGAATTACACCGTCATCTTTATACAATACGGTGTCTTTAATGTCGAAAATAACGATTTCACAAGCATGAAACTCCGCGTTCTACTACCGGTGAAGTAGTGTAACATATATATATATATATATATATATATATATATATATATATATATATATATATATATTTTCATTAAAACGACAGACAAGGTATAACGGTAAAGCTTCTTATTTAATTTTTCTTGTGTTCTAACAAGAGTTTTAAATAATTGCATCAGTTACACAACCACATGCTTATCCAGACCTCTTACATTACATCTATCTGATCACAGCTCCATTAGAACCAATTTAAAACACACACAAATTTACCCGACTCCATTAAGAACATACTAGTAGAAAACACAAATATATTAACTCCATCCATCATATATATATATATATATATATATATATATATATATATATATATATATATATATATATATATCCAGGTAAGATGAGAACAAATGAAGTATAATTCCCCTGTCCGTAACATTAATCTAAAAGCGGCCCTGATACTGAGTAGAGGTAAATATTGTTTATTATAGGAGATTAAAGCAAAAACATTAAAAAAAATCGCTACACAATAGTATTTCAACACTACAAATGTGTTTCCTCTGGTGATGATAAAATTACTGGCGAGTAAACGATTAATTTAATTTCGAAAGCAGAATATCCCCGTTTTTAGAATTTTACCGTGATTAACCAATTAAATGTGATCAGCGCAAAATTCAAACTAACCGAATAAAGACTGGATATAGGTCATGTCATGAAGTTGTCTGCAGATAAATTCTAGACAAATTAATTCCGGACACAGATATAAATGGTTACATTATTTCGTAAAATATATAGAAGTATGATGTTCAACTTTCACAAGGAGATAAAGGCAAAGAGTTACCTTAAATGTTAACTAGTTATATGCTTGGCCAATACCTATATAAAATTTTGTACACTATTTACATTATTTGGACTATTGTCCTCATCTTTGTCGCCATATTTATCACAACGTTTCAGGCGTTGTACGCTCCCGATGGTTGGAACGTCGAACTGAACCATTTATTTCGTTCACTGGGGTAGACTGTTCTAGTTCAACGTACCGTATCTAATGTATGTCAGTTATCAGTTATCTCCTGTTAATTCCCCTCTTCAATTTCTCCACTACCTTAACCTGGTATTGAACTTATAACACTTTGTGTCCAGCCACCGGATCTAACTAACCTTTATCCATTGTGCCTTGAGGACATCTGTGTATGCATTTCTTGGACTTACGAACTTAATGTCTTCAACAACCATTTTCACCAATACGCATATTGCAATTTTTGCTCTTATCTTTGAATAAGCTCATATTGCAATTTTCGTTGTTATAATTGCTTTTCACTGGCACTCCTTATTACTGGTTCCCATATTGTGAGTTCAATACTCGGTTAAGGCAGTGGAGAACTTGGTGAGACGAATTGACAGGAGATAACTAATAACATCAATTAGACATGGCACGTGGAACTAGAACAGTCTACCCTAGCGAGAGAAATAAAGGGTTCAGTTCGACATTCCAACCACCTGAAGAAGACCGGGACGTACAATGGCAAAAACGTTCTGATAAATAGTCCGAGTAATTTTAATAATCTACATAATACCTCATCTCAGAAATAGACAGATGCTAATATTTTGTAGTTGCTAATTAAAAAAATAATATATATATATATAACGTCATCCGCAGACAGACTGTTTCGCTGCTCATCAGTGTGGCTAGACATCCGGTTGCCTCTAGCTAGGATCGAAAACCGACTGAATTGGTGTCAGTCGGAGATTCTAACTATTAAGCCGTCGGCGCACGGTAGGGATGGAAGTGGATTTTTAGCGTATTTATTTTTACAAACACGTGCCAGTGACCGACAGTGACTCAATTCGAATCTGCGAAGAGTCTCGCTATATACCTATAATAGTCACTATTTACCAACTCACACCTCGTCCCCCAGAGAGCTCAACTGAAATTGATATTTCAGGAGCCAATATAACGTCATGATGAAAGTGGATTTTTAGCGTATTTATTTTTAGAAACACGCCAATATATATATATATATATATATATATATATATATATATGGCCTTTCGATTGCATTTAGCATGGAACAGTCTGTCGTCTCTGGGTGTTGACTTCAATGTCCACTTTTATATTTACATACGTTTTTTGCCTTATATTGATCCTTTAACCTATAATATAATATATATATATATAAATATATATATATATATATATATATATATATATATATATATTAAATATACACGTAGATTGTTTTGAGCGCTAACATGCATGCAGCTTGTTATGATTCTTTCTTGTAGTGTGCGTCTGTGTAAATATAAACAGCGTGCCGTGATCATGTCTTAAATCAATCAGAGGTTTGATGAGGATTTTGTTGTATTTGGTGGGGTGTTGGGTGGTCGATGGAGAATTTGATCAAACAAGAGCAAAAAAAAAAAAAATCAAATGTCAGATCGAAAGGAACATGTTCGGTGATTTGATTTCTCGATTTTCAGCAAACAAACCAAAATAAATTTGAAATAAGAAGAGTTTGTGCAAGCTTAAAGGGATTGAATTGATAAAAAAAAAAATAATGATGAAAAGAAAATCAAGAGAGAAAATTAGATTTTGGAAGTTATTTAAGATAATTTTCTACCAAGTTCGCTGGGAGAAAAAGAAAACACCGATCGCTTCTAACAGGAATTTAACTGACATTAATCAGAAATATATACTTGCAATTTTCTATAAAGAGATTTTATACCTTTATTTTATTAGCCTCGATTTTCCCTTTTTCTTTCTCTCTCTTTTCCTTTCTCCCCCTCTCTCGGTTTTCCACAACTTCAACTATATCTACATTACATGTCTTTTCCATGTTTTAATTTCTTGTCTTCAGTTTAAATTTCAACTATCATTATCTTTCGTTCTTCCTTTCTAGTTATTTTTGTTGCTGTTTCTTTTTCTCCTTTTTTTTTATTTCTCACGCTTTGATTAATTAACTTTTATTCATCTTATTGTGTTTATCGTATTTTCCTTTTGTTTTATTTGTCAAACATTTCTTTTTGCACTTTCTTTTACCCATGACACTTTGTTCCTTCGCTTTCTTTTTTTCTTTTCAGGATCACGTTTTCTTTCTATTTTTTTTCTTCTTTGCTGTTCACTTTTTTTATTTCTCACAATTTTATTTTTTATTTTCCGTCTTATAGCGTCTTATAGCGTTGTTCTTCTACCTTTCTTTCCTTCTTTATCTTCATTTTCACTTTTATTGTTACTTTTCTTTCTTTTTTTCTTTTACTTTTTTTTTTGCTATTCATACTCTTTCTCTTTTTCACGCTTTCTTTTTTTTTTTAATTTTTTAGCCTTCCTCATCTATTGTGTCTTTCTAAAATGTCTTCCTTCTTCTTTCCTTTCTTTTATTTACCCGACTTACTCTTTTAAACTTTCCTTCTTTCTTTCATTTTTTATTGTTCACCCCACTTTTTCTTTCTCCGGATTTCTGTCTTTCTTTTATATATCACACTTTTTTTTCTTTTTCTTTTCTTTTGTTCTTTCTTTCACTTTTTTATTGTTCATCCCACTTTTTTCTCTTTATGCCGCTTTCTTTCTTTTTCTTTCTTTCTTTTTCTTTCTTTCTTTCTTTCTTTCTTTCTTTCTTGTTGTCTTTCCTTTTATTTCTCGTTCTTTCTTTCTTTTTTCTTTCATTCCTTCTCGCTTTCTTTTATTTCAAATCTTGTCTAAATATTTTCTTCCTTTTATTCAACACACTTCCTCTTTTACTTTCTTTTTCTTTCTTTCTTTCTTTATCGTTTTTCGTTCTTTCTTTCTTTTAGTTTTTGTTGTTCCTCAGTTGCGGGCGCTGTCTGAGATATTTTCTTTCTTCCTTTTATTCTTTCTTTTACTTATCACACTCCCTCTTTTACTTTTTTTCTTTCTTGTCACTTCATTCTATTTCCTTTTCTTTTCTTTCTTATCTTCATTACGCTTTCTCAGGGTTTTTTCCTTTGTGTTTTTCTTTGTCACCTTTTATTTGTCATTTTCTTTTCATTTTCCATTTTAATTTCACACACTTTCCGTATTTATTATTCTTTCTCCCTTCCTCCCGATTTTCTTTCATTTAATTCGTTTTCTCATCGCATTTTCTCTCGTTTTTGATTACTTGTCTTTATCTAGTTTTCTTTAGTTCCTTATAGATGTTTACATTGTCTACTTTATAAAAATCACTGAACCACTGAGGCACCGATTAGTGATTGCACTCAGCAGTGATTGGAAATTACATTTCTATTCGTTGAAAATGACAAATTCTAACTTAGAACAATCAATACGCTTACAAACTAATCAGATCTTGTCGTTCATATTTATTCATGTTCATACAAGCTTGCAGATACACGCCAAGCCGTTTATTTTCATGTGGAAACATATTCAGAAAACATGCCCGATATATCAGAACTTGACAAAACACACACACACACACACACACACACACACACACACACACACACACACACACACACATATATATATATATATATATATATATATGTTTTAAAAAATAAGGATAAAAACTATAGATAGATAGAACTTGTTGATATTATTTTATCAAACATGTTTGAAAGAAATACTTTATTTCTGCAGAAATAACCACACATACACACACACACACACACACATATATATATATTTAATAGCTGGCCACTCGTACTCCCTATTGCAAACTTTCGCTCAGGCACATTTGTTTTTGTTCAACACCCACAGAGCCAACTTGTGGTTTATACAGCAACTATGTTGAGCAAACCTTAGTTACAGTTTCTGGAAGACTGCATGTTATCTAGACTTGTGACACCCACAGCCCCAAGAGTTCCGTCTACTCAATTGCCCTCACAAGGCTTGGGTCAACTCGTGGTATGGTTTTCAGGCACTTTCCAAAGGTGCCGCACGATGACATCGTCCCCCTCCAGACGGATAACATCAGGAAGTCTCTTTCCTGACAAATCGACCATGGTGAGATTCGATATATATATATATATATATATATATATATATATATATATATATATATATATATTAAGGTAGAAATACGTTGGTATATAATTCAATAGGTCCTAGTAATATAAAAATATTAGAACTGATCTACGAAAAATAAATCGATTTTATTTATACAAAGCAATAACATAATTTATAATCAAATAAATCCTTTTACCTCATATGGCGAATAGGCTATTTCATAAAACGGTTAAATTGGTCGTCTGTCTTTTCAACCCCGGTATAGAATGAAGTTCACGTCTGTAAAATAAGAGGAAGCAGTCACCGAAACATTGAAAAGGGAAAACTCGATATTAGCTGTTTTCGGTAAGTTAAATTTTTGGTTCACCCTTTAGCTTCCAATATCACTTCCTCACAATTAACTGCTACTTCTTGGTTCTTTTAACTTTATAGACGTTAACTTCATTCCATACCAGGGTTGATTATTAATTATATATATATATATATATATATATATATATATATATATATATATATATATATATATATGTAGTTTTGCATAATTTCGACGACAATTTATCCATCGCACCCTGCATATGGAGAAATCTCTATTACTCGTAGTTCCTGATATTCGTTCAGGCTCTTCGCAGATAAGACAAAAACTAGTGAATCTATATCTATAATTCCCAAAATGTGTGTGTGTGTATGTATGTGTGTGTATTTGTGTATGTGTGTAATCAGATGTTGTTTATGCGTTTCCACAGTTTTCATCCGAACTCTTCTGCGCGCGAGGCTGAAAATGAGGATCAAAGGACTCAACGGCTGAGGAGAAACGCCTCTTCAGCTGCTGCTGCGCGTGAGCCTCAAACAACATTGAGAACACAAAAACGCCCTTTCAGGGCTACCCCCCTTCAAATTGTTCACCCACTCTAATTTGCGGATGTGTCTCAGTTGCACCCAATTGTTGTTACTAATACTGATTTTCTTGTGGACTGACTTTAAACTTAAAATGCTCCAATTGAACGGCAAAAATTCCCAGTAATGAAACAGCCAGTCGAAGACGGGTTAAACTCTTAGTAGGCTAATAAACACACACTTATATGCTCATACAACAGATATACAACTAACGCGCATATAGCTTCATAACACACACACAAATTGTGTCACGATAACGGTTACGAGTTTTCTAAGTAGACTCAGATGTTTAAATATTTGGGAAGCATCTTGACAGAGGACGCTAAGTGCGACACTGTGATCCATAGACGTATTAGGATGGCCAAGGACACATTACAAAAGATGAGCAGAGTATTGCGAGACAGCAGGATTTCTTTGGTAACAAAGAAAATAATACTGAGCTGCTACGTGACATCTGTTCTTCTTTAGACGATTTCCTCAAAGAATAACAAGAGACTCGAGGCGACGGAGATGTGGTTCTAGAGAAGGCTGCTAAGTATATCATAGACCTAGCATGTGAGCAACAATGAGGTCTTAGAGAGGTTACAAACAAGGAGAAGGCTTATACTTAACATCATAAAATGGCATATGAAGTTTCTGGGACACATAATGAAGAAGGAGGGTCTGGAGAATCTGATACTCACGGGTCGAATAGAGGGAGCGATAGACAAGGGACAGCAGCGCGTGACATACGTGACGAGCTTGAGCAGGTGGATGACAGATCGTAGTCTGATGAAGGAAGATGAGGGAAGGAGCTTGCTGAGAGCTGCAAGGGATAGAAAAAGGTGGAGAGCCATGAACGCCCACTTCCTGAAAGGACATGGCAGTAGTATTCGGAATATTATAGAAGGTTCCGGCTTAGAGTTGGGTAGAGTATAAAAGCAAACTTTTGATATCGGTGTATCAAAGAGAGACGCCATTTTTTGTTATCCGTTCATTGACAAAAATACGGAGATATTTTTTAATCATTTCATCACAAGCAAGGCAATAAAGCCCCCAAGACGGGAGAGATGACTGAGTAGGAAAGAATATAAGAAAAGGAAAACATTATTAAAGAAATAAGAACGCTAAAAGAACAGGAATAAAGAGGACGGAAGATAATGATTGACATTTAATTTTTTGAAGATCAAACTTGACAGGAAAACGCGAAAGAAGTCGAAAGAAAGTTCCACAGGCGAGAAGTGTGAGAAAAATGTGAGCATAAAATTTACGGTTATATCTAGTCATTCCAACTGTAAAAAAAAAAAATGACACCTTGCGCTTAAATTCATAATATCTAGATACTACACAGGTAATCATCAGAAGAATTACCATAAAAATATTTAAAGAAAAGTCACAGGAAAGCTACGTTATAGCGGTGGGAAAGTGACTGAAGCCGAGTTGTTAGCGCAGGATCAATAACATTGCAGATACTTCTTTGTATTTTATCAAGAATAGCCGGAGCACCAAGACCATATGTAAGAGGAATATCCAATGCATGACGAATGGTAGATTTATAAATGTGTAAGATAGATTCTGTTTTTTTTTCTGAATTCCTAGGAAAAGGAATTATAATTATTTACACTATATATATTTCGACTAGTATCCTCATCTTTGTTGTTTTCAATAGATTCTGATGAGAAAAATTGTCTAGCACGACACAGTGAACCAATTTTCCTCGCAGTAGATCTAGCAAGTGATTCAGTTAACTTTTTTTATTTAAGAATTAATGAAATTTTATTCATATAGTTTATATTATTACAGTTTTCCTTTGTTTTTGTTTTGTTTCTCTGCTGAGTTTCATCGGATTTAGAAATATATTTGATTCAGTTTATATTCTTCTGTTCATAGAACATTCTAAAATGTACACTTCCGTCTTTATCAACTAAAACATATGGTTAAAGGTAATAAATAACTTTTTTATTTCTTTTATGACTTTCAGTTTGAATTTAGAACTAAGATGAAGGCAAGCGACTACAACTGGACTACAACGAATAGATATAAAGTAATCTGGTTCGATTTATGAGGATGGAAAAAAATGATATATAACTTCTTATATATCAAGAACAATTTTAGGAAAATCGCTCACAAAATGTATGACAATGTTTACGCTGTGCAAATACAGATATGCACGAATGGTACAGGACACTGAAACATTAAATTTTAACCTTTTTATTTTGTCAAATATAGATTTTGGGTTTAGAGTCTAACAGATTTCATCTACCTTTTTTTAAAACTGTCGTAATCAAATTTTGATTTAAATATGCTACCTTAATTAAAAAAGAAAACAGTTTTCTTAGATGAAAAAGTATAAAAAGAGCTGCAGTCACTAAATCAACCACAGTAAATATACGTTTAAGTACTTACAAAATTTCGCCTTTCTTGGGAGATCTTCGAATGGCACAATGTGGGATATTCAATCATGAGACGAATAAAATCAAATGCAAAAAGCTTAAAGAAACCGGCTAGATTATATGCCCCAAACATATATATCAAATTAAGTTTTAAATTTTCAGCGTCCCCTCTCCTTCATGCATATATGTACTCGAATCAGCGTAAGCATCAATTTAGTCAGATGAAGTCCTAAAGGACGAAACGCACCATACGGAATTTATTTCCACTTCATGATAGCTTTTCCTAAAATTTATGTGGGCCCAACAGTTTGGTATTATGTAAGATAAATTAAAATGTATAACCTACCCGGACGACATTGAAACCAACTGTGACCAGTTATAACGGAAGAGGTTACACGTCTTAACCCTTTGATCACTGACCACCGCTTTACAGGTGGTAGAGAAAAAATGGCGTAATGCCCAGCTACCGGTTTGAACAGTGTAGAAAAAATGACTTAAACAGTTGAACGGTGGGTGAACACTTGTAACTATTTTCAAATATATCCTGAAACATTACATACCAATTTTGTTTTGTTTGGGGACTCAATATATGCCCATAATTGGGACCCTAACGGGTGCTACCACCCCGGGTCAGAGTGGACCGGGAACAACAGCAATTAAGTGGTCTTGTTGCCGGATGTAGTTTACCGTCATACACATGACTGTGGGAATAACGAGAAAGCCTTAAATTGTAAATATTTGGCTTTTATTGACTGATCTGTTAATCATGTTTTAGGTTGAAATTTATAAACTCTTTCTCTTAAACTAGTTGTTTTAGGGAAACAGGCTTGCACTCTTTCCCATATTGACGAATTTTGACTCATGAGCTCAGGCAGAAGGGTTAAAATTGTCCAGGAACGCAGGACTGAAAGGGTTACGGAAAATGGAAAGAAAAAACAGTTACATTTCTTGGACATATGAGAAATGGGGCTTAGAGAGTTTGAGACTCACAGGACATATCGAGGACAAACCAGTTAAGGGAAGAATGCGGGATTTCAAAGTAAAGGAATACTGTAGTTTCAAAAGTAACAGATTAAACACACTGTTCATTTTATAAATATATTTTGATAAAGATCAACATAGGTGACAAAAGAAGAAATATAAAATTATATACAGATATATCCATACAGTATATAAAGTGTATACAGTTAGCTTTAAAAAAGGAAAAAAAATTGAGCGATTAGTCGTAGTGTGTGACGTTGTATAATTGCGCCCTGTGGCTTTGTAAAGTTAAGTAGTCGGCTTGTCCTGGGCTGGTGATCTTCCCCGGTGGAGATAAATCCAGTGTTGTCGTTACTACATCTCGCAACAAAAAGAGAAAAGCAGAGTGAGTCAATTCATTTGATACCGAAAAAAAATTCGCCTTTTAGCAGCTTTAAGTAAAGTTCATTGGCAGAAAAGGTAGGATTGCTGTTGAAAGCTCACAGGAAGCACGGTGGAGTAATGGTTAGAGGCTCGGATTGAGAATTCGGAGTCGAATCCATTACGTTCACTTACTTAGGTATGAATCCTCCTTTTCTTCACTCAGCTATGGGTAAATAGCAGGACAGACCGGCTTGGATGGCAACTGGTCTACCGCAACCTACTGCTGGAAAAAAATCAAAAGATACATGATCGCCTAAGCGTGTATCACGCATGACAAATCACTGACTGAATCCCACAGCACCTTTAAAGTAGTGAATGTTCTTTTATGAGTAGCCAAAGTTTTCGGAGAGATTGAAAACAAACAAGAAAAAATAATTTAAAACAGGCCAAGAATACATTTGAACCGTACTCGTCGGGCTAACAAATGTAACAATGATAATATTAGCCGTCTCATTATAAGGAAACATTCGGCATTCATTGAGCGAGAAGCCAGTAATGCTATTTATTGAAACATAAAATCATTCTATTAAAACAATTTTTCAGGAAAATGGTTTTCTCAAGTCCAGTAGCTGTTATTGCTCTTTCCAGTGGTTCTGAGCATTTCCTTCTTAGTTTCATTTTGAAGTAGTGTAGAATTTATGACATTACTTTCTCTTCGAGTTTCATTTTAGTTTTTGTTGTTGTGGAAACCCTCAAGTAATGTTGTTTCTGTCATCTGGTACAGTTCTTTAATTGTGATTCTGTAGCGTCTGTTCACGAGATTCAAAGAAAGAAGACCCACGCTAAAACCTACAGGCTTCATTCGCTCAGAGCCACATTTAACCATCGACCTGAGAAAGCGATTGTATACAGCTGACCATAAAGATATTTCTGAATGTGTCTGACGTCATTTATGACATCCATATGAAAGACACAATCTGACTCGAGTTCGTAAATTATTATTAACAGCTGGTCACACGTATCCAAGTATGGCTCTATATTAGGGTAGTTAGTCAATCCCTGTTACAAGCGCTTGCTCAGGCACATTTCTGATTGTTCAACATCCAAGGCACCCAGCTATGCTATGCTGAGCGGACCTTAGTTACATTTTCTTAGAAACAGAGCGTATTATCTGGCCGTGATCAACAGCCTGATCACGGCCAGTACGCTTAAACACTCAGTCACGATGACTTGTGACTTTATGTTAGCACAATCATTTGCAGCTCCCAGATAGTTACGTCATCCCAACTTAATTTACAAGGCTTGGATCAACTTGTGGTATGGTTTTCAAGCACTTTCTTAATGTAAAAGTTGCCACACGATGAGATCGCCTCCCCACGTCGATAACGTAAAGAAGTCAGCTTTCTTGGTAATCGGCCATGGTGAAATTTAAACGCAGGTCTCATGGTTATAACGTTCTAACCGAACGTTTTACCCACTCGGCCACTTGCCGAGGTTGTGGGTTAATGTTTCAGTTTTGCAGCAACTTGCGGTGTTGGGCGAAACTACCCCTAGCACAATTTCTCCTGTGCTCAATTTCCTTTCTCGTGTGCTAAATTTATTATAATGGAAATGATCTAGTATGTTAAAAAACACTGCATCCTCCTTACTCACCAGATTTAGCTCCATCTGATTTCTTTTTCCTAAACTCAAATCCCACCTGGGTGGTCGCCGTTTTGGAAACACTGATGAGATCATATGTGATGTGGAGGAGGTTTTGAAGGACAAAGACGATACCTTGTTCCGTAATAGGATTACAATGCTTAAGCAACTTTGGACCAAATGCATTGATGCTAAGTGTTAATGTATTGAAAGATCGTGAAAAACTTTTATGCTTCTCCAACCCTTTCTGTGTCAGGCTTAGAGCATCTTGAACGGATCTCGGGACTTTGTTCGGATATTTTATATCAGTCATTTATCATGATTATAGATACAACCACATGCCAGTTTGACTCGTCAGCAGCCACTTTATTCAGCGTCATATAGACAACTAACAAGAATGAAAAAAAAAATGTTTGCTTCGAATATTTTTCGTATTTGTGAGAAAAAGAAAGAAAAAAAATGATATAAATTTTTTTCTGTTTTTGGTTAAGTCAGAAAAAGGCTTACGGCCTCATCAAGTTGAAACAACGATTCCCGTACGATTACTGAAGTTAAGCAACGTCGAGCCTAACCAGTACCTTGATGGGTGACCGTTTGATAATACCACGTGCTGTAAGCCTGGAGGTGGTTTAATGAATAATGGCTCAAAATTGTCAATTGGAGAGGAAAGTTTAATTTCCAGTTGGGTTCGTTCTATTCACGTACGCGCAAATGTCCTTGGGAAAGGTGTGAATCAGTTTCTTTACCCCTCAGCTACGGATTAATTAGCCAGGTTTGTATCACTAAACAGTTATTATCTCAATAAATAAATAAAATTTTACAAGCTAAAAATATTTTCTGTTTTTGAATAACCTGCGAAAAGTTGATAAACAGTAGAAAACGAACAAATCAAACAAAATTAAGAAAAAAAATTAATTCTTTTAAAAGAAAACATATTTTTTTAAATTTATTCTGGTGAACTTTTTCGGATGTGCAGTTGGTGTTCGGAATGAGAAACCGCAGAACAGAGTTCGATTTCCAAGCGGGTTCCTTACATTCAGTTTCACGCAAATACCTTTGGGAGAGTTAGGAATCCATATATTCTCCCTCCATCTATGGGTTAAATACCAGGAGAGATTGGGTCCAAGAACTTTGGTTAGTAACCACTTAACCACAGGAAAAAAAAAACAACAACAAAAAAAAAAAAAACAGCCTCATAGTGCTATTCAGTCAAGAATTGAAAGAGACATGATCACCCCAGTGTTTATTTCGCTTAACTGACTGAAACATTTGAATTTTATCCTGTTTGCTCTTGTGGCAGACTCGAAGACTGAAACAAGAAACGAAGCAGATACATTATCTTTGTGACTTCGTGATTAAAGAAGTAAGTTAATTAAACACACATTCAAAAAATGTTGACTTCCAAAGACCGTTAGGTATAAGAAAAAGTTCATTTGTGCTTTTCTTAAAACAAAAAGAAAAAAAAAAATCAGAGACTTTTGACTTTGTACATTTTCGTAAAGATTTTGAAAGGCTGAAATGTTTTGAGCTTTTATCTAAAAATATTTTCTATACAATGTTATCTTTTTGTCAGGTTTTCTTTTGAGCGAGATCAAAACTTAAATCCTGTTACTTAAAAGAAACATGAAATAGCTGATTTGCCCTTTGGATGAAACCAAGCTTTTCTGGCATCAGTTTGAAGTTCATCAAGGACAAAAGCAAAACAAATATATTGAAAATGGTGTTTGTGTATGGATTTACACACTATCTGAGTACGCATGCGTAACAATTCATAGTAAACAGTAGACAATAAGCAGAAAAAATACTCATAATACAAGTAGACTCTCAGGTGAATGTTTTAATAGGAAATGTAACATTACATATTTCAATTATAAAGATTAAACAGATATGAACATAAAATATATTAAATAATTGTCGGAATTAATCCATTTCACAAATATATATATATATATATATATATATATATATATATATATATAGAGAGAGAGAGAGAGAGAGAGAGAGAGATAAGTGTGAGTATAAAATAACAAGATATTAGCAACTGTATATGCGTGCAATAGCGTGCATACGCAAATAAGCAAATAGAGCTACGAAGTATATTTTAATAAATACACATATACATACGTTTGTAGTGCAATTTAAAGTTTCATGGTTTTCCAAGTCGTCAGGCACATATGGCAATTGAATCAATTATTACAGTTGTATTTTTAAAAATACTGGGTCTCATAGGAGGAACACTAAAATATATTCAAAGCTCAAAGTTAATATAAACCCAATATATTGTTGGGGTGTAAATTCAAAATATAGATTTTGTGGAGGGCGATATTGGGAAAAAAAAAGACGCAAACTTAAAGTTTATATGGTACATGTTTTTTTTTCCGTTGGGAATAAAAGAAAAAAAAGGATGATGATAGTTGATATGGTACATGTTATTTCTGTTAGGAAAAAATAAAAAAGAGATAAGATTTAAATTAAGAAATTATAAAGCGTATAGAACAAACAATATAAATAAAAAGAAAGGTCGTAGGGTAGAAGTGGTTTGTATATTAATTATAAATAATCCCAGTTTCAAAGGATTTACACTGTACAGCATATAAAGCTAACATTTAATAATATTAGGATATAAATTAAAAAAGCTAAAAAAAATAAAAAGTGTAGATAGAGAGATGAAAATTTTAGAAAATTAAAAAAAAATATTTAAAAACGTATGTAACCCGTTACGTATTAATAGACGCTTGAATGTTTAAAGTGTGTGTGTGTGGGTGGTAATAAGTATTTTACCTAAAATATTCAATGGGCAGTGGAAGTAGGGTAAAAAGATTTATCCAGAATCAAAATACTTTAGGAGAGAGCTTTTTTTTATGCGTACAAGCTATCATAAGCTCACGATGTTTAATCAGCAGGTTGGGGTTGTTAATATTTTTGAGACTGAATTCTTTTTCCAGCAAACACAGGTTACATCGATCGGCGCGCCCCGGATAAAAAAGAGGTGTAGTTTTGGTGACGTATTGATTTGTATTGATTTCCCAGTAAAATTTTAAGAGTACCGTGGCATTTGAATATTGTTTATTGGTAAGAGTCAATTTATAATGGTAATACCAGGTCTTCCAGTGATTTGCAATGGAACCGAAATAAAACGTAGTCTCGTCATTATGTTTAATGCTAGCCTTATAAATAACGATTTTATTCATACATTTATGATTTAGTGGACAGGTACTGTTTTTTCGGCAATTACACTTTTTGTCTGTATTAATATTGCTATTGAGGTTGTTTAAATATTTATTTAAATATGTAATTATGTTGTGCTGTATAATGCTCGAGGTTTTTAGTGGAGCTGTAGCTAGTTTTAAAGTTGTTGTTGTTGTTGAAGATTTTGTTGTTTTGTATATGCCCGAAATGTCTGTGGATTAAATTAAGGAAAATTCGACTTATATTGGTTTGACATTTTTTTTGAATGGTGGATTTTATGTTGCGTTTTGTATTTTTACATACATTGCTTGAATTGTTACTAATGTTTATGAATTCTAGCTTAACTTTGTGTTTACTTTTTTCAATGAATCTACATATTTAGTTTTATATTTATCAAAAATAATTTTGTTAGTAGAGTTAGTTGAGAGTCTCCCTTGCGCTGATTTGTGCAAGTTGATCAAAGAGCCTGGTTGCTGGTTGTGGCTACACAATCTCTTCTGCAGGTCGAAAGACACTTTTCAGATGTCGAATGAGGTTCACTCGTTTTGATGACAGCATTCTGTAATCTAAAATGTTGACAAATGATTAAGTGCTTAATGTCTAATTGAGGAATATTACACTATAATTATTTGTTCATTGTGATCCTCGGAATCTTCCAAGTGGTCCGAGTTACGCAACTATATATATATATATATATATATATATATATATATATATATATATAATAGGATAAGGAACAAATAGGAAACGTTTATAAATCGATTGTGTTGTTTGGATTTTATTAAATCTGCATGAAACTATGAAATATGGAAGAGAAAAATAAAATTCTTGTAATTCTCGACCATATTTCATTTTCTGGTGAAGCTTTAATAAAAGCGAAACATGTAAGATTTATAAGCGCTTCCTATTTGTTCTTTATCCTTTTTTCTATAGAGTTCCAATCCATATTTGGTATATATTGCTCCGTCATTATATATATATATATATATATATATATATATATATATATATATATATATATATATATATATATATGTGTGTGTGTGTGTGTAAAATTTAGGAGAAAATATAGACCAAATATAGATTCTCACACTCTCTCCATTTTTCACCCTCTCCCTCTCCACTGTCTTCTTTCATTCGTTAATTAAAAAAAAAAACTTCTATTTTTTAATTTTATTTTTTCTTTCTTCCTTTCTTATTGTTAATATTATTTTTTCTTTTTTTACTTTTTCTTTTTTATTTTCTCCCTCTCTCTCATTTCCCTTTCTCCTTTTTATCTTGGTATATTTTTCTGGATGGATTGATTCCATGTCTTAAAAACTTTCGGTCTGAAGCGATGTATATAACATTATTCATTAAATAAATTATTACTGATATGCATTTTTATATATATTTATATATATATATATATATATATATATATATATATATATATATTGGGTTATGCGAATATCTTCTGTCGGGGTATCTTTCTCATGAGGCAGGACTGTGGTGAGGTCAATCAGAGACTCTTTCGAGTAATTCACTTTTAAGATTACAATATCTTTTTCTTTTTCTCGGTCAGATCTACTTTTAGAACTATCTTCACGCTTGGTAGCGGCCATAGTTAGTGCATTTGTAACATTAATAGAGGATGTAGAATTTCTATGGGAGGATGAAGCTACTGCCTCTCTTACAGACTGACCAATAACTTATTTTGACTGTATGCCAGATACAGTCATATTCCCAGCTGACCGGCGCCATAGCAGTGTTGTTAATAAAGTGATAAGGTGAAACATCGATGTTTTAGAACTGAAGAAATAAAGACGTTTTTCTTGCTTTCGGATATATATATATATATATATATATATATATATATATATATATATATATATAGTTATATTTAGGTAGCAATCCTCCTTTATGCATGTTTCATTAAAAACGACAGACCAGGTACTACGGTTAAGCTTTTTATTTAATTTTTCTTGTGTTCGAACAAGAGCTTTCATTTCTGGACAAAGGGTGTGTAAGAACTGTCCAAATGTTTTATATTTCCGCCAGCTTTCGGCTATTCCTTTAGCCATTATCAAGGACGATTCGATCTTTCAGTTTAATTGAGTGTGTGCGTTCTGTGTATGTCTTAGTGTGTGGTAGGGATGTTTTTAATTTCCGAATACGGTTAGCACATTGTGGCTTTGTTCGTAGTTAATATTGTTAAAAGTTGGCCTTTTCTTTTTTATTATTAAAGCTTCCATTATTTTTAGTCTTTTTTTGCAGGTGGATGCAGTTAATATATTTGTGTTTTCTACTAGTATGTTTTTAATGGAGTCGGGTAAATTTATGTGTGTGTTTAAATGGGTTCTAATGGAGCTGTGATCAGATAGGTGTAACGTAAGCCGTCTGGATAAGCATGTGGTTGTGTAACTGATGTACTTATTTTAAGCTCTTGTTAGAACACAAGAAAAATTAAATAAAAAGCTTAACCGTAGTAACTTGTCTGTCGTTTTTAATGAAACAAAACACACACACACACACACACACACACACACACACACACACACACACACACACATACACATATATATATATATGCGTGTGAGTGTGTAAATTCAGATATATCTAAAAGTACATCTGTAAAATGACAATATGAATAAAGACAAAAGGCCAACTTTTCTCTTCTGCTGGACTTTACCAAGTGCATGAAGCGTGTAGGCTAAGAAACGTTTGCCTTTTGTCTTTATTCATGTATATGTAATGACCTACAATCAATTGTTAACTGGGCAAGAGGTAGCTTCTAAATTTAACGGCTCCAAAATGAAACGAATCTTTTTAATCGTCTGAGAGAACAATTATTACCTTCCATCAACATGGCTGATACTATCCTCCAGAAGATTGACTCATTACGGCTTCTCGCGTTAACGTTTCCCGCCGATGTGAAGTGAAAAGATTATATTGACTCCATTGCTAAGAAAGTTCAATATGTCGGGCCAAACTATTTTTCTCGCCAGAATCTATCTTCCATATTTATAAGTCAATCCTTAGTCAATACATTGATTATTGTCGCCACATCTGGTCTGCTGCTATATATTTAGAGATTCTTGATAAAATCCAAAGTAGAATCTGACATGTTATTGGTCCTGATCAGGCATTACGATTTCAGTCACTTTCCCACGTAACGTAGCTTTTCTCTAAAAACTTTCATGGTATGTATATGGGTATTTATTAATATTTCGTAACTTTGTTTAACCATACAATCACCGTTTTGTTTGCATCATAGATTAAATAAATATTTATTTGATTATTTGCGCATGCACGCTTTTGCACGCATATAGATTTACTAATATCGCGTTATTTAGTTTATATTCACACTAATATCTATCAATCTACCTACCTACCTACTGTTGAGATGTTGAGTGTTTCCGCTTGCGTGTATTGAAATAAGGACAAACACATACGTAGGGAAAAATACTGGTATATCTGAAGAGGTATTTACAACAAAGAGATTAGTAGTCAAACGAATGCAGGTTAGTCAGTAACAATCAGAAAGAGTATAAAGTCCAACTGTATCTTCCGGTAGAGAGACGGAAGTGTCGATGGTCACCTGATCTTCCCAGAACTCTATAGAACTGTCCTATTAGTAGTAGAGAGATCAGTCCATTCTGATGAGAAGGTGAGTGGGCCCCAACACCTATCTATCTATCTATCTATCTATCTATCTATCTATCTATCTATCTATCTGTATGTATGTATGTATGTATGTATGTATGTATGTATGTAATGAGATGGATTAAGTCCGGCAATTATTTAATATATTTTATGTTTATATCTGTTTTAAAATAATCTTTGAAAGTTGAAATGATTCGATGAAACCGTAAGTTCTATGCTGACAGTTTCTTCACCCACTTTTCTCGCTTGTAGAACGCTCTTCAGGCTTCTTTTATTGTTCTCATTAATATTTTTTCTGATATTCTTTCACACTACTCAGTAATAAAACAGTGTATATTTTAAAAAGCATTCCTTTGTTTAAAAAAATGATCTGTTTAATAGGACAGTTTTAAACACTGGAGTTTTGCCTAAAAATTCAACTTTAATGACAAAGACTATCGGATGGTACTTCTGCTCCGCAGGTCGCAACATTTTAATGGTTTTAGACATTGTCTGCAGAGCGCTGTCACAGCTTTTGAATTCCAAGATATTGTCTTACTCCTGGTTACTAACCATGGCTAGAGAATCTAGACTGCTCTGCTTTTTAACCCATAGCCGAGGGAGGAGAATAGATGAATTCATACCAAGCATATTCGTGCAAAAGTGAACGCAGTGACCGCCCCAGGAATTTAAACTCAGTAAGCCGACCCCAACAACGTACCGATTACGGCCACACCTGTCCCCAGATTCATGCCTAAGTATTTTATTTGAAAATCATCTATCTACTTAGCTTTGTCTGTTTCTATCTATCTATCTATCTATCTATCTATCTATCTATCTATCTATCTATCTATCTCAGCCTGATCATATCTATCTATCTATCTATCTATCTATCTATCTCAGTCCTTTCATATCTATATTTTTCAGACGTTCATATGTATCCATCTATCTCAGTCTGATCATATCTATCTATCTATCTATCTATCTATCTATCTATCTATCTATCTATCTATCTATCTCCATTCTGTTCATATCCATCTATCCTTGTATCTATGTATCTATTTATGCAGCTAGCTCGTGACGTTGAGTGTGCGTACCTCTGAGTCTGTGTGTGTGTGTGTGTACACTTGCGCACGCCCATTTGTTACAGATGTGAATCTGTATACATATTTGAAGAAGTTTTTCTCTGGAAGCAAGGGATTCTCTATGGAAATTGTGTCCATATTTTTGCCTCAGGTTAACTCTAGCATTTCGACTTGTTTTTCTTCTTTGTGGACAAAGTTGAGAAAAAATAGCTGAACAGTTTTGGCTTTTGCCTGACGTTTCCCGGGCAGCTGTGGTGAATTACAACGCCCTCTCCCCTCTTCAGACATAACCTTTCCCCAGGCATGTTCTTTTTTGATTCATTTTCATCATTTTTACCAAATTCTTTACTTCATGCATTATTTTTTCCTTTCTTTATTCAATTCTTTTTTTACATTTTTTTGCGTTTTTCTTTCCGTTATTTTCCAAGGTCCTTTCTTCTTTCGATCTTTTGTTCTTACTTTCTTCATCTTTACGTTTTTCTTCCTTTCTTATTAACTTATCTATCTTTTTAACTTATCTATCTATCTATCTATCTATCTATCTATCTAGCTAGCTAGCTAGCTAGCTAGCTATTGTTTGTCACTCATTTTATAACGTTCCTTCATTTTAACATTATCAGTTTTTCTGTCTCTCTCTGTTTTTTATATCACTCTATCTATATATCTATCGAGTTTGTCCCCCTCACATTTTTATAGTCGTCTTTCTTTTTTTAATTAACAAGGTTCTTTGTTTCTTTAATTTTTACATTCTCCCTTCCTTTCCGGATTTTTACGACCACCTTTCTTTCTTTCTTTCTTTCTTTCTTTCTTTCTTTTCTCTCATTTTTATAACCTTCTTTCTTTCTTTCTTTCTTTCTTTCTTTCTTTCTTTCTTTCTTTTCCCACATTTTTATAACCTTCTTTCTTTCTTTCTTTCTTTCTTTCTTTCTTTCTTTCTTTCTTTCTTTCTTTCTTACTTTCTTTCTTTCTTTTCCCTCATTTTTATAACCTTCTTTCTTTCTTTCTTTCCTTCTTTCTTTCTTTCTTTCTTTCTTTCTTTCTTTCTTTCTTTTCCCTCATTTTTATAACCTTTCTTTCTTTCTTTCTTTCTTTCTTTTCCCTCATTTTTATAACCTTTCTTTCTTTCTTTCTTTCTTTCTTTCTTTCTTTCTTTCTTTCTTTTCTCTCATTTTTATAACCTTTCTTTCTTTCTTTCTTTCTTTCTTTCTTTCTTTTCCCTCATTTTTATAACCTTCCTTTCTTTCTTTCTTTCTTTCTTTCTTTTCTTTATTTCTTTTTTCTTTCTTTCTTTCTTTCTTTTCCCTCATTTTTATAACCTTTTCTTTCTTTCTTTCTTTCTTTCTTTCTTCCTTTTTTCTTTTCCCTCATTTTTATAACCTTTCTTTCTTTCTTTCTTTCTTTCTTTTTTTTTTTTTTTTCTTTTTTTTCTCTCATTTTTATAACCTTCTTTCTTTCTTTCTTTCTTTCTTTCTTTCTTTTCCCTCATTTTTATAACCTTCTTTCTTTCTTTCTTTCTTTCTTTCTTTCTTTCTTTCTTTTCCCTCATTTTTATAACCTTCTTTCTTTCTTTCTTTCTTTCTTTCTTTCTTTCTTTCTTTCTTTCTTTTTCCTCATTTTTATAACCTTTCTTTCTTTCTTTCTTTCTTTCTTTCTTTCTTTCTTTCTTTTCCCTCATTTTTATAACCTTCTTTCTTTCTTTCTTTCTTTTCTTTCTTTCCCTCATTTTTATAACCTTCTTTTCTTTCTTTCTTTCTTTCTTTCTTTCTTTCTTTCTTTCTTTCTTTTCCCTCATTTTTATAACCTTCTTTCTTTCTTTCTTTCTTTCTTTCTTTTCCCTCATTTTTATAACCTTCTTTCTTTCTTTCTTTCTTTCTTTTTTTTCTTTCTTTTCCCTCATTTTTATAACCTTCTTTCTTTCTTTCTTTCTTTCTTTCTTTCTTTTCCCTCATTTTTATAACCTTCTTTCTTTCTTTCTTTTCCCTCATTTTTATAACCTTCTTTCTTTCTTTCTTTCTTTCTTTCTATCTTTCTTTCTTTCTTTTCCCTCATTTTTATAACCTTCTTTCTTTCTTTCTTTCTTTCTTTCTTTCTTTCTTTTCCCTCATTTTTATAACCTTCTTTCTTTCTTTCTTTCTTTCTTTCTTTCTTTCTTTCTTTCTTTTCCCTCATTTTTATAACATTCTTTCTTTCTTTCTTTCTTTTCCCTCATTTTTATAACATTCTTTGTTTGTTTGTTTGTTTGTTTGTTTCTTTCTTTCTTTCTTTCTTTCTTTCTACAACGTCCTTCCTTTCCCTCATTTTACAACCTCCTTTCTTTCCTTTTTCTTTCTTTTTTTTCTTTCATTTTTACAACTTCTTTCCTTTTGCTAAATTTTTAAAACCCCATTTCTTTCTTTCTTTCTTTCTTTCTTTTTTAGACTTTTTCTTTCTTTTTTAACTTTATGTCTATCTATCTATCTATCTATCTATCTATCTATCTATCGTTTACACCTCATTTTTAACGTTCTTTCTTTCGTTCATTTTAACATTATTTATCACTATCTCCCTCTCTTTCTATTTATTGAGGTTTTTCACCTCTCGTTTTTATAAACGTCTTTCTTTCTATAATTTTACACCTTACTCTTCATTTTTTCTTAAATACTTAGATTGAACATCGATTTTTTTCTTTCTTTTGATTTCTTTTTCTTTTTCGGCGTTCTATTTTATTGTCTTTGGTTTCTTTTGACTCATTCGTTTTCATTCGTACCTTCTTTTTTCTTCCATTCCCGCTATGTAACCTTCCTGACTCTGCAAGACACTTGACATCGAAAAGTATTGTATACAACCTGCGGCGAACAAATTTGAGCTTTCCTTCGACTTGTTTTTCCTTTTTTCACTCCATTTTTTACATTGATTTTAGAACGCAAAAGTCAATAAATTTTGAGACTTACGTTGTCAGCCGCTGTCTGTTCGTAAACGCATATCTCTCAATGTGGAACTTATATCTGTTGTAAGACGACCTTATTTACAAGTATATTTTTATATACGTTTTCCTAAATGTGTGTGCATATATGTACCTATAGGTATGTGTGTTAGTGTTTATGTGTTTATTTTCCTTTAATCCAGACTTGTTCTTCCTCTTTCGTCGTAACTGCTATATCCCCACTGTCACTACAACCTCTACAATGGCGGCTACTGCGGCTTCCATCTAAAACTTAAACGTTCAACCTGTTTCGCGTAGTCGATGATTCCATTTCGAATTACGACTTAGGCAGAAAAGAAATGACAAGTTAATAGCTGAGGCACTAACAAAGTTGTTCTCACGTTAGAAATAAATGAACTCTAAAGTAAATAAAATAAGAAAAAAAGGAAAAAGGTGAAAGTTTTGCACTCACACTAGTTATGGACGCATGCGTACTGAGTCAATTGAATGCTGACTTCTCGTATTTGAAAGAATGCATGTCAAACTAATGATTGCCATTAAATTTTCATTAAAATGAGACAATGATTAATGAATAAAGAATACGTTAGCTGTTATCTAAAATCTCGTCATACTCTTACATAGTCTCGTCAGATCGAGACTTTGACATGGATGTCATGTATGGCGCCAAACCCGTTCAGAAATATCTAAACTCTCAGCTGTATGCAACTGCTTTCTCAGATCATTGATATAAAAATATCCTTTTTTTTAGACCTTTCTCCAACTCTGTCTTGGTTTGCCATACGCTCAAACCAATTCATTCAAGAGGTTGACTGCTGTTTTTCTCTGCATAATATTCCAAGATGGCCTTCCTCATGATGTTTCCCCCGGAAATTGCAACTTTCTCAGACTTTAAGCATGAGTTTCTTTCTAGTTTCCACTTTCTTTAAAATTTCCTCTTCAACCTACAGAACCACATCTCTGTCTATTTAAGTTTCTTCTTCGTCTATCAGGTAATTATCCAGCCTCACCGCCCCAAGGGAAGATAGAGGATCATAGCTGTTAAGCACTCTTTTATTTGTTTTTAACGAAGTTTTCCTACATCTTAATGCTTAGTTCCGGAAAGACATCTTTGCTGTCACATCTTTTCTGGTTCCCTTTCTATATATCTCAGGATTCTTGACAACAACCAAGGAAGTATCCGTAAAGTTATCGGTCCTGACCTAAAATCTTGGCTTCAGTCACTTTTCCACGTCCATAACGTAGCTGTTCTGGGTCTTTTCTATAAATATTTTCATAGTAATTGTTCTAATTAGCTTTCTTCTTTGATACACCGACCTCATTTATGTAACCGTAGTACTAGGTTGGCGGAAAAATCTCATCATTTTACTGTTGAAATAGAAAGATGTAACCGTAAGTTCTATTCAAATAGTTTCTTCTCTTGAACTTATCGTCCATGGAACTCTCTTCCAGGATCTTCCTGGTTTGGTTTGGTTTTACGGCTTTCAACTTCAATGGGTTATATAATGCGGACAAGATTTTTTTTATTGCTGGTAATTTTTTTTTATTACTGGTAATATTTCTTTTTTCAAAAATGTATTGTTGGGAATATTTTTTCCCAAAATTCCTTGCTGGTAATATTTATCTTCCAAAAATGTATTGCTGTTAATATTTTCTTCAAAGATGTATTGCTGATAATAATTTGTTCTTCGCACTTTAACAGTGTTTTGACGGCAGTTTGGGGGTTAACTATTTGCATATAGCTAACACTCCGGATAAAGGTGAACATGATAACAACAGCAATTAAGAAGTGGTTGCTCGCTCCTCAAAACCTCCTGAACAGAGACCTTGCTGCCGGATGTAGTTTATCGTCATACCCAGGACGCGGATATAGTTTATCGTCATACCAACGACAGAGTATATTGCTTTCTTGTCAACTTCAACCATAATAAATTAAATGCAAAATCAATTGCCATCTTTCTGAAACCCCTTCATTTATTGTCATTTTTCCTCACTTTCTAATTTTCTTTCATTCTTCGTATCCCATTGAGCCTTATCGACTTGCTTGAGGTGAAATGGTTACAGAAATAATATTGACAGTATTCACTCATACAAGGACAGGTATGATAAAACGTTGTCCTGGATTCACTCTCATAAAGGAGGGGTGTTTGTCGGATGTATGAGAGTATCCGAAACGAAAGTGAAGATAAGACAAAGTGAAAAATTTATTAATGATTAGCAGCATGTTCCGGCGTTGCCCGTGCTTGATTCAAAAATCGTACGACTCATACAGCAATCGCTATCACTTGACTTAAAATATTTTTGCCCTTCCTTGCCTTTAAAGGAGTGCCCTTTGCTGTGCTGATGTTGCTACATGCCTTACTTCTTGCCTATCTCACACTGCGAATTTTTTCTAAGCTCTATACTAAACATTAAATCTGTTACGAAAAAAGAACTAAACAAAATGAACACAAAACGGTCAGCTTTAAAAAAGGATTCGTAACTGGAAAAACCGAATGATAAAAGAATGTTAACATAAATACTTTTTCACACCCAACCCAGTTCTGCGGAATCAGAATCAATGTTGAGTTTAAGCAAGCGAATGAGCCAATTGGAGTAAAGTGCCATGCAGATTTAAATTTTCCCACTTGTGACGAATGCAGCTATCGATTTTTTTTGCATGCGTGCATGCTAGTTAACATACGTGTCAGTCAGCTGTTGGCTCTCACGCTGGCCAATAGAATCTTCCTGTCTATTCGTGGCAGCCAGCTATAGGCTCTCACTCTGGCCAGTACAAAATGGCTGCAAACTACATGAAAAGTGCCGTAGAAGCATGAAAAAAAAAGTCGGTCTTGGCTTTCCTTGCTAACTTGGAGCATGTGCATGTAAATTTGGTGCAAATCCGTCGAAAATTGCAGTCGTGCATTCGTTACACACAGACACACACACATACTGCTTCTTATAGATAGAGATACGTTTCACCATTGCGTGGGCTTATCTTTGGGTTCCTCAAGCTAGACTGAAAGAAAGACAAAATTATATGTTAGGAAAAAATATTGCGATCTCTGAGAAGTAATAACGATAAATGAAATAAAATTAGATAACTTATCAACTCCAATGTCCAGAACTCAAGAGTGTGTCTCTCTACAATTTGGTCTGTTTTATCTATATCAGAGGCGTTTGGTATTGTTGGATTTAAAACCAAGAGGGTGTCTGAAATTGAGGTTAGGACCGATAGCTTTACAAATACTTCCTTGGATGTTGTCAGGAATCCCGAGGTATACAGGAAGAGAACCAGAAAAAATGTGACAGCAAAGATGACTTTCCGGAACCAAGCAAAGCATTAAGATATAGGAAAACTTAGAAAAAAAAAATGAGTTCTGAACAGCTATGTCGTGTCTATCATCCCTTAAGGCGGTGAGGCTGGATAATTATAAGAAAACAACAATGATAAGAAATTATACAGCATTCACTGTAATATAGGAGGATGCATGTTATAAGAAATTATCCAGCATCAACGTCATTATAGGAGGATATATATGATAGTGCATTTCCCAGCATTCATTGTCACATAGGAATATATAAATGATGTGATATTGTCCTTCATTCAGTGTCTTATATGAGTATATATATGTGTTGTGGAGTGGTTTCGCAGTGGAGGCTTGTATTTGTACTAAGTCGGTCCTAAAATAGGTTCGACGTACAAAACGTTAGGAACTTGATATAATAGGTAATGACGCAGGGAAATCTTGTTGTGGTCGCTGATACTTTCGTATTCGACTGTCGTCCGACATCGACTGACTGACTCCCCGACTGACTGATCCGTTACTCTTACTACTCCTACTTATTATAGGTGGGAGAGTCTATTAATTATAGAATAAGTGTGTTCCACCATAACAATATGTTACCAAATTTTCCATCATTCAATGCTACACGCGAAGATATATATGTTAGAGAATTGTGCAGCGTTCAGTTTTATAGGAGTAGATATATAATAGAATTATTTCTTGTATTCATTGCCATATTGAAAGATATACTTAACAGGACATGCCACGTGAGAGCATATAACTATTATTCCTTTCTTCGTACCTACGTGATTACTTTTATTTATTTCGTTGTTTTGTTTTGTGATGTCAACGAATACTCGTTGTTACTTTCATAATGCTCGTTGTAGTAGAGACTTTGTAATTGCAGATACAACTATAGTTACAACGTTGAACAATACTGGTGTGAAACGCCTTCGAATAACACTCGCGCTAATAGTACTTGCTCGATATATACTCGCTCGAACAGTGATCCCGTATAATGATCCGAACAGAGTAATAGTATAGTAAATAGTATAGTGAATAGAGATCTGTATATTAATAGAGGGTAGTGTAGAAATAGCGATCGTTTAGACGTCACACTACTACCTACACATGTGTTTCTCCCAAGGTCATGTGATCCACTTAATTCAATAATGGGATCACTGGCGGTCTATGTTCAAACTCAAGTGTCGGCAGCGACACTTTATTCTTATATAACATTTTGATTAGCTTTTGATTGTCATTACAGGTAAGAAAGCGTTCGATAATCGATATTAAAACGGTTTTAAATTGTAATAAATGTAATTCTCTGTTTATGGCGTCGTTCGTGATAAATATTGTCAAGAGACAAATACAAAGGAATGGTAAAGACAAAAAGAAAAGTAAAAGTAAAATCCAGTAACTCAATAATTACAAAAGCCTTAGTATATTTTGATATATTTATCTATGAAAGGAGATTTTATCGTGGTTGTTTTTAAAGGTGCGTTATTTAATAAATCTTTGTATTGCTTTGAAGTACACAAGGTCGTTCTGTTTTCTAAGGTAATGTAATTTTTTTTCCTGCTGGGAGATTCTTTCTTGCTATAATTCTTTTTTGTATATTTCTTCAGGCGTACACTGATTTTCTCTAAGTTATCAAGTTACCTAAAGACGAAATGAGAAACCGATAAACAATAAGTGAAAACAACTATGAATACAACGTTGTGTCTTGTGTCACCGTCTGTCCGGGGGTGATGTCAGTAGATTGTGCCGAAATCCAATCAGTCAGCTCAGCCTGCGAGAGCGTTGAAAGGGTCACATACTTGTATGAAATTCTACCTCTGGAATTTTCCGAAAACGAATAGCTTAGTATGTCTAAGAATTGTTTTCCATACTAGGCTGTGAAAATTATGTTCTGATGTTAAGAACTCAAATAATCCGAAAAGGGAAATACCTTTTTTTCTTTAGATATGCCAAAGCTATATTCATACGTTTGATAAATTACAATGAATATTCAAAGTTATTTATCCGAACTTTTCGTGCCTAATTAATAAGTTAGTAAGAAAAAGATCATCCACGAGTCACCATTTCTACATTTTTTTTTAACTAAATCATTATTTTTAAATTGAAAGATTTTCAAATGTTTATCCAAGAATGGAACTTTAAAAATCTTTGGCCCTTATCTTGGATAAACTTTCATGAAAAATTGTTTTCTATGCAATTTTTATATGATTTAAATTAGATACATTCACTAATTTGGTAAACGTAAGCTTTAAAATGAATTTTTAAAAACGGAAAAGTTTCGTGAAGTTTTTATTTTAACTTTAACTGAAAGCTAAAGGATTTAAAATTTACTATATTGTGTATTGCAAAAAGTAATTATATTGATTGGAATCGATATTTTTTTCAGTAGAATCGATAAAGTCGGCCATTATGACGCATTTGTAAACAAAAGTTTATTCTCGATTTTATAAATCTTACAAAATGAAAATATATTTCTGAAACCTTATTTGAGGAGAATTAGCAAATTTAAAGTTAAGATAATCTGATTCGAAACAAATATAACTTATATCAGAAAATGTTGTTTACAAGCATTTCTTAAGCATAGGGTCTTTTTTCCGATTTATCGATCGATTTATCGACATCCTAACGTGTTGCCAAGTTAAATATAATAACACATAATTGATGATAGCAGACGATAAATTTTATAAGAGTTTTTTTTTTCCGTAAGGGGTCAACACTTAAAACACATAACTTTTTAATGATAATGTCATGTATGAACTGGCATACTTGGAAAATCTGGGACGCTTAAACACACACACAAAAAAATCGAAATTCTTTTTTAAAAATATTCGGGGTCGTCAGCTTAAATAATGCCTTAGCTTTACTGCGTTTTTACTTGTTCGATTTAGAACAGATTTTCAGTAAAACGGGCTCCGATTTTGTAAAAATAAATTCAATGATTTTAATTCTTTAAAGAATTCTGCTTTTAATTAATATAATCACTAAAAATTAACACGTTGAATTTCTCAAGTTTTCATAAAATTAAGTAAGAGGGAGACACACTTAAAAATATATTTTTACCAAGATGTTTATTACAAACGGTTTTGGAAATAATTTAATTCATTTGTGAATAAGTATTGAAAATTTCATTAAAATCCAATAATTATTTGATTTTTGCAAGAATTTTCAAATTAATGTGTTTGTCACCACAAAAAATAGGCTAAAAGTTGTTATGCTGTTTAATAAAAATTTCGAATCTTCTAAAAAGAAGTAAAAAAATAATTAGATATATAAAAAATACTTTGTAATAATAACATAAATATTTTGACGATAAAACAATGTTTTTATTACATTTGGAGCATGTTTTCATCATGGTCTGATAATTTTTAGCGATTTCGTGGATATACCTAATTTAAATTCATTATACATTTCTATGCGGTTATTTTCAATATAAGAATTTCAAAAGAGCCACTTTTATAAATCTGAGATAAAAAAAGAATTTCTGACATAAATAAATAAAGTTATTTTTAAAAAATTGCTAGTTTACATGAATTGTCATTTTTAGTGTAATCCTGTGTATGACGAAAAACTACATCTGGCAGCAAGGTGTTTGATCGGGGGATTGGAGGTTTTGAGGAGCATGGAACCACCCCCTTAACTGCACTTGTTCCCAGGTCCACCCTCACCCGGGGTGGTAGGGCCTATTAAATTCCCACCTACTGACAAATACTGAACCCCTAAACAAAAACAAAAGACTATGAAAGAATAAAAGTAAGTTACCAGCAATACATTTTTATATTTAAAAAAAAAAATGACTATCAACATAATTTTAAAACAAAATGACTAGCAGTACAATTTCATAGTCAGTCAGTTACGTGACATGCGTGATACAAGTGTAGGCGATCATGTATCTTTTCGATACATTACTGACGAGGCAGTTTTTTTCCCCGCAGTAGGTTGTCATTTCTTTCTGCTGTAGACCAGTAGCCATGCAAGGTTACAGAGCCCAGTCTATCCTGCTATTTACCAATAGCTAGAGGGAGAAGACGAGGATTCATAGCTTTCCCAAGGGTATTAGAGAATATAATGGATTCGACTGGAATTCGAACTCGGCTCTCCTCAATCCGAGCCGCTATCCATTAATCCACCGTGCCTCCTCTCACAGTAGAATTACCAAAATATATTTTATAGAAAAATGACCAACAATGCATTTTATCTGCAGTTGAAGGTATGCAAGTACGCTCAAATTAGTTGAAAGCATAAAGTTACGTTCAAAATATATTTGGTTGATGCCATAAAATTGTGTTCAAAATATTTTTATTTCGACAGTAAATAACGCCTAGAATTTGATAAGCAACTAAATAAAATCAATCAATCAATCAACAACAACATGAAAGACGTCTTTCATGTTATTAATGTATGTAATATCCTAGAATTTCTTAAAGAAATCAAACGGTATTCCTAAATATAAGTTCAAAACAACAGCATAAAACACACATATCACTGCCTCTAGTAATTATGTCCACAGAAATATGTAATTCACAAAAGCTGTGTATCTTCTACCATGTTTTCAACTGTGAAAGAATAACATATATCATATTTTAATTAATTCAAAGCTCCTAAGAAAATTAAATTTCAGCATTAAATGACCCATAAGGAGTTGATATGCTGTTAAATAAATCAAATCCTTTTTAGTGATTATGATGTCTAAAAATGGGGGAACAATTTTTTTTCATACATCATCGTAAACATTACGCTCTCGTGCGGAGAATTTAAATAATTCAAAACTGGACGATCATATATTCTTTAAAACTATAAAAAAATATGATTTATATTCCCAAAGGCATAGGATTATCACACTTATCTCACCAAAATTCTTTATTGCTCTTAGTTGCCTAAGATAGGCCGGTGTTTTCATAATTTGCAGGGTTGATATTTTTTCTTGGTATGCAATAAAGTAGGGGTCTTAATAAAAAGGGGGCGGGAGATAATTTATAGGGCCAAAATATGTGAAATTAATAAACAGGGTGGCGATAATACACTCGAGTGCGGCCGTGGAATAAATAAACATCTAACCCGCCCTTGTCCATCCTGCATGTAACAAACTTGAATATTTTTTTTATTATGTTTTCGACATTTTGTAATGTTGTAAAATATTTCTACTGTTATATTTGGAAATAAACTCACGATCTATCTCATTAAAATTCGTTACTTCTTTTACAAGCGTAAAGAAAATCTAACACACGAGAGTTAATATTGATATATAGTTTTAATACATCACTGAGATATTAGGTTGGTGCAAAAATAATATCGTTTTTTGACGTTCAACTTAACGTCAAAAAACGACATTATTTTTGCACCAACCTAATATTTACAATAATTGCATAAGTCAATCTAATCTAAAATTTTAACGAGAATATTTTATCCTGTTTCGTAATTTTTTGGGGTTCAGGCAAACGTGCTGGTTTTGGCCGTCCTGTATAGTAACATTAGCATCTTGATTGTGACACTATTCTCCCTTCAAGTTACATGTGCCAGCCAATTTAGTTGTTGTTGTTGTTGCCGTTGAAAGTCCTCGAGTCGTGTAGTTTCAGATATTTAGTGCAGTCGTCAGATCAATGTTTAAAAACGATTTTGATTTGTGAAGCTTTCGGATCTGGTAAGACTGGAGCTACAGAATCCCAACGAACAGTACCAAATAAACGACATCACTTGAGAATTATCAACAACTAAAATGGATATCACATGTAACTCGAAGAGAAAATAATGAAATAATCAAGATGTTGGCGTTCAACACTACATCAAACAAAAGATTAGGAAGGAAATATCTCCGTCAATACTAGAAAGGGCAATAGCAGCTACTAGACTTGATAAACATATTTTCCTCAAAAGTCGTTTTAATAGAAATATTTTCTAAATTTCAAACAACAGTATCATGGTCTGCGCGGTCAATGAATACCAGATGTTTCCTTATAAGGAAACGGTTAATTTTGACATTATTATTGCAATTTTTTCGAATAAGAATGGTCAAGAGATACAAAATTCATTAGCCAGAAGACATTTTAAATCATTAATAGAAAATTCTTTTTTCCGTTGAAAGGTAATATGATCCGTTGTCTATGGCATAAGTACCTTCATTAAAAATAATTAATTCAGGAGCCAATATGAATTGCTGATGATTCCGACGTGTTTTTACACGTTTAAATATGATAAAATCTAATTTAATGTCAAAGAGAGGGAATCAAATAAACTTTTTTCCATCAATGTTTTCCGAACGTTCTGAAAAATAATTTTAATCGTCCGCAAAATATTTTTACTGGCCCCGAAGTTAACATAAAAAAAAAAACAAATTTAGTTATAATTTATAGCTGGTAGTTTTCTTTCTCTATGTACTCTGTATGATCAGGGAATTAGCAATCATGGCTCTTCACAATTTCTTGCCTTTTGTTACTCTTAATATATGGCGTCTTTTTGTTATATCTCCTAAACCTTGCCGGCCACCCGTTTACTCAAGCTCGCTAGGTAGTTTTCCTCTGTCCTTCTTGCCTATAATCTGTCCTGCGACTATAACATTTTAACGCCTCTTTCCTCATTATGTCTTAGAAATTTCAACAGTCTCTCCTTGTTGTTAAGTATATGTGTCCTTTTTGATTCCATTTTCATACTTGCAAAATAAAACACCATTAAAATGTTGATGAAGTACATATCTATTTTGATCTTTTCTCAGTGTTTGAACTGTAGGTTCCGTGACTTGAAGTCACTATTCCGACATTCGTTTATTTGCAATACAGCTATTACAGACTGTAACAAAATTTAAAAAAAAAAAAATATTAATGTACCGGGCGTAACAGCAAAATTGTCCAAATCGTGTAACCGCAAAATTGTCCAATTGTTAAGCTCTGAAATATTGTATCTTAGAAATGAGCAAAGATATCTTACTGGAATTCTCCTTGTTTGTTAATTTTCATGCGCAAAGTAACTTTTATCATACTTTGGAAATTGCTCATTTGGTATCTAAACAACAAAAAAAACTTTAATATTTTTACGAAGAAATGTCACTTAGAATTAACCACCTAATATCGGACTAAATTTTCTATGATTGTGTAAAGATATTATGATTAAAGATAAAATAAAGATAAAATAAAACACAATAATAATAATAATAATAATAATAATAATAATAATGATAATAACAATAACAATAATAATGAAAATTATAATTAAAATAAAATAAAACAATAAACTAAAATTTGTATCAAATAAATTAAATAAAAAATAAAAATACTAAAATACTCCCAGCATGCAACAAAAACTACTTTTGCCGGAAATACAAACACCCCACCAAAAGACGTTACTTTCGATCTCTTCAGTACGTATGTCAACACTCTCTGTGATATGGCTTGTAATACTACAGAGTAAATTCTCCCTTTTATCACATGTACCATAAAACAATTGTAACATGACACACACACACACACACACACACACACACACACACACACACACACACACACACACACACACAGACTAATACACACAAAAATATAAATAAATTGTATGGGATTAACATACAATTTATCAGGTTTTTCATGTTATTTGTGTACGTTATATTTCCTGTCAAGTAAGGCTAATTTCTACTGCTATGTTGCATGTGAATTCCTCACAATTGCTTGCGATTTAGACAAAATCTAGTTGGCGTTTTCAACTTAGTGTATGAAACACAGGAAACATAACTCTTAAATATTTGTTAATGGTTTATTCAAGTTTCATAACCAACGATTTTCAGAAAAATATAATGTTCTTTGTTTCTTCAATAAATTCTCAAAATAAATCCTAATAATTTTTCACATTTAGAGATAAATATTACAAATATTTAAATCTAAACACTTCAACGTCATTTTTCATTCAGGTTTCATTCGCCAGTTAAAAAAGCGATTAGATTGTGTGTGTGTGTGTGTGTGTGTGTGTGTGTGCGTGCGTGAGCGCGTATGCATGCCTGTGTGGGTGTGTGTTTGTTTAAGCAAGGCGATAAAGCCACAAGGGTGCAAAAGGGTTACTGTGTGTAAAAGAATAGGAGAAAAAAACCTATTAAGGAGCGAGAACGATAAAAGAAGGATCAAGAACATAGAAGATAACGATTGATATTATATTTAACCTTTTGAAGATCAAAGTTCTCTGGGAAGCAAGAAGCCGGAAGAGATTTCCACAAGCGAGAAGTGCGATAAAAGAAACGGTGAGAATAGAACTTACGGTTACATCTAGCCATTCCAACTATAAAATGATGACACATTGTGACTAATCTGGGATTGGGATTAAATCATAACGTCTAGGCACCAAAGAAGAAAGCGATGCTTATTTAGGAAATACAAAAATGTGGCCCAAGGCCGACAGAGGGAGATAGAAGAAAGCTGGTCTTATCTTAAACATAGCTAGCCACAATTACTTACTTACCACATTTCTACTTGCCATTTTTATCAGATCCATCATAATATATCAGTTACTATTTAGTCCTAACTAGTTCTCATATGTGCAATTTGTCTGCGGCGGTTAGGGAATAAAAATAACTTTAAAAAATAAAACCCTAATGAATATTTAGAATGATTGCATTTTAATATACAAAAAACTATACAAAATAGTGTTAGTAATTGTTGTGTCGTGGCACAATAGGAAAAATAAGAAAATCAAGTCGAAGTTGGTTTAAAGAACAAGTGTATTTAACATCACAGATACAAAGGTAGGAAACGGGTACTACTCAGCTAGGCAGTTGTAGTACTGTCGCTGCTTACACCGGGTAGATATTACTGGCACTATATATAGTGAGAACCGGTGTAATTCCCTTGTGTTATAGGCCGCTGCAACAGTAATATAGAAGAAAGCTCATCAGAATAATTACTACGACTATATAGAAAAGGCACAGTTAATGCGTTACGACTGTGGAAAATAAGCTGAAACCTAGGTGCCAAGTCAGGACCAATACATAGCAGAGGCAACGCATCAGATGCGGCAGAAATATCCAATTCCTAGACAAATCGTAGACTTATAAATATGTTTTCTAGCATGACACAGAGAACTAACCTTCCTAGAGGAAGAACTAGCAATTGAAAACTATGTAGTCTATTTATTAAAAGCCTGACAGTATTGGTGAGAACTAAGAATTATCTTTAATTAAAGAAATGAGCTACTTCGAGAATAACTATAATAGAAACTCGGATATCGACCCAACCAAAAAAGCCTAACCAGTTGTACCTGGCAAGATGAGAAAATGGTAATCTCGAGGTTTTAGAAGGAAATAATATTCGTCTTTACAGAAAAAAAAAAGAAAGCAAAATCAAAAATTAGCAAAAAATATAAGAAACTGTAAGCTAAAATATACTTAAACAAGTATTATTATATATCGGGAACACTGTATTTTATAAGAAACACAATAAGATAAAAAAAATGATGACTATAGCTTTACAGAACTCCCGTTCCTATATTTACTTTGTATTCAGTTCAACAACTCACCATTCAACCAATAAAATATTAATCTGAAATCTGGCCTTTCTTAAGGCCTTTTATTCAAGATACTTTCAAAATAGACAAAGCTGCTTCTATTCTTCTGAATCGTCTTTCATTCCCTTTAACAGCGAATAAAGCATCGTATATGTCATCCGAAAAGGGGTCACGTCATGAAATATGGAGGCGGCTACAGTTCAGTAAACAATAACAATTCTAGTTCAATCTCAGTCTGGTGCTTGTCAAATATTTTTAGCTTTCAACAAATGTTCTGATTTAGTTTTTCTCGTTTTCAAGTTACTTAAAGTGACAATAAAAATCACTCAACTGTTATCATGGAAATATCAAGGAATTAAATCTAAATATATATATATATATATATATATATATATATATATATATATATATATACACTGCGTGCCAAATTATTATCGAGATAACTTTTTTTCTAATATTTCAAAAACCGTCCAATCAATTCACACATAATTTTCACATAATGTTGGCTCCACTGACCTGCGCAATCACTGAAATTTTCGACCTGATCCGCGCAATGTAAACAAACTTGCGTCATATTTGTTATCAGCACGGTTATTTGAGCGTGCCAAATTATTTGAAAGGTTTAGTAAAATTCCCAGAATTGAGCAAACAAAACGTTTATTAATGTTGCACGTGAATGTTTATGATCAAAAGAAGCTAATAAATAAGATAATCAAACAAATAATAACAGATACAAACAAAGGCACAGTTTTAAACAAATTAATAGGGAATGTGCTTTCTCTGTTTTGAAATGACTTGAAAAAGTCAACGATCCATAGAATTTGTTAATTGTAGGATGTCATCTGCTGTAATGCTGCGAGATATGTCAAGAATTGCTTCCTACAACTCAACGTTGCTCCTGAATTGTCGTCCGTTGTCGTACAGTCTTCGCTTCATGATGCTCCAAAGGTTTTCGATTGGGTTCCAATCCGGAGAATTTGGTAGCCACTTCATTTTTCGAGGTCCATCGAAGTCTAACTGTTTCAAATATTCAGTAGTCTTGTGAGTAGCATGTGAGGGAGCATTATCTTGCATAAAAACAATGGCCCTTCTGAAGGCAACTCTTTACCTTTTCATCCATGGTTCAAGATGCTCCTTCATAAACGCTATGTATGCATCAGCAGTCATTTTGACATCATCTGGTACTCTCCATGGGCCCACCAATGTTTTTCCAATAATACCACCCCAGATCATTATGCCTCCACCGCCTTGTTGGCGTCTCAAACGCTGATGGCGATTCTCTCCGTTCATTACCCAGCCTTTGCACCATCTATCTGGCCCATCAAGTGTTGCTCGAGTTTCGTCTGTGAACAAAACTTTAGAGAAGTCAATCTTCATATTGACCTCGGCCCATTTCAATCAATTTTGAATGTGATTTCTCGTCAACGGAGGCTTCGATACAGGTTTGACTGTTGTTGCTGTTTTCCTCACCGACACCGCGTACTTTTAGACACAGTATGATCCCCAATGCGACTGAAAAGCTCTTGGCTGGTAAGTCCAGGGTTCTTCGTAGCCTTTCGTTTAAGTCGTGACATGAGACGACATGAAATAACCCTCGGCTTGCCTTTATCTGCTCTTTTGCGTACTTGTGTAGGGCCGGTGGTGAACTTTTTCACTGTTTGATGACACCTCCCTATCATTTTAGAAATTTCTAGGGTAGATTTATCTTTTGAGAGTTCTAAGGTGATAGTTTTCTTTTCAGCATCATGTGTGAATTGATTGGGCGGTTTTTGAAATATTAGAAAAAATATTATCTCGATAATAATTTGGCACGCAGTGTATATATATATATATAGGTATGATAAAAAACTATGTATACGCACACATATTTGCACTTACATATATATTTTTCTCAGATATTATAAAAACAGTGCCCAATGTCATATAATATAGCTATTAAGTATATATTAATGCATCTACATAACATCTCTTGTCGATAGCACAAATCGGAGTTTCATGCGGATGGGCAATCTTCAGGTACACAATACTCACGTGAGTATTCTGCCCCTGAAGATCGCATATCCGCATGAAACTTCGAGTCGCGCTATCCACGAGGGATACTAGGATACTATGTATATACATACATACACACACACACACACACACACATATATATATATATATATATATATATTATTAAAAGAATATACATAGTATCCTAGTATCCCTCGTCGATGGCACGACTCGATACTAGGATACTATGTATATTCATTAATATATATATATATATATATATATATATATATATATATATATATATATATATATATATATATGGGGATTCGAACTTGGCTCTCCGATTTCTCATTCCGAGCAGGTATCCATCACATCGAGACATAGAGATTTTTAAAGAAAAAAAGTACTCGATAATGGCTAATATCAGAGCACAATGCAATCGGATCTATAGAACATTTGGAGAGTTTTTACACTTTTTGAACAAAGAGAAGGTCAAAACTGTCGAAATGTTCTTTGGATACGAGCGCTTTTGCCTAAGCTATTAGCCATTATCATTCTCAAACATGTTGTTAGCTGAATATATATATATTAGGGTAGGTCGATTTTTGACTTTTTTTAAAATATCAAAAAGAATAATGTACCGAAAGTTGTGTATAGACCAATTAAGTACTGATACAAAAAATTAGATCTGTCACTTCAACGGTTTTTTGAGCATTTCGCATCAAAGATCGTAGAGAAAAATGCACTGAAAAATCCACGATTTTGCAAGATTTAGACTAAATATTGTTAAAAAAAACAAACATTTTCACTATTTAAATCAGGGAATGTTGTTATTTTGTTTTATCTAAATTAAATAAAATGTAGAAATTATAAGTAAACTTCAAATTGAAAATTTCCCCCCTCCTATTATCACTGACGATTTTGAAATGCTGTTTTTTGCCTCATGAATTAAGCAGTATTAGTTGAATACATTAAAAAATTGATTTTTTCTATTTTGAATGAAAGTACAACAAACAAACAAATATGAAAAAATAAAGAATAGTTTAATAGGGCTTAATATACAGAGTCAAATAGCATATTTTCTAATATTTATATATATATATATATATATATATATATATATATATATATATATATATATATATACTGTACCACCCTCAGACAAAAATGATGGTCTCAAATTCTGACACAAAGCTTTTGCTATTATGTGCTGGTGCCTTGCTTCAAAGCCATACACAGATTGGGAAACTTCTGTTGTTAACTTGACTGCCCGTTTCATGCCTTGAGAATGTGACGGAAAATCTGGCAAGTCAAGTTTCGTACCATTTAATAATTATTCCCGAAGTTCATTTTCAGAAAATTCTTCTGTGAGTGGTGGTTCACAAACTACACTTAATGTCTGATATTTTAACTGTCTCCAGTGCATAGCTTTAAAATTGATAGTTGTGATTCTTTTTAATTTTTTCTTGGTTTGCTCCCCACTCTTGAAAGAATATAAAAATTAATTTGATTTATTTTTAAAAAATTGCAATCTGTACTGCTTTAATATTTATGTTGAAATTAGATAAAATCCTTCAAATGATTCCATAAATCAGTAAAACTAATTTAGTCAATTTTATATGAATAAATATTTACTTACCTAATGGCCAAAATTCTTTTTATAGATTCTTCTCTCACTTCCAATTCATCAGATTTGACCATTGAATATAAGATATTTTCAGGCAGTAAGGCGAAAGCATTGTATTGTATATTTTTCAATGTGATCTGGATTTCATATGGTTGCTTCCTAATCCTTTGGATCATATTGAAAATATACATTTGCTGATTGTGGAACTTGTTATTTCGTTTATTTTCGAACCGGCTAATGGCATACACATTCACAATAAAATTTATTAAACTGTGGAGTTTGGTTGAAATATTTCGTGGGTATGCACCATGAGTCCATAAGCACATCAGACTGATGCCTAAAGTTAACCACCTTGCCTGGTTTAATGGACCAATTTTCGAATGATGCAAATCTAGAATCCACCTTATCTCGAGAAATACCCACTGTATATTCATAAAGGAGTCTTTGGTCACAACTAAGGGTATCTGCATTTTCAATTTTTAAAATAGAATCCAGAGGACTGCCAACAGCTGAAAATGATATTTGGGGTAAATTGTGGTAATCATTTGCACGTAATCTTCCAAGTGGACCATTGAATGTGGCTGGGATTTTTTGTGGTACCATCAACATGTTTAAAAGAGCTCTAAACGGAAGTTTATTTTGGTGCAAGGAGCCACCAATAATATGAAGATTTCTGTTAAGTTTTCTTCCTAGAGCTGCAGCAAATCCACCTTCACACCCTGAATTGGCATTAGTGTTTGTCAACAAGAATAGCCTTGATAGTGATCACACTGTTGAATTCATGCAAAACATCAGCCACTTGCTCGGCAAGAACCACAACAATTGCACCAATATTAGGAAGAGCCTTGATGTCAGATATTCACTTTCATATGTAATCTTTGTGACAGTCAAGTGGCGTTCTGGTCTCTTGGTCTTTTTTTCCAGTCTTCCCTCTATTTTCCTCCACTATTTCCCTGTACATTAGTGTGTCTTTGTCAGTTCTCCCATCAACTCCAGTACAAAAAGTTTCCACCTTTTCATCATGCTGTTGATGGTTATTTGTTTTCACTTTAAACCTTTGCTCTATCAATTTTACATTTATCTATATAAATATCTTTTTATATTAATATTGGGGATAAGAAATTCCATAGCCCTCAAATCCAAGAGCAATGCATTTGCAAGGCTGGCTCCAAGATTGTAAGATACATCACCCATGATCAACTCTAGAGCATACCGTGGAATTTTGATAAGGCTCGCCGCTATATAGAAATAGGAAGATCATGTAGTACACACCTCAATTTAATCAATTAGTAAATATTAATACGAGCTGTAAGATCCTCAAATTAATCGATAAACATTTTCTGAAAAGTAACCCTCTTAGTAAAATATTCAATAGGAATACATTAAAACTTAGTTATAGTTGCACAAATAACATTGAGAAAATCAAAAGTTGTACGACAATAGAACTCTAAACCAATTCAATAATTTTAATCATAATGCAAGCACAAATGAAAATATTGTTAAGAACAATGACTAATGTAATTGTAAAAATCCTAACCAGTGCCCAATATCTAAAAAAATGTTTAACCGAATCCCTTTTGTATCCTTGTTCTATTTCTACAATAGAAAATCCGAAGTTTCAAAAGTTTTATATTGGTAGTACCAAGAATACCTGTAAAACCCAGTGGTATCAGCACATGTCTTCTTTTACTGATATTACTTATAAATATAAATATTTTTGGAAGTGGAATGATGAAAATAAAACTTGAAGTTAAATGGAAAATTTTAAAACTGGCAAGAATATGTATATCCTTATTGGAACCTTTCTTTCTGTGTTTACAGGAGAAAATGCAGATTATCAGGTTTTTGTATAGGGATAATTTATTGAATCAAAACATTGAATTAACGGTTAATTGTAAGCACATCTTAATTTGACGCTACAATCTTGCTAGATTTTTTAGATAATAGCTTATATTTTACCATATAATGCGTATCATTTGTTTGTAAGATCAATTTTGACGTAGTATTTTTGTACATTATTCTTCTAGTACTGATAACAATATTTAGTATATAGGTATATGAGTTTGGCTGACATCTTGACATTTTCCATAGATTGTTTTTATTAACACTTTATATGTGACCCTATAGGTAACAGTTGCATTTTATTTTGGATGATTTATATATTTTAATTAATTTTTTTAAAATCAATATGCTTAATGTTGGGTTTGATCTAATTATATAAATAATTTTGTTTGATTTATATATTTTAATAATTTTGCTTGGTTATTTTGTTTGTCATGTTTTTTTTTCATTTATTTTTTTCATATTTTATTTATTTCTTAAAGAGTCATATTATTTACCGACTATGAATTGCGAAATTCTAACTTTTAACCCACAAAATATGGGGTTTGTCAAAAGCCTTGTTAAATTACATTTCCTTTTTCATAGGAAGTGCCAATTGTCATAAGGCTATAATGAGCAAACTTAATTGTATTGAATATAACGTTTATGTTTGTCAGCGATTTTAAATGACCTCTGACTTAACGTAGACCGTTTTGATTATAAACAAAACAAATTTCATCGCTATCTACTCCCATTTCTTTTATACTTTATTCATTTCTTCCTTTCCTCTGGATAAAAGACAGTATGTTATGTCTTTCTTTCTTACACTTTTTCTTTTTTCGCCTGAAAAGAGGTTGTATGTGGTTTTAAATTTTAAATTTCAATAAACAGTCTTATAACTAGTAATTTACTAACACCTGATGAGATGTGTTGGTATACACCAAGACATGGCTTCATTTATGTAGCGTTGACCTTCATGTTGATGTAATTATCCTAAAATAAAGTATATATATATATATATATATATATATATATATATATATATATTGTCAGCAGTCAATATACCGTATAACACCCTTGAGCTCTTAGCCTTGGAGCGGATAGATTGGAGATCAACGTGTTTTAGTGAACTCAGCAATTTTCAATCAGCTTGTCTGAATCATCTTTAAGAAGCGAGAGCAAGATCTAAAAGGTCAGCCAATCTAACAGTGATCTCATCTCACAATCCTCACACTTGGTCCACATCTGGCCTCCTTTGTAAATCACTAGCGGGTCTTAAATGCTACTTAAGATTATCACACAAAATTTCTTAACTGAATCAACTAGGCTGTCAGATCCTCATACGTCGAAAACGACGGGAGATTCCATTATATATATATATATATATATATATATATATATATATATATATATATATTGACAATCTAACTGTCAGGGTTTCAATTCTCGGTAGTGGAAGCGCACTGATGATGAGTCCTAAATATAAGACGAAACGGCCGTCCAGTGATTTCTGCATTCTGTTGAGGTTTCTATCAGACTCGATGAATTAATTAATTATAATTATCAAATCCTCCTAATAATTACTATCTGTGTATATCATCGCTTGAACCGGATTCTAATGCTCTAGAGTGAGCGGCTTGGTGAGAGTAGTCGTGGCTCCAGGGGGCACAGTCCTATGGTTACAGAGAACGCAGTATGGTTCCACCACGGAATATGTGAGCGAGTGGCGCTATATTGAGTCTGATTTGCCATCTCTTCGTCACCCAGACCCGGTGGAACAGTTGGTGGATGCGCACTGCTGACGAGTCCCAAATATAGGACGAAACGGTCGTCCAGGGCTTTCTGCATTCTGTTGAGGTTTCTATCAAACTCGATGAATTCAATATATATATATATATATATATATATATATATATATATATATATAAACAATAACTTGTATGCACAGAAATAAAATAGATTATAACAAAATAAACGTTATTTTTTATACCTTTAGGATTCTTTCAACTGACACTTTTTCAAAACGGATTCGTTGGCGATATACAAACACAATCTAATCACATTAATAATCTCCAAGAAATCCAGTGCTGTGTAGATGCAGGTTGTTTCGACTTCCGTCATGTAACAATCACTTCTAAATTTGCATGACTGTCACTCGGTTGTTGTCCTTGCAGGGAGACAGGCAAATTTTGACCCTCAATCAACCGTAATGAACGTATAAAATGCTGCTTTTGTTTGCATAGGCTCGGCTGGTGGAATCTGATATACAAGGCCCCGAGAACTCTAAGATGGTAAACCGAGCCAGCACTATGTAGAATGGAAAAGGATGTGTCCCCATACTCGGAGGCACAATCAGGATGATCCAACAAATGCTGCCCAATCCACGAGTCGTGAACTGCTTGAGTAGTTTTTTTTAAAATGCAGTTATGACTACTCGAACGCAAATACGCCGTAAAAATTCATCAATTCATCAGACCTACAAATTCAAAAACAAATTTTGAATTTGTAAGTCTGATGAATTGGATCATGATTACGATTACAATGTAATAAATTATAACCAGAGAATATTAGTGTTTGAGCCTTTTTATATATATATATATATATATATATATATATATATATATATATATATATATATATATATATATATATATAACGAGAGAAGGTGAAGGAATTGTCATTTATTAATCCGACAGATTTTATCACTTAAACGATATTTTAGTGGATACTCATATTTGTCTAGACGCTCCGTTTGTTTATTAAACATTATTTATTTATTTTCATCTACCAATCTGAATATTCGAGAAATCGTATTATGGAAAAATATCCTAACGAAGAGAGCATATATTTGCAGTGGATAGCCAGGCCAATGATGTAATTCAATTCAACCTTCGGCTATTTGTTGCAAACGTTATATTATATGGATGAGGGCACTGGAAGTAGACACGTTGCTTAAAGTTAAATTCCACGTCCAGTCTGTTGTGTTCACTTTGTCAAAATGCCCTTGGGAAATGTATGAGTTCCTCTTTTCTCCCCACCGTGCTTGTGTATTAATAGCAGAATAGACTGTGTTCTCCAGCCTTGGGCCTCCACTGAAAAGACCGGTTCACGTTCGATAAAGCGGTGTCCGGTTAGTACCGGTTAGTACTTAGATGGGGAACCGCTCACGAGCACCGATTTTTGTAAGCAACCAGACGATAGACGAACTTATCTACTCCTACTGAGGTAAAAAAGTAAAAATAAATAGTAAAGAAAAGTTTAGAGTTTAGGCGGAGACTTTAGAAATATAGAGTTAAAGTAGATTTAAGAAGCAACCGGAAACACAATAAACTTCAAAAGACCAAAAAATTACATTACCAGAAAATAGAAAATAAATTCTAAAATAATAAATTCACTGAAGAAAAACGAACACTCAATTTTTTTCCAAACTAATTAAAAAAGCTGAGCGTGGGATAAATGATTTAAGGTAATATATGAATCAGTTCCCTGAAGCAATTAATAGAAATTCTCTGTTATAATAAATAAATATGTCATTGTGTCACACTTCAACTTTACTCATAGTGACCGTAGCCGAAATGTCATACCATTTGGAAGGAGGTCGTCTCCGTGATCAAATTAAAAACATTCCGGGTTGGATCTAGACTCACAATCCTGAAATTCTGGATTCCCAAGTTTCCATTACAGCGATTGTTTTCGGATTCCGCCATTTTGGCTTCTACTGATAAAAAACAGAATAAATGGACACAACTCTCTATTTTTAAGTAGCTCATATCGAAATGAAAAAAAAAATCCTGTTCCCAAATTATAGTATTTCAAAATAAAATTGTCCGTGTTTTCAACTTTACTCCTAGAGGCCGTAGTCCAATAATATCATGCTATTTTGATATCAGGACGACTCTGTAAGCAAATTAAAACCATTCCACGCTGGATCGGGACCTGCAATCCTGAAATTTTGGATTCCCAAGTTTTCATTACTGCGATTGTTTTCGGTGATTTTTTACGTGATAGTTTGTGATTAAATTTTTGTAGGATGATTTTGATAAATTGGAAATAAATTTGGGAATATTCGAAATTAGCTGAGAAATCAAGCGGAAGTCACCCATGAAATAAAAATAATTGTTTGTACGGAAAATGAGGACCTACGTACATCAAATTGTCTTTAAATTAAGTGACAGCAGAAGAATTATTGTTGAACTTTTAAGAGGTAAGCATAAACATTAATTCACTATTTAAATGCAGTGATCAATTATGACTCCTGCTGTAAGTTTATTGTTGCTTATCGCATCTACTCCTCCCTCAACTATTATGATGAAGGCCCAATCAAGAGTCGATAGGGTGACGTTTAAGCTAGTAGAGAATAAATCTCATTTTAAACTTGCATATCTGCACGAAACTTTTAACATAAGTGCAAGAACTACATTTAATAGGTTCACTTTTGAAACGGCAAAGTCAATTTTCTCGGAAAATCTGGTTATAATTTTGAAATCTTTGGTGAGCAGAAAATGGCGGTTGTTTCAGTGAAAGGTCAGAAAGAAAAATATTAGAATGCATTGGCTCACTCCGAATTTCCGTGTTTGTTTTTAAGATGAAATCTAATAAAATAGAGGACGCCTATTAAATAGTTTACATTTTATACGACGATGATGGCGATAATGGTGTGATTTCTAGAAGTGTTATTTGTTAAAATATTTAAATATATATTCGATATTTGGAATATATGGATTGACAGTTATTTAAATACCAATGTTTTTATCAATGTTTCTAACAAGTTGCAAAACACTTGCTCTGTTGTCTAGTACAACGATAGACTCCTAAAGAAAGCCAGAAGGTATAACGGCAGAAACATGAGTTTGACAAGCAAGATGAGCAAACTGGTTAGAATAAGAAAGTATACAAAAACAATAATAATAATAATAATAATAATAATAATAATAATAATAATAATAATAACTCGACTAAAAATAGTCCGACATAAAAGTACATTTAAATAGTTATCGGCTTTGTACAACATTTGTATAATCGTAACAAGAGAATTCTATTAAAACATTGAACCACAGTTTGATTTGCGAACAATTAAAGATTTACGTTTTTCATGATTTAATTTTTAACGTCGTTGGCTCACTGCTGGTAAACAATATATTGCTGATTTTGATCATTAATGTCATTAATATGAAATGTTATTTCCGGGTCCTTAGCACCACTTTTAAGTATCTCAATTATGCACATCAGGGTGGGTCTATTTTGGGAGCGTGAGATTGCACTCAGTTTAAAAGTTGTTGTTTGATAATAGTAATAACGACACAAAATATTTTCCCAAATCGCTACCAATTTTTGAGGAAACGAATTTAAGTTTAAGTGCAAAATCCTAGCGTTGGAAATTAATTCCGGTGATTAGTGAAAGTCTTCTAGCACAGACTTCTAAAATTTATAATTTTCTGAAGCTTTACAAAGTGCATATTTACAAAATGAATGGCACAAACACATTATTACTAAATCATTGTCCAATAAAATAAAACCTTCATTTGTATCAAAAAGAAATTATATTGAACAATCTAGCTCTATTATGATTAATTATAGAGTACATTAGTTTTATTGCGATTTTCAATAAACAATGTTTTTTTGTTTTCCATTCATTGTATCTAATGCATAAAAAATATCAAATTTATTTGCATTTATTCTTGAATTAGTGAAATTCCGAAGTCTGTGCGCAAAAACCTGCAGAAATTAGGCATTTGTGGCCATTTTTTTCCGGACGATCTTTAAAATTAAATGCTCAAGAATAAACAAAAGCTTTGCATCTAATTCTTGGTGACACTATTTAACGCATCAAACGACAGGTTTGACTGTGAGTGCAAAGGTGTTTTTCTAAAGCAATATAAAACATCGACCTGCCCTAATGAACACACCCAGATAATGTAGGGTCCTTCATTGAATCATCAACTAATTGCTGAAATTAAGATGTGTTTGATTCAGATAATGTAGAATTGTTTACATCAGATGCTACAAACAAAAAGGGCTTAAAATATACTGCAATATCATGCCTATATATATATATATATATATATATATATATATATATATATATATATGTGTGTGTGTGTGTGTATATATATATATATATATATATATATATATATATATGGGGTGGTCGTATGTAAACATTCTCATATAAATAAATATATTTGCAAAAAGAAAACAAAAGGCACTATTCAAACTTTGATGGCCATCGATGCATTCAGATCGAAGCACGTCAGATTTAATGTTTCTAAAGAAACGCGGGTTCGAAGACAAAAGACAAAATGAAAACTTACCTTTACTTATATATTGTCATTTTACAGCAAACACACACACACACACACATATATATATATATATATATATATATATATATATTATTTTGATCCTTTCCAGTTGTCTAATCAGTTTCTAGATGATAAAATAAAATTCATCAAGGAAATCTCCGTAGTTTTTCTAACTTTCAATCTTTCCATTCAAGATCATCTTCATTAGTAAATTATAAAGACAAACTCATTGTAACTCCAATAAAATCTGCATTCCGTTGTGATGATAACTTTTAAAATCACGTATGAACGCGCTTAATTATAGTTATTTTAAAATTTAAAATTTATCTTTTGCAGTTATGGAATATCTTGCAGAACAAGCGATTTAGTATATATATATATATATATATATATATATATATATATATATATATAATATTATAAATTAATAATTCCATTTCATCCTCAAGCGAAAATTCGCTTGAGGATGAAATGGAACTAATGTCTTTAATTTAATTACAAAATTAAATTAAATTTAATTACAAACATACAAACAGTCTAAACATGTAAGTGTCCTTGGGAAAGATACGAATTCGCCTCTTCTACTACCAGCTATGACTAACTAGCAAGGAACGGCTGGGTGGTCTTTGGTTGGTCTATGGAAGGTTAACTCTGTATTTAAAAGTAGGGTTGTTTGCAGACACAGTGCCCCTCTATCTGCATCAGATCTTTGTATTCGGCTTTGTATTCGTAGAAGGTTCAATGAGTCACTCTCCTGGCAGCATCAGTCATATTGACACTCATTTCACTTTCAATTTTGACCATCAACAATACCTGTCCAGACTCTCCCACCTAAATGCGTCAAAAATATTTTCAGAGAATTAATATTAAATTTTGGCTTATAGATAAAACGGCCGTGGACATTCATAAAAATAAATTCTTCAGTCCTTGAATCAATTATAAGTCTTCCCATTCATGTCAGCGTAAGACGTTAGATCGAGAAGGCACAGTGAGTAACTCTCCTGGAAGTTATCATTAGTCATGTCGATGGAAGGCAAAAGTGGTTCTTTTAGACGACTAAAAGATAGCAGTTTCTTTTTGGAGGCTTTAAAATTAACAATCTTTTTCTTGCACCAGTTAACAACGGATTCACGCTGATAAATATTTCCCGAACACTGTAATATAAATACCCCAGAATATCTTTAGCCGAAGAAAGGGGAAAATATTTAATCAAATATTTAATATCTGTCTATGTCTTTTTTGTGCCATGCTCTTTTAGGGAGTGGAAAATCATGAATATTCACAAAGTAAATTTTATATATTATTGCATAGAAATATATTTATTCCAGTTAGCTCCAGATTTTTGACAAAATCCAGAGAAGAGTCTGCAATACAATCAGTCTTGACCAGGCATCTCGTCTCCGGTCACTTTCTCACGGACGTGACGAGGCTTCCCCCTGCATGACCTAACAAATATTTTCAGGGTAACTGCTTAGACGAGCATTTTTTCCTGATGCCCCGACTACACGAATTAAGCGTGCTACTTGATTGGCGATTAGGTCTCACAGTTTTAGTGCTGAACTAGCTAGATGCAACCGTTATTTCGACTCTAACATTTTTCCGCACTTCCCACCCGTGGAAATCCCTTCCAATCTCTTGCTTCCCTGATAACTGCAATCGTCAAATATTTAAATGTAATGTCAATTGCCATCTTCTGTCTTCTTGAAGCGTGTTCTTTTTTTTTTTTATCCTTTCCTCAATCCTTTCAGTTTTCAATCTTCTTATTCAGTTTCACCCCCTGTAACCCCTCTTGGAGTGAAATGAATTAAAAAATAAAATAAAAATAAACGAAGATTTCCATCTCTACAGCGATTCTTTTTGAGCGATAATTCCCGCCCAAAAGTCGCCAGATCGTTTGCAAGTTTAATGCCGGATGCCCTGATATTTTCACTTTTCAGTCAGAATCAGTAATTAAGAGATTATGTCACAATGTCTAGTATGAATTGAAAGGTTTTCTAAAAGTGCAACATTGAAATCGGTCTCTTCTTCTATGTACTGCCTCTCTCCAGGACATCGGCAATCACGGGCCTCTACAATTTCCTGACCTTTGTTGCTCTTACTAAATTTTGACTTTTTATAATCTCTCCTAAACTTTGTTCTGCCATCCATTTGCATAAGCCTTCCTCTGTCCATCTTGTATTCCATATATCCTGTGAGTATCAAATTTTCCAAGCCCTGTCTCCTCTACAAATGCCAATTCAGTCTTTCTCGTGTTAAGTACAAATGTCCTTTTTGTTTCTATTAACTCTAGAACTTCCTCTTTGTTCACATGTTCGGTACATGGTATTCTCAACATCCTGCTGTAGGGGTACATTTTGGCACTTCAAGTCTCTTCCTCTGTGAGGAGATTGTTCGACATTCACAAACATATAGGTGAACTTATATAACGTAATAGCTCACTACTCTTTAGTTAGTTTCTAACGAGATTTTCCTGTTTCTTAATACTTCGCTTAGCTTTTGTAAGGCATTACTAACTAGAAATTACAAAAAATCTGAGATTGTCAGCTCGTCTCGAATAAAAAGTAAAGCAGTTTTAACGGGTATATTAGACAATCTGGAAAATTTCTGTTCTTTTTTTACAGTGATTAAACTTTTAATTGTTAATTTTTGAATGTAAAACAGAAACGGTTATCTATCAAACAGAATTTAAACAATGCACCCCCCTAATACATTTCGTAAACATCCAGATAATAAAAGACACTTAAAATTTATCGAGAAAATCAATGCTTTTATATGTGTATTGGAACCTTCATGATACAATTTTCTTCTGGAAAATGCCATTTTAATGAAAAGTGATTTTTAACTCAGATGTTTTGAAAGTGCCATGAACTATGAATCACTTAGAATTAATATACATCCGCGGTATTTCAGTTTATCACATAAATAAGTACTGAAGAAATGTTGGATCCGTAAAACTTAAAATAAATTAATGTATGAATAAATAAATAAAAATATAACTGAGTTAGAATTAATTATAATCCCAATTCTAATGTAAAAGAAAAACAATCCTTCATATGCTTTACTTTAATCACGTTTTATCTCGCTAATGTAGAAATAAAATTATTTTCTGAAAATGCCGATGCATCGGCGAAACATCTTAAGATAGACATTTTCCAAATTCTTACTACTCCATCTGATTCTATTCCAAAATTTACTCATATTAGGTTGAATCTAATTTTTTCCTCTGAATTCTTATGCTTATTCAAGCATTAATGTGATTCCATGGCTTTTCTATGATGAAGCGCAGCCTTTCTGGTAATGTTTTATTCCTTTTTAAAAGAATAATTCCAGTTATGATTCAATGAAATATTTGTGGAATTTTTCTATAATTTGACCTTGTCAGAAATTTCGACCAGCCATGTTGTATGGAATAATACAATACCTGAATGTAAGCTTTAAACAATATGCCAAATATGGAAGAATTTCCTAGTCTACTTCCATAATCTTTTACAGTATGTAATACGATGTATTGAGGTAGCATGTTTTCAAAGAATGTCAGGCGTTTTCCTTTCACGGAGAAGCACTTTTATATTCAAAATGTATATTTGCGTTACAAATTCCTTATTCAAGAATTTCCATTTGAGTTCCATCAAATACAAAAGATTTCTCTTGCAAAATTTCTTAACTCCGCCTAAGTCATTGAACGCTGAACTAATTCTAAATATACTCTTCTTAGTCAGTTTTAAATAAGATGGACTTTTTTACTCGCCCGTAAAGATTTAGCTAAATATGACTGATTTTGTGTTAACCAAAAAGAGAAAAACAATTGTCGAAAGCAGAAGGATGTTTACAGAATTTTGGAGTTCTATTTACCCTAATTCCAGAAAAATAAACTACTGGACGCTATTTTTATAGTGTTGGTGTCTACGGAATAAATTCTAATAACCAAAAATACTATTATTAAAAGAGTGCTCAATACAGAGTAGAGCAAATATAATCTATTCAAAAATTATGACATAAATATTTTATAAAATCACTAAAGAAAATCACTTCAAATATGTGGCAATATTCTCGACGCTAAAGTTTGTAAAAGTTAGTAAGATGCAGTAGGATGTTTTGATTGGATACGTGTCCCGCGTAAAATAGTAAACGATAATATTCAAATAAATGTAAGAAAACATTCTGAATGTTAAAGAATGTAAAGGTTAGTGAGACGCTGCAGGATATTTTGAGCAATTTTTCATTAAAGTATATCGCCTGTGTATTTTGTATATATATATTGATTTTTATGTATTCGGAAGAGATAGGTTAGATACATGTATAATGAATTAGTAGAAAAATGGTGATGCGATGTAGTTTTTTAAACATGTGTTAAAATTGGTAATATTGCTATAAATATATTTTCATAATATTTTATCTTTAAAGAATTATATTCTTTTTTGATAAGGCTGGCGATTGTTTAAATTAAAGTTATGTCCTATACTGTTGCGGTGTAATACGAGAGAATTTGATTGTTTATCTAAACGCAAATCTCTTTTGTGTTTCTGGATGCGGATTTTTAGATCACGTGAAGTCTCCCCAATGTATATTTTATTGTACTGTAGGCATTTTGTTTGATAACCTCCGGCACTTGAATTGTTATTTATTTTATTTTTCCTTGTGATTATTTCTCCGAAATTTTGGGAGGTGGTTGTAACAATCCTCGTATTAGGGATGACTAATTCATTTGCGAATATATATATATATATATATATATATATATATATATATATATATATATATATATCGGAAATTAGTAGAAATGTAAAATGGCAGTAAATATTATATACACTTTAATAATATTCGTAATAAATATTTTATAGTGTTTGTTGGTTGATTTTGATACGGAGGGCCTCGGAATTTGGAATATTTGTTTATTATTTTCATGGTGTATTGTTGTTGTCAACAAGTATTTTCCTGTATTGTGAATCTATCTATCTATCTAGCTAGCTAGCTAGCTGTGTGTGTATGTGTATGTGTGTACGTACGTGTGTGTGTGTGAGTTTCAAGAGAATAAAATCAAGATGACTTCGTATCTTGGAAAAGCTGAATTTAGAAAATGGATGATAGTGCAGGCATAAACAGGGATTGTAAAGAGTTAAATGTTTCTTAGATCTATTAGAGATAGGAAGTTGTGGGGAGATATAATATTACGCATCCTTAATTGATACGACACATCAACACAGAAGAAATGAAAAGATGAGACAGAAGGAATAAACAGGATGGTAAGCAATTAAACATGGCTTCAAGAGACAGAAGAATCAGGATTTATGACATCTTGAAGGTGGATGGCCCCCAAAAGAATCCTTTTTCATAATATAAATTCCTTCTTTTGAAATATTGTTCCGAAATGCGACTGCACTTGATAAGAGCTAAATGTGAAACCATGTTTCGTAAATTTTAATTTATTTGGTTTTACGTATAAGAATGAACAAATTGGTCTTTCATTAATTCGGAGATGAACTCTCGGACTAATAGAGTAATATATTAAATGTATATATGGCGATAATAATGAAAATATACGTTTAAAGCAACTATTTGCTTTTATTTCTGTAAATGGCTGACGAAAGTCATTATGCATCATGGACATCTTTATTATCTTATATGTCATTTAAAAATTCATTTGATGCATTAGTGTGTTGCGTGTTTGTGTTGTGTGTGTATGTGTGGTCTAACCATTTGCAGCTTATTGAAATCGCTGTTGCTTTTAGACCCATCAAGAATTAGCAGACAGACATTAGGTTCTAGAGTGCTTTTGGATGTTAATAATAATCAGGGGTATTTAAGACAATAAAAATGCTTTCTCTTGTCAATGTTGTCAAAAAAGAAAATGATGGAAAAATCTGTCTTTCTTTCTCTCGTGCTTTTCTTTCGCACTGCAATTTTTTTTCTAATATGAATTTAAATTCCATTGAAAAAATAAACATCTACCTGCGTCATTTCTGTTCCATTTTCCTGACCCTCTCTACCCACTTCTTTTATTTCCATCTTTCTCGAACGAGTTCTTTTATGAAATCGTCGCCTGTTCTTCATATTTATGGAAAAGCTTTTAAAAACTTTAACATTACTTTGGTCGGTCCTTTCACTGGAAATATCTAATGATTGTTTATCCATTCTTCATTTCGATCTTTCCTTATTTCTTAATAGTGTTTCTTTGTTTTTTTTAAGTTATTTCTTTAGTTAGATTCTCTTTTTCAATCATTTCGTTTCGTACTTTCATTTTTCTTTCTTTATTTCTTTCTTTTGTTTGTTTTCTAGTTTCTTCTTTTCTTTTTCTTTCTTTCCTTCTTTATTTCTTTTGTTAGTTTCTTTGTTTGCGTCCCTTTACTTTTTATTGGCCTATTCTTTCTTTTTTTCTTTTTTTCTTTCTTTTTCCCCTTGTATTGGTTTGTTCTTTTCTTTCTTTCTTTCTTTCTTTCTTTCTTTCTTTCTTTCTTTCTTTCTCCCCTTGTATTGGTTTGTTCTTTTCTTTAGCTTTCTTTCTTTCTTTCTTTCTTTCTTTCTTTCTTTCTTTCTTTCTTTCTCCCCTTGTATTGGTTTGTTCTTTTCTTTAGCTTTCTTTCTTTCCTTTTTCTTTCTTTCTTTCTTTCTTTCTTTCTTTCTTTGTTGGTTTCTTTGCGTCTTTTTACTTTTTATTGTCTTGTTATTTCTTTCTTTCTTTTCCTTTTTATTTTTCTGTTTTCTTTCTTCTTTTTATTTTCTGTTTTCTTTCTTTATTTCTTTTCTTAATTTGACTATCGCTGTATATTTTTTTTGTTTCTGTGTTTTTTAATTTCTTTGCTTGTTTCTTTCTTTCTTTCTTTCTTTTTTTCATTTATTATTTTCTTCATTCATTCTTCTATTGATTTCTGTCTTTCTACCACTTGTTTATTCTCTTTTCTTTCTTTCGATTGATCATTTTTTTATTTTCTTTCACTTGTTCATTTTTTATTTTTCTTGCTTGTTATAATTTTTCTTTCTTCCTTTCTTTTTTTTGTTGGATGTTCCTTTCTTTCTTTTTCATTTCTTAACTGTTACTTATATTACTAGCTTTCTTCAATTTTGTCGGCTCTTTCTTTCTTTCTTTCTTTCTTTCTTTCTTTCTTTCAGATTTTATTGTAATTGTTCATGAAAGTATATAATTCCTACATTACCTTTGTACGTAGCTTATTCTGAATGTTCATATTTCTTTTTAGCCAACCTTGAGTTGGATTGTTTTTCTTCCAAATCTTTAATTTTTTTCTTTTGAACGATGATGATTGCAAGTTTAATGGCGATTACCGAGTCTCTCCGGCGCTGCTGATCCGTGACGTTCGTAAATGACTTTTTAAAAATTCACAAACACAGACAAATTTGAAAAAAAATAAATAAAAAAAGGTCATCTTGACAAACCAAAACTGAAAATAACCAAAGAAGAAAACAGTATTTATATCATTTGCTTCCTCCATCATTTTTTTTTCAAATAGAAGGAAAAATCTATTAAAAACAGGCGCTGTTTAACGGATTCGGGCGGTCGTGATACGTGATTTAATTCTAGTTAAACAAAAACCGGATGATGTGATTAGATTGGTTCTTTAATATAGACAGTTTGCAAATACCAGTTTTACTCAGGTTAAAACAATCTTGGAAAGAATCACATTTCAAGAGAGCTTTGGGAATCCCAGATTAATTCCTAATAGTAACACGGCATCCATGTGTTCCATTGCATGAAGAAATGTTATCTCAGAATAATACAAAAAATTGATCCAATTCTGAGTAATTACATTACTGTGTAATCTAGGGAAAGTTACTGAATAGAATAATCAAACGAAGATTGGTATTGAACGATAATACTTAGGACAAGAACAACACATATAAGATTCGCCAGTGGCGCGTAGAAGAAGTAGTGAACTATAAAAGTGGGTCAAGTAAATTCCCCAATGAATCGCCAACTGCAGGATATCTCCCAACCGCCCCATATGGTCAGATGTGGCACAAAGCCGAATATAATGTTGTGTATCCGAGCCCGTACAGTCGGTCAAAAATTCCGCGTAGACCTCCGTATAAAACGGGATCGGGTAGTTGTTTCGCAAGAGGAGACTTGCCTTTCAACATAGCCTCGTCTGGGGATGCTTTCTGCGCGGAGGCAAAGAGTTTGATCAGCAAAGTTGGAGACGAATCTCCAACTGAAGGATATCTAACAAACGAACCATGCGGTCTGATGTGGCACAAGGCCGAATTTAAAAATTCTCTTTAGACCCCGTATAAAACGGGGCAGGGTAGCTGTTTCCCCGAGCCGAGACTCTGTTCTTCGACATAGCCTCGTCTAGGGATGCTCTTTGTCTGGAGGCAGAGAGTTTGACCAGCACAGCTGGAGACGAATCTCCAGCTGCAGACCCACATACTGTATTTACTACTGTATTTGTGTGAATGGATACATACCCATTATCGTCCGTAGGTATGCTACAACAATTATTTACATGCAAACTATTAACCGCATCTATATTGATATTGGTTTAACGATTTGATCGTTGTGTTTTCTGACATTCATCAGGTGTTTGCTGATCTTGTGTTATCCTCCACAACAAAATCCTTTATTCAGTATCCGGAGGTATATCTTTATCATTCGTTTTTTTTTTTTTTTTTTTTGTTCAATGTCTAGGGATATCTCATCGAGTTCTAATTTAGTAGTGCACATTTAATCCTCGCCAAACCCACGTCTTCACTGTCCGGTCTAGAGATTGAACTCACAAGAATAATAAACAGTTATAGAGCATCTAACGACAAAAAAATAAAGAAATTAAACTCACCATTTATTACAAAAAATTAAAACCTCCGCAACTACGATCAGAAGTCACAATAAAAAAAATCAAAACTTCAGCTCGCAATTCACTTATAGATTTGGAGAAGGCTTCTCTGAAAAGAAGAAATATATTGATTTCACAGCTGCCACACTATTGAGCCATTTGGCGTGTATTATCTAAAAATAGCTCAATTAAAGCACTTGTCACCAACGTGCATAACGAAACTTTTTTTCATTATGTACCTTGGGGATATGTGCTTTAATTGAGCTACAAAAAAATACAACAACCCCTTATCAATAAATCAAAAGTGCTATACCACATAAGCTGTAAAAAACGATTACAACTTCTCGAAGCATTGACACAAAAATAACTCACCATCTATAAAATTATATTAAATTTAAGAATAAACATATTAAATATATTTCAGTAATAATATAAAGTAAGACGAGACGAACTAAGTGGACACGTGGAAACGCACGCAATGCCAAAGACAGGGAACAAAAGAAAGCGAGTCTTTGAGAATGATAACGATAGCCTAAAATACTCCCAGACTGAACAAATATATATATATATATATATATATATATATATATATATATATATATACATATTTATTATATATATATATATATATATATATATATATATATATATATATATATATGCCTGAAATCAAGAAAATCATAAATCTATACAACAGAATTTACATTAAATAAAAGAAAACAATACTTTGCCTTTCCCAGATATCATGCTACACTGCGTTAACAGCAGCTTAAAACTTAGTGTCCACTGAAAATCAACAACTACAAATGATCTTATGAATTTCTATTCCCATCATAACAACAAAATAAAAACCGGAATAATCATTCTATTAAGAGCACTCAGAATTTGAAGCCCTGAATATTTACACGAAGAGAGAAATATAATGAAAATACTTTCAAGCTCCCCCAATATCCTGACGATTTCATATTCAATGCGAAACAAAAAGCTCATAAAATTTTCCGAAGTAGAAAAATAGCCGCTCCTGACAAAACCAACACATAAAAAATATATTGTTTTACCCATTAACTACCTACACAACTACAATTGAAAATAATTTATTTTTAGAGAGCATGCAAACAAGGGGGAGGCTTATACTTGACATTAGAAAGAGGCAGTTGAAGTTCCTGGGACAAATAATGAGGAAGGAGGGCCTGGAGAATCTGATACTCACGGGTCGGATAGAAGAAAGGAGAGACAAAGGAAAGCAGCGCGTGACATACCTGGCAAACTTGAGCAGGTGGGCAACAGAACGTGGTCTGGAGGAGAAAGAAGGAACTTGTTGAGAGCTGCAAGGGATAGATGGAGGGGGAGAGTCATGATCGCCTACATCCTGAAAGGACATGGCACATTGTTGAAACTTGACTAATGCATGGAATAATAATGCAACAAAAAATGTACTTAGAACAAAATGTATTGAAACAAGAAAGTGTACACAATATTTGCATGTAGTCTTTTGTATATTCCTGGTAAGACCGTTCCTGGAGAATGTGTTGACTGAGTCGCAGTCGGGCAGAGTCTCTGGTTGAATCTCTTGATTCCTTCCTCTCTTCCCGGTACCAACCATATTTATATGGTCGGTACTCCACTATGCAAATTAGGTGGATCCTACCACAACACACATAAAAATAGAGAAACGCAACAAAAAAAATTGTCACAACTACGTCGTCTAAAACAATACCAGACTTAATACCAAAAACAAAATATACTTTATCACCTGTACTGAATACCAGAATTAATACATTGGAGAAACCTGTAGAGATTTGAATAAATATATAATATTATATAAACACAAAAGAGATATAAAAAACATATTAAACGCATTATTTCTAACCGGAACGCGGCTGACTACAATTTCGACATAAAAATGCTACTCTAGTGAAAAGTGAAAATTGTTCACTAATGAGGAAAATTTTTAGAAAGTGGTTTAATTGCTAGTTCATCGACAGTAATTTATAGGTTCGTATAACGTTTCAATATTCTTGACAGATCTTCTATTATCACAATATGGGATATTTAATAACAAAGATCATGGAAAAAAATAATAAAACTATTCTTAATAAAATCGGCTAAATCATATGCCCAAATTTCATTATTAAAAAAAAAATTATTTCGACTGTCGAACCAACAAAAACTAATTGAGCCCGATGTTGTCGCAAAGAATTAAACGAACGAAAAATGTTCAACGTTGTCGTACATCTTCTTAAAATTGTTCATATATATATATATATATATATATATATATATATATATATATATATATATATATATATAATGTTACCCCTCTCTATAGCTTTCATTTACTCTAACATTCGTCCCACACTCTCATACATAAACTCTCACTAAATTTTATATTTTATTCCCGGAGTTGTTTTTTCTGTTTTCTTTTTGAATTTGTAGGTCTGATGAATTGGATCGTATTTACGATTCCAATGGAATAAATTATGACCATGAAATATTAGTGTTTAAGCCTTTTTATTATATCCTTACTCTGTCCTGGACATTGAGTTCTACCTGGATTCTATCCTCTTGGAATTTTTTTAATAGAGATATATATGTATGTGTATGTATGTATGTATATATATTTATATATTTTAGATATATGATTGCATATGTATGTGTATATTTACTAATATATATATATATATATATATATATATATATATATATATATATATATATATATATATATCGTTCTCCCATGTATATACATATATGTTTGGTTATATAAACACAAACCGAATTATTCACAAATATTTACATATAATCGCTAAAATATATTGATATATATATACAAGCACTGTATAGGTACAAATATATACCCTGACAACACCCAGTTCTTGATAATAACCGATACGTTGGAAAGTATTTGTTTAAGTCTTCCAAAACAAATCATAACAGGAACTATGGATAGTTTACCCATTTTTTTGATCCATCGTCATGGAAAATTAGAAAAATACAAGAAAGAATAAACACATATTTGTTTGTGAATTTATTAAAGCTATCTTAATTAAATATATACGAATATCTTTGTATATACATATATACAAAGTTATTTCGATATTGAATAATATTCCTCGTTTGCATAAAAAATGTAAATAAAATCTGTACACACACAACCACATGTGTGCACATATGAAGAGGAGAAATACATTGAAAATACATTTAAATCTCCTCCAGTACCCTAATTATTTCATATTCAGTACGAAACAAAAGGCTCATTAAGGACCTTGCTTTCTACATGGTTCATGTATAAATTAAATAAAGTAGGGCCTAAAATCGAAACCATCGTTACACCGAAAGTCTTTTGTGTAAATGTTACGATAGCGATTGTAAAAAAATGTACTTCTGTGATGCAAGAGAGTCGGAACTCGTATTGCAATTCTCAAATTTGTATGTGCAATAATTTAATAATTGTAACAAAGCCTCTATATATGCCGTATATAGACGACATTTTCTAATAGATCAGCATATCCCTAATACCGTTGTAAATGACGTCACCTTGAGGGAAACACAGAATTAGCCAAAAGCATATTCTCAAACAAAAAATGAAATGCTTGAAAACGAATATATCAACATTCAAAATTACTCAGGAAAAGAACAAAATATACAAACTTTACCGAGTATATTAAACCTAATTCAGAAATATCTGATATATATATATATATATATATATATACTTGGGCAGCAATCCCTCTTTTAGTCTCATTAAACACGAATCACAAGTCAATGGGGTTATCTTTTTCTTTTATTTTAATATTAATTAATTATTATTAATTTCCTTCTTTTTCCGTCCATAAATTATATAGAAATTGTTTGCACCCCTGTGTCGTGTGCGGGTGTGGTCCTACTAACATAACATAATATAGTCCGATGAAGTACTGAAGGACGAAAAGCGTTAAAAGTAAACTTTTGCCGCTTTGACATTAAAATTAGTAAAGTTAATGAGATAAAATTGAGACATTAAAATTAGTAAAGTTAATGAGATAAAATGGAGAATTCACTTCGCTAACTAAATAGATAGATAGATAGATAGATAGATAGATAGATAGATAGATAGATAGATAGATAGAGCAAAAAGTAATGAGGACAATAGTACAAGAAGTAATACAATAATACAAAGCGCATTTACTTGATTCAGTTTATTCACTTTCATTGACGCTGTCACACATCGAGAAGGTCTGTATGAACATCCATCATTTTCCCGTGGGACGTTGTGTCATCCATCTAAAATAGAAAATTATATTAAGTAGGGATAACAAAACTTTTGGGCCACGCTGTAGTTAGCTTTAGATAAAATGTGGTCCGAAAGTCTTGTTACACCCTACCAAAAAGTAGAGAACACTGGAATAAATACAGGAATACAAAGCACATGTACTTGATTCAGTTTATACACTTTTATTGATGCAGTCAAACATCGAGAAGGTTTGTATGAACACGATTATTTTAGTGTAGAAGCTCATGTCAGCCATCTGAAATAGAAAATTATATTATGTAGGGGTAACAAGACTTTCGGACCATCCTGACAACAATGGCGGCTCAGTGAGTGATGAAAAACGTGCCAATATTTTAAAATGACTAAAATATTTATATACAATTTATTCATATATAAGTTTTCCTTTAATTCTGATTAGCTTTAGACCATTATCTTTCAAATGAAACCAAAGTAAAAGAATGCATTTAAATTATTTAAAATAAGATTATTTTTTAGAAAGACCTTGGCGGTACTGATCAGAAGATAGATAAAGCCGAATGAAGTACAGAATTGTTCAAAAGTCTGGTCACCCTCTACATAATATGTCTCTAATACGAGTTCCTATAGTTTGAAAGAGATGCTGCTTGCAAGTGTATGGACACATGATCAGATGAATTCTGGCAAGAGGATGGTGGATGTGCAAAATAACTTTCTATGACTGTACTACTTGTTCTGTTGGGCTCTACTTTTCGATAGGATTGTTAGGACTTTCGGACATCTATCTATCTATCTATCTATCTATCTATCTATCTATCTATCTAAGGCCATTTTAATCTACAGCGTGATCCGTAGGTCTTGCCATCCCTACATAATATAATTTTCTATTTCAGATGGCTGACCCGAGCTCCTACACGAAAATGATCGTGTTCATACAGACCTTCTCGATGTGTGACAGCGTCAAGGAAAGTGAATAAACTGAATCTCGTACATGTGTTTTGTATTACTGTATTATTTGTTCTCCTATTGTTCTCTTTACTTTTTGGCAGGAGGTGACAAGATTTTCGGACCACACAATTAAAGCAATGTTTAATCAAATAGAATAAATTAACAGCAATTCATATTTAAATAATTAAAAACTAAAGATTTTAACGTTTATTTGTTTGTTATCCCTTTATTTTATCATTTTTACCCCATTATTTTATAATTTTAACAATAACAAACGTTTTTGTACTATTTACATTGTTCAGACTATTGTCGTCATCGTTACTGCCATATTCACAGCGTTTTGGCTGTTGCAAGCTTAAATTTCGACCCGAACCCTTTATTTCGTCCACCGGGGTAGCTTGTTCTAGTTCCACGTGCCACGCCTTTTCTGGATATTTCACTTTCGGTTAACTCCCTTTAATAACTTAACTCTCCATGTTTTTGTTCACCTCTGCTGTAGCCAGGTATTGAACTCACAACTCTTTGGGTCAAATAGCTGAAATACTTAAAAAAAAAACTTTTATCCACTGGGCCATGAGTTACAATATGTCACTTCAGAAGTATAAATCGATGCATACGTTTTAATTGACAAATAATCTATATAAATAAATGCCAATGTCAGTGTGTCACAGTGTCACATTTTTCAGACTTTACTTCTAGAGGCCATAGCCCGACATATCATGCCATTATGGAATCAGGCCGACTCCATGAGCAAATTAAAAACATTCCGGGTCGGATCCATACCCGTAATCCGGAAGTTTCAGATTCTAAAATTTTCATTACTGGGATTGTTTTCAGATTCTGCCATCTTGGTTTCTGCTGATACAATAAATTAAAGGGACACAACTCTCTAAATTTGATGTTCTGGTAAAAAAATTACTGTTCTAAAATTACAGTATTTCAAAATAAAATGGTCCGTGTTTTCAACTTTACTCCTAGAGGCCGTTGCCCCAAATACCATACCATTTTCGAATCAATCTGACTCCATGAGCAAATTAAAATTAAAGCGGTTCGGATCCAGACCCGTAATTCTGAAATTTTGTATTCCCAAGTTTTCATTACTGCGATTGTTTTCGACGATGTTTACGTGAATTTTTGTGTGATAACAATTTTTATAACTTGGAAATCAATTTTTGAAGAACCAAAATTAATTGCAAAATCCAGCGAAAGTCACCCATGAAATAAAAATAATTGTTTTATTGACAAATAAGGTCATGCCTTCATCAAATTGTCTTAAATCAAGTGGCGACAAATGAATTATCGTTGAAATTTTAAAAGGTAAGCTTAATTATTAATGCGATACTTGAATGCAGCGACCAATTTTGAGTTTTTCTGTAGTTTATTGTTGCCTATCACAAAAGAAATCTCGGCCAACAGAAAAGTGGATTGCGATCAAGAGAGCCAAGGCTGAAGCAAGGAAAAGAAAGCCCCATACAAATGAAAACCCAGATCAAACGGCAACCAGAAGAGCTTCCAGTGCCGAGAATATGGAAAGACTTAAGGACTTTCAATCTCCTGATCAACCAAAGTCCCAATCAAGAGCCCCCCCCCATGGAGCGAGCTTAATTGACGTCCAATAGAGCCACTTTTAAGTTAGTAATTAATAAATATTAATTAATAAATTTGCATCGATTACTTGACCTTGAAAAATGTCATCAACATACAACTTACACAGATCATAAAACATTATATATATATATATATATATATATATATATATATATATATATATATATATGGTATATGCAGATTATGTATGTAAATTATTGAAATTCATCTGAAGAAAGGAAAGAAGAATTGGGGACCGTATTATCTTGAGATGCCCTTTCAATTCTTCACCTTTTTAATATAAATACGCTAAAGAAAATTCAAGATTTTGTCTTTTGCTTGAATTTCTTCAGGAATATATATAATTCTCTCAAAATACAGAGTTCTAGCCTATAGTAGTTATATACAGCTCAAAAATAAAAAATAAAAAAAACCTTCGTAACAAAATATTTAAATTATATACTTTGTTTGCAAACCGCCATTGTTTCTGGAAAGACAATGATCTATTTAGTTTTTCCTGTCATTCTGCGTTGTTGAATTTGGAAGGTTTAAAAATCAACGTCATTTTCAATTATATTAAGCATCTACAAGAATTAAGCTAAAATGACTATATTTTATATTCTTTTGATATGTATGTTAATATAACATGACAAGTTTATAAAATATTCTATGCTATATATTATTTCCTAAATAACAAATACTAAATTTTATAGTCACTTTTTTCAGCAAATATAAATTCTTTAGCTAAGTCCCTAACGAATCATGCATAAACTTTAAATGGAAGTGCAACCATTAAAAAATTAAAAGAAGTAAAATCAGAAAATCCAACGGCTGTCCTGTAGTATTGTGGAGGAATAACTTTAGAGACTCAATGCTGAAGTTGAAGTGTATAAGCGTACAAAACCCAGTGAAGGCCCGCTCTGACCTTGTTCGATAATGTATTTTCCATTCCTAACGGCGAGCAAGCGAAAGGCATAGTAGCGGGTAAAATGTCAAACAAGAAAAAAAAAAGACATAATGAAGAAAAATGGTGATTTCGAACAATACGAATTCAGCTTCATTGTATTTTTCCAGGCAGCATAAATGCTGCTCTGCGCTGCCAACTCCGCCAGCATCACATTAAATCCTTTACAACCATTTCGTCTTCATTATGGCTGACCTTGTTCGTGTCTCAGCGGAAGTGCCTGCTTCAAACTGCTTCCGGTTTTTTTTTTTTTTTATCGAAACATGTTCTCTCCACAAACGGACGATTCCACCTCTGACAATTAATTTTCATTCATTTTCTGTCCCCGTTCTTTTCATGTCTGTTCTTATCTTAGAACATTTACAGCTGCACATCAAGTTTTCATACTATTTCTTCCTATTTTGTTCTAGTGACCACTTCTTTGAATGACTCTCTACTTCGCCGTGTTGCTTACAGCATTCCTTCAACTTCCTTGTTCGGCCCAGGCTAATTAGCGACACTGTCACTAACTATAATTTTCTGTCCTTCGGAATTTCACTGGAAATGACATCCTGAACAGAGCCACAATTTTTATGCAGCTGCTTTTTAAGAAGATATGTCGCCAAGAAATAGGAACGGCACCCATTTTGGATGTTCAACTTTGTGTCCAAGACTGATTTGCTAAAACGATTTAATTTAACCACAGAATATTATTTCTTCACTAGGTTTTAGAAACAGCTGCAAAGTAGTTAACTATTATGCCGTTAATGTTAGATCATATTCAGTTAACCGGTCAGTATACTTCTAGAAAGAAATACTCTCTTGTTTTATAACTAGAGTTACTATTTATAACTAGAGTTAGTATAATATTACCACTAGTCAGTATTCTGCTATACATTTCCTTCTATTTAATCTACACCATGTACATCTGTCTATATTTCTGAACTGAGGTATAGCAACTATTTACATTGTTTAGGCTGTTCTCTTATTTGTTGTCAACATTCACAAAATTTCGGCCGTTTTACGCTCCGGACTTCTTACGTGATATTAGCTTGAATTACGAATCGAACGCTGAGTAGTCAATTTGTATGTTGGCGTTTCTGAAGATTGGTTTGATTGCTTCTGTAGATTTTATCCGAATGCTTACTTTATTCCATTTCAGGAAATAAACACGGTAAGAACGTCTACACAAACGTCGCCGAACCAATCTTCAGAAACGCCAACATACTGATTGACTACTCATCGTTCGATTCGAAATTCAAACAAATATCACCTGAAGAAGGCCGGGGCGTACAACGGTCGAAACGTTGTGAATGTGACAATAAAGATGAGTACGACCGTCTGAACAATGTAAATAGTGTAAATAGTTACAACACGTAGCATGAAAAAAAGGGTTGCCAACTGATATCCATTAGGAGATAGACTATTGAATTACTTTCTATATAAGAATCTTTCGGAGCCTTCACTCATTTGTACCTATTTAGATTTGTACCTTGCGAACTTTAAATATTAACTTACGAATAGAATTGTTTTTCTACTGAAGAGTAGTATTACATCTGATTTGCTATTTCCTATTCTATTTAAATGATCATCATTAGTGCCAAAAAGAATTGTCGTCGATGACATTCATGTATACTGTCTTTGATGAAATCGACTGATTCCCTGCGTGATGGACGAGTCGTCGTACGGCTGATTAAACCAACAAAGGAATAGTACGCCTTTTTCCACAAAAAAGAGTTGCTAATGAGCCTTGGTTGGCAGTAGAAAGAGTCTACGTGTGACGTCTTTATCGGCGTTCCCCAGCCTGCTAAACCAACATTTCTTCTATCATTTGAACAGCCTACTTGCAAAAAAGTCAGCAACTGTCTCGATCACTATCCAACCTTTCGAATTGGCAAATTAAGTTATTACATGTCTCCAGAACGTACCTGACGTAGTTTTCTATCTCTTGAACTAGTCAGTGGTAGCAAATTTACCGAAGAAAGCACGTCGGGGGAGTCGGTTCTCATGACTGCAAATGACGTGGCCAACCCGATGTCACATGACTACGATGACTCTTGACTGTGAGCGATTCCTAATTTCGACATTCAATGCCTAATCAAACCAATGTAAAATGAGGCTTCTTTGTCGGCAAGGCGCGTTGAAACGTTCATGTGTTTGCAAATGGCGGCTGTATAAGAATCAAGATTCTCAGTCATACAAAAGCCTTAAAGCACATATATTTTCCATTAATATTTTCTTTTGGAATGTTATTTTAACTAAAGACATTGTCTTTAATAAAGATATATTTATTGTAAAGATATATATTTAAATTATTTTCATATTGTCTTCTTAAAACCTTTAGCTGACGAAGTTTTTTCAGTGAAACCCTTAAACAATCTGCTATGTCGCTAACATCCTTTTTTACATCCTTTTCATATGCTAACACTGTCTACACTTTATTGTGGAACTAGGAATACCTGTCAAACTATCAGAGTTCCACTGTTTGAATTTTCTGATGAATCTTAATTCTTAAGTTAATGGTTGGATAAGCCAATGGCGAGTTCTACGACAATAAATTATCCGTAGTAATTCCCCTATTGCATCGTTAATTATTTAACTTTATCAACAATCATAAATATGAATACTGATCGTTATTTTAATAAGGGATAAAAAAAAAGATTTAAAATAAACAACTTTTTTCATTTCACTAAAACAGACGTTAAACACATGAAAGTGTTATCACCTCTTCTTTCTTTCTTTTTCTCAATGAAACCAAGAAACGTCCCTGATATACCTTTTGCCTCTTTTCTTGCAATCAAAACAGAATAGACAATTATTCATAAGGTATCGACAGGATACATAAACACTTATAGAATCCAACCGATAGTAAAGTTAACTTGTTCGTTCCAAAAATACCGAATGTTTCTTGTATGGAGACATTTTACGATTACTATCACCACAACGTTTGATTTATATCTATTCAGATATACTCTTTTTTAAAATCCAGGAAATATCTTAAACAAATTTTCAAAAGAGACCATTAATGTAAATAAATTTTTAGGAATATATTCTAAACCAATATACCCATCAGGCATTAGAAAGAGTAGTTATTAATTTGGATAATATCATGAGAATTATCAATATTTTCATATGTAAACAGCCAGCTAAGCAACTCAGATCGTATTAAAATATTGAGATTGAACACATGAACTTCTTTCTCATAATAAAAATCACTGGATTTCACTACTGTCTGCCATTATTAGGCTAATACAGAAGTTTTCTGCTTTGCAATACTTTCTATCACAAGAAAACTACCCTGAGTTATTATTTTTTCCTGTAAAAATAAAGGGAAAACACATTTGGCATCATGGACTCGTTAATGGATGTATACCCGCGTTTACATTCAGGCAATTAAGCATAGAAAGCAAACATGTTGAAAATACTGGAATCTCTTTATAAAATGCATTTTATGTTGCAAGGGTCAGAATTCCTTACATTTGGAAGTGAAAGAATTCTTTTATGTTAACGTATTGAACGAAACGGAGAAGTATGTATTTATGTTTCGTGCTGAATTGGTAAATTTGAACGGCGTACGCCTCGAGTATATTGAGAAATGGATGAAACTGATGAAAGACGTTCTTGTTTCTAAAGTGGATAACCTTGAGGGAAACATCATACCAGATTGATGCGAAGCCATATATCAAATATTTGATTGAGAGCGGGATAGAAGTAGATGAGGTTTCGACTAGTAACTTGAGGCAGTTGGTGAGATTTACGACAGAGAAGAAGAATTTAGCGAAGGCAAAAAAAATGGACCAGAACATTTGAAACATCAAAGAACAATGAATGAGATTCGAAATTGCTGATAAGCTCAAAGTCTGTCTTCGCATTGCATAACGGACGGATATAGTTATCCCTTATTTAAAGTCAGTGGACAAAGAAAAGAAACATATTTGTGGGCTGGGGTGAAATAAAGAAAAGTATGTTGAGTGGGTATTACAACTTTAACAAAACAGCTTCCTGCAATTTTCATAACTTTCTCATTAAAAAATCAGTCAGTCCAACCCGATAAATCAAAACGCAGAATATTATTTAATAACTGAAGATAATAGTTTCGTAAAAAATAATTTGAGTAAATTAAATTAAATTAATACACTTAAATTAAATTATTCATTATAAGCTTAATTTTTCCAAGAAATATATATAGGAAAATATTATTGAATAAACTACTATTGAAGAAAAATTATGGAATTCATCGACAAAAAATAAGAATTAATACCTAAATAATACAAAAATACTAAAATGGTAGTTAGGTCTCATCATTTAACAGTTGAAATGGCTAGATGCAATCGCAAGTTCTATACTAACAGTTTCCTCTCTCGCACTTCACGCTTTCAGCCTCTTTGACTTTCAGAAATGTAAATGCAATATAAATCGTTATCTTTTCACTTAAGTTCTTTTGTCAACATAAAAATATTTTTCTTTTTCTCATATTCTTTCCTACTCAGTAACCCCTTAGTCTTAGCGGCTCTATTGCCTTCTTTAGGGTGAAGCGATTAAAAATGACCGTTTATGACATCTTTAATTCTCTCAGAAAAGAATTTCATTAGCCTTAGGCAATATACATTATCAAAGTGGTTCCATCTTTCCCGAATTGCGATAAATAGATCTTCTTTGTTGGATGAGGCCTTATCATAGATAATTTACTACATTTCAAATGAATTTAGATAGGGACTGTTATTCATTGATTTTTGTGTGTCTTGGCTGAAGAAAAGCCTGAATCTATTTTGCACTGTAGAAAGATGCATTACCATCCTGCAAAATTACTTCATTATCCCCAAACCAATTTTCTATCAACAGAATGTAAAAATTATCCAAGATTTCAATGTACACATGTAGAATGATTGCCATCTAATCTGATCCTTTCAATGACATTCAACCCTGTATCATAAATACCTTGGAAAATTTACTTGCTTTCTTTGGACAGTCATCTTTGTAGGTTTCATTTGAACGGAATCTGAAGAAGTTTCCAAATCATTGCCTTCGCCTAAAGAAAATCTTGGTTAATCACTAAATTGTCCACGCGCCATAATTGTTTCTCTTTGTCTCTTTAACTCGAATCTCTTCTTTTTGTCTGCTAATGATGGTTTTATTACCGCTTTTCTGTTAATCATATCATAGATGTTTATCCGTTGTTTCTTATTTAGGATTGCGTTTCCGGTTCTTTCTGAAGCCATCTCATTCTCCCCCCGCAGTAGACTCTTGCATCTTAGTGAAACTATCGCCGTGTCTGGGGTGGATTGATTAAAAAAAAAATGATTCAACCAATTTTTACAGTTCTTTCCCAAATGGGTCCTATTTTGACCCATTTATTTTCAATTTGTTTTCTTGCCCATTGTATATTATATTAAACAGACAATGTTAGTCTGTTTAATGTTTTATTGTATTTGTATTTGCTCCACTTTTCGAATAAATTGTTGCATTTTGGTGTCAAAATTAGTCTAAAGTTAATGTTTTTTTCTGCTTTTCTTTGAATATTATCGGACGATTTTGTTGTTATTAGGAACAAAAGTTTGAAGTTATCGGAGTAGAAAAAGTCTGTTGGCTACATTCTGGAACATTACATTTCATATTAATTTTGCGTGCATTTCATTGTACGCTCAGACCTTCTTCTGGTGGTTGGAAAGTCGAACTGAACTATTTATTTCGCTTGCTGGGATATACTGTTCTAGTTCCACGTGCCATGTCTAATGGATGTCAGTTATCTCTTGTTAATCCCCTCTCCAGCGTCTTAACCAGGTATTGAACTCATAATCTTTGGGTCCTGCCACTAAATCTAACTAACGCCTTTATCCACTGTACCATATGCTCTTGAGGACACCTGTGTATGAATTTCTGGGACTTATAAACCTAATGTTTTAAGCAACCACTTTTAACAGTACTCATATTGAAATTTTTGCTCTTATCATTGCATGTTTTTAACCAGAGCTCATATTGCAATTTTTGTTGTCATTATTGCTTTTCTCTGACACTCCTTATTACTGCTTCCCATATTGTATTCATTTCTATGCTTGGTCGGCTCAGGAGATCTTTGTGGCCAAGCATATGTGCTGATTCCTTGAGTTTACGAATTTTCCAATAACGTTCTTTGTCTATGATTTCAACCTGATCCCACAGAACAGGAAAAGCGAAGCAGACTGCTTAGAGTACAGTACTCGATATAAATTTTGTAAACAGAATTGGTTTTTAATCTGTCTTTTCAAAGTCTATCTACCATAAATCTACAGAACCATAGATTAGTCTGCTCGCATCAATCGCTTTGTGAATGTACATTCAATGCCTGCGAACTGATAGCTTTCCCAATTTATTACCTGACATCATTAAATGATAGCTTTACCAATTTATTACCTGATATCATTAAATGATAGCTTTACCAATTTCGACAAAGAAAATTGGATGTAGCAACATGAATGTTAGTACAAATTGATATTTTCATAAATACATTCGGTCTTATCAAGAAACCCGATGACGTGTATCTTTGAAGGCAAGACGTACTATTATTTTCTGCGCCATACCCATTCAGGGCATAGACGATCATAGCACTCCACAATTTCCTGTCCTTTGTAGCTATTAGTATATTTCATCTGTTTTGGTATCACTCCTTTCTATAGGTTATGTGCTGTTTTCCCATGGACCTCTTGCTCTTTTTTCTGTTTTATTTTTGAATTTGTAGGTTTGATGAATTGGATCGTATTTACGATTCCAATGAAATAAATTATGACCATGGAATATCAATGTTTAAGTCTTTTTATTATTTTTATATATATATATATATATATATATATATATATATATATATATATATATATGTGTGTGTGTGTGTGTGTGTGTGTCGTGGCGTCAAATTTTACAATTTTTTTTTTCATTATTTGCTTTATAAATTTGGAATGACTTTTCTTGATGTTAAGCATAAGTTTCCTTTTTGTTGCCATTTTCTCTACAATTTCGTTGTTACTCACGCGTTCGGTCCATGTTATTCTCGCCATCCGTCTGTAGAACCACATTTCTTTTGTTTCAATTTTCCTCTTCATTTCTGATGAGATTGTCCAGCATTCACCGCCACATAGGAGGATTGATATTACGTAACAGTTCAGTACTTTTTTCTTTGTTTCTGCTGCTTCAAGTCTCTTCTTCATCTGTGAGGAGATCGTTCAGCATTCACTGCTATATAGGAAGACTGGGATTACATAAGAGTTCAGTTCGTTTTCTTCGTTTCTGTTGCTTCAAATCCCTTCTTCATCTGTTAGAAGTCTCTTCATCATCTGTGAGGAGTTTGCCAAGCATTCACTTCCATATAGAAGGACTGATATTACATGGCAGTTCAGTACAATTTTCATTGTTTCTATTGTTTTAAGTCTCTTCTTCATCTGTGAGGAGATTGTCCAGCATTCACTGCCATATAGGAGGACTGATATTACGTAACATTTCAGTACTATTTTCTTTGTATCTGTTGCTTCAAGTCTCTTCTTCATCTGTGAGGAGATTGTCCAACATTCACTGCCATATAGGAAGACTGATATTACGTAACAGTTCAGTACTCTTTTCTTTGTTTCTCTTGCTTCAAGTCTCTTCTTCATCTGTGAGGAGATTGTCCAGCATTCACTGCCAATAGGACGACTGATATTACATGGCCATTTAGTACTCTTTTCATTGTTTCTGTTGCTTTAAGTCTCTTCATCTGTTAGGAGATTGTTTAGCATTTAATGCCATATAGGAGGAATGATATTACGTAAAAGTGCAGTACACTTTTCTTTGTTTCTGTTGCTTCAAATCTCTTCTTCATCTCTGAGTATTTTGTCAAGAATTGACTGCCATATAGGAGGACTGATATAACATGGCGGTTCAGTACTCTTTTCATTACTTCTGTTGCTTTAAGTCTCTTCTTCATCTGTGAAGAGATTGTCCAGCATTCAGTGTCATATAGAAGGACTGATATGGTGTAAGATTTCAGTACTTTTTTCTTTTGTTTCTGATGATTCAAGTCTCTTCTTCATCTGTAAGCATATTGTTCAACATTCAGTGACATATAGAAGGACTGATAACAGTTCAGTGCTATTTTCTTTGTTTCTTTTGTTTTCTTAATACTTTACTTAGATTTTGGAAGGCTTCTTTCGCTATCCAAATGCGCCTTCAAATTTCGATGGCATACTTGCCTTCTTCTGTTAAAACACTTTTCAGATATTTAAATTTTTTTATAAATGCTTCACTTATAAAAATAATAATCAGCCCGTAAATATGCTTTTGGAAAGTATTATGGTTAAAGCAACGTTTTAATGTTATTTAATTTATCTTGTCAATATTTATATTTTTACAGTGTGATATTTTAGAAGAGCTGGTATAATATTAGGATGTCATAAGCAAATTTTAATTTTTGGACCCAGTTGTATTGACGGCTGTATCACAATAACTACTAATCATATCTGGCAGTTAAAAATAAATTAAGAACACATTGATATAAGATAATATTAAACGCAAATGGCAGTGAATTGGCAAAGATAAAAGTGGGATCTTCGGGGTATTATTTGTTTAGAATTCTTAAAACTCAAGGAAAAATTAAACGCATATATATATATATATATATATATATATATATAGAGAGAGAGAGAGAGAGAGAGAGATAGATAGATAGATATCCAGCAGTTACAACGTATTCATAAAGATTTGGTCAAAGATCACCCATAGGAAATGTGTTGTTAAATCCTATAGCAACACAAGTCACATATAGTAAGCCAGGAAATAATTTGAGAAATTGGTTGGTCTATTATACCCCACCAGCCATATTCAACTTATTTTGCACCAAACAAATATTACGTTCTATGCTCGCTGCAAAACGCTTTGATGGGGATAAACCTTTCTCTAATGAAAATTAAATTAAAATCTCTTACATGAAACCCTGCATAATCTTACTCAATAATTTTCTTTTTCTGTTGAGATGATACACAAATTTCATTAAGTTTCGACAAGTGACAAGTTAATCTACGAGAAAGTGTGGTGCATATATGGTTAATGTAAAAAATATTTTTAATACTGATAATAGAAAACAAATATAGCTCCTGAAAATATATTCTCAATTGAGCACTGTTGAATGACAAGCTAATTCTAAAAACAAAGGCCACCTGCGTAAATTCGAAGCTCTTCAGTGAAAATAATGGAGCACTATGGCTGTTTAGCGTTTGTAAAAACAATACTAGATTTGGCTGACATTCTGTGGAGTGAAGATGACTCAATGGTAGAAGCTCTGACTGACACCATATCGGTTGGGTTTCGATTCTGGCTTGAGACTTTCGGTTGTCAAGTCGCACTTGAGGAGATGTGATACAGTACTGTCTGCGAATGACACACGCGCGTGCGCGCGCACACACACACACACAGATATATGTGTGTGTGTGTGTGTGTGTGTGTGTGCGTGTATTTGTGTGTCTGTACAAAGTCCGCCCAAAATGTATACACAAATTAGGAAAAGAACAACTTATCTTTCGTGGTTTTATCAAAATGCGATAATACTCTGAACTCGGGGTGTGGTGTTTAACGATCTTGTGCTTCGCAGATAACCGATTCCTTTGGCAGACCTAAGACAAGAAATTGAAAATGCATGTGCAGCAATCCCACTAGAAACTTTCCCCAATGTTTGCCCAAGCGAATAAATAATTTTGTGCAGCTCTTGTGATTAAGTAACTTGTATTAATCTCTTGATTTCTGTAGTATTACAAAATCTATAGAAGTTTTTCCTTTCCTAAAGTGTATATAAATTATATAAATACACACACACACACACACACACATATATATATATATATATATATATATAATATTAATGGTAAATATACACATGCAATCATATATCTATATAAATATACATACATACATACATACATACACATACATATATATTTGTATAAAAAATAAATCCAAGAGGATAAAATCCAGGCAGAACTCAATGTTCGAGACAGAGTAAGGATATAATCTGAGAATATTCATATTTCTCTCACTTAAACCGTCTTTGACTCCCCTCTTTAAAACTTCTCTCTGTTAAATTTTACCCCCCCACCCTTCATCTTTAGACCTTCCTGTTCTTCTTTTGTCTGTTACCCCTCCCTAAAGCTTTCATTTACTCTAACATTCGCCCCACACTCTCATACATACACTCTCACTAAATTTTATCTCGGAGTTGTTTTTTCTGTTTTATTTTTAAATTTGTAGGTTTGATGAATTGGATCGTATTTACGATTCCAATGGAATAAATTATGACCATGGAATATTTAGTATTATTTACACAGCGGCCCTTTCAGTAAATGCCCTTCAGTTTTAGTTTCCCCCACCCCACCTCTCTCCCCACCCCTTTTTCTTTTTTTCCTCTCCCTCCCTCGTCTTCTGATCTTTAAGATTAGATCGTCTATATTGTGTGTGTATATTACCACAAAATGTATCCTTTCCGGTTACATCTTTAATGTATTAGACATCCAACAACATTCATATTTGTCTCATTTAAACTCACCTCTCTAAAACTCCTCTCTGTTAAGTTTTAATCACCCACCTTCTCTCGTCTGTTACCCCTCTCTTTAGCTCTAACGTTCGTCCCACACTCTCATACTTACACTCTTTCCAAATTCTATTTTTATTTCCGGAGTTTTTTTTTTCAGTTTTCTTTTTGAATTTGTAGGTCTGATGAATTGGATCGTATTTACGATTCCAATGGAATAAATTATGACCATGGAATATTAGTGTTTAAGCCTTTTTATTATATCCTTACTCTGTCCCGGACATTGAGTTCTACCTGGATTCTATCCCCTTGGAATTATTTTTTATACAATTATATATGTATGTGTATATATGTATGTATATATATATTTATATATTTTGCATATGTATGTGTATATTTACCACTATTATATATATATATATATATATATATATATATATATATATATATATATATATATATATATATATATATACATATGATTACATAAGGAACAAGAACAAAAATTTTTATAAATTTAACATGTTTTGCTGCTTATTTACCATTAAGCTTCAACATATGAAAAAAAATGGCTACCGATGTCTATACGAGAGCAAAATTATACCGACATAAGTGTTAAATTATATGCGAATGCTTCAGTTTTTCGTATTAAAAAAAGTCTTAGAATATTTGTCAGAGTTTTTGAGTTCGCAATTGATATCTTGCTTAGGAATATAATCTCTATTGTCACTTACATTTGTAAAAATGTTAGTGAACAACATGCGGAGAAGTTTGAGAATGAAATAAAACTATAGTGAAACTACAATTTTATATCTTTAAAATATTCTCTGCATCATATTAACGACTGATTTAATATGACCCTAGTGAAACGTTCGAAACGAAGGTCATGTAAATGCATTCGTTGATAGACTTGCAAAATGCGGTATTGATTGAAGTCTGCGTGTGATTTCTAAAAATGCAGCGACCAAAATGAGATTCCTTGGGGAGGCCATTATCTCATCTGCTGCGATGCAAATGAGAGCGACCAAAAATATTCCATGCTGACACCAAAATATAAGGAAACTGGAGAATTGTATAAAAAAAAAATCGCTGATGGTGTGAATTGAAAGTTTGAATAAAATACGGAATTTATAAATATTTGCATTATTTTTGGCGAAAATCGTTGCTGAAAAATTTAGCCTTCCAATGGAATTTGGTATCACCTTAAGCAAAGAGACAGAAAAAGAAGAAGAGGATATTGAAGATTTTGTATTATTACAAGAACAAATTCCTTATAATCGATCCAAATTCGCAGTTTTGTTAAAAAATGAGTTTGAATACTACTACTACTACTACTACTACTACTACTAATGATAATAAACAAAATGATTGACGTAACCCTTCCGGTGCTTTGCAACACGTAGAGAAGAGCGTGATTTAATAAAACAAAAAGAAAATTAATAATGTCTAACAATATGTTGACAATGTGTCTATTTTCTTCAGGTTATGTGTAAAAATAGCATAGAAGTATAAAAAAATATGAAACATTAAAAATCTTTGAATGGAATGCAACTTAAACGTGAGCAACATAATCGGGACTATTTCCTTTTGATATTTTCAGTTAGTTGATTAGATAGTAAGAACAATTAATCAAATAACTTAGTATAAAACTTATAGAACTCTCCTGTCATTTTGTTTTTGCATATGTAATTATCTTCATGCGTTTTAAATACTAATACTAGTACTACTACTAATAGTAATAATAGATTATCAAGTGCACATGCTGAAAAAGTGTGTTAGTCCAACATGCAGATTCTGTGATAAATATCCAGAAACAACCATTTTGTATTAAGTTGCGCGGTATTGGCACCCACTGGATATAAAACCCGATATGAGAGAGTGAGCCAATATCTGCCGTGGAAAATCTACAACACTTACGGAAAGGAAACTGAAATAAATTGGTATGAACACCATCCAGTGCCGGTTACGGGGATCGAACCTGTAATTTATGGGTCTTTACAATACACACAGACAGAACAAATCAAGCTAATCGCACTCACATCGTGATTAGAGAACGCAAAGACAAAATATGTCTCTTTATTGACATGGCAGTCCCTGTAGACTGCAAAGGATCTTTGAAGATTTTCAAAAAACTATCAAAATACGATGACATTGAAATCGAAATGACAAAAATGTGGCGCATAAGGACATTGACAATTCCAGTTGTAATTGGAGCTTTCGGATTGATTGGAAAAGATTCCAATAGACTCATTGCAGGAATCCCTGGCAGACTATGCCTTAAAGAAATACAACAATTTGTACTCACAAGTACACTTCACATCTCACGAAGAGCTTTATGTATATAAAATATGTGCGATTTAAAAAAAAAAAAAGAACAAAAAAAATACTGCTCAGTGGAAACTGTCTTGACCTCGACCCGAAAAGAAATGAGTATTCACCAGAAAAACAAAGGAAATAAAACAACAACAATAATAATAATAATAATAATAATAATAATAATAATGATGATAATAATAATAATAATGATAATAGTATAGAAAATACTGGAAAATACTTAAGAAAAATCACCCAAATCTGGTTACAGACATAAGACCTGTAACAATATCATGGAAATTTACAATACACACAGACAAAACAATCAAATCTAATTGCCCAGGCATATTGATCGAAGACTACAAAAACTGAATGTTCTTTCTTATTAGCATGGTAGTTCCTGCAGACTGTAATGTAGATGTGAAGGTTCTTGAAGTGGAAATAAAAAAAAAATGCGGCATATGAAGACATCAATACTCCTGTTGTGGGAGGGACCCTAGGTTTGATTGGAAAACATTCTCCTAGTCTCAATGAAAGGATCTCGGGCAGTCCATGTAAAATTTAAAAAAGAAATTCTCACAAAAACAGCCCACATCTGACGAAGTATTTCTTTTATGTGTAAAATGTATATACATTGATATTTTTTTTATATAAATGTGCCGGGGAAAATGTCATGATGTCATTTCTAACCGTAGATCTCTGATTGCGACCCACCTGGAAAGAAATATAGAAAAGAAATCCACGGAAACAACAACAACAACAACAATAATAAAAATAATAATAATGGCATAATCGGGATGCTTACAGCAAACACTGGTCAATATTCCTCACTTCAACCTCCCCCACCTAAAGAGAATTGGTGAGAAAATAAGTCAATTTGTACGGAATTGTTAGGTTATCATCAGCCGGAATTTCAAGCTGATAGGGAAATACAAGATACGTAACCAGATATAATTGTCAAAAATCATGTTGAAAAGATAGACAACCCCAAAATCATTGTAAACCTTGATCATCTGAGAGGCTCCCATCATCTATATTTTGGGAGATGCCCGCGTATCCTATTGTATAGGTATCTGAGTATGCGTTTAGACAGGGTGTTAATCAGAAGCAGGAAGATGGTAGGGTCGAAACGGGGTGGATTTACTACCCCTCTTTCCTTCAGTATTTTCTCGCTACTCTATCGCTGTCTTCATGGAAAATGCTCTGGCTTGCTACCTTCTTCAGTTCCACCCTGTTCAGTACTTTACAACTAAAACCCGCCATGTCACATACACATAGGCGAGCCATCCTCATCCCCTTGGTATTCCATTAGTAAGGAAGAAGTTCCAATCGAACAGCTTCTTGCTATAGATGGTTACTTTGTAGAACCGACACCCGAGAGGATGCTTTCTCGATAACTACAAACATAACTTCTTCAAGTTGAAGGTTAATCATGATTCTTTTCCCTAATCTGCGCTTCGTACCACTTACTGTCATCGCTAATATAACAATCTTCTTCAAAAATCCTCTACCTTGATTAGCTCTTAGTTGGTCCTTGTATAGGGGTAATACGAGTAAAAACACGCATGCTATGAAAACCACATCAGCGACACCTGTCTTGGCTGTGGCCTTATATTTCAAAGGGAAAGTCCTTAACAGAAGATATAATATTCTCCCTTTACAATGGTATATTTTCGGCATTTAAATGTACAAATATATATTTTTGTATACACACAGTATGAAATAAATACGGTTTGAATAAGGCAATATAAAAAAAGGATTAAATTAACGATTATATTGAAATGTGGAAGCATATACCGACTTCTTTAATCTACGTAATGCAGAACGGATTATTGTATTCATATCCTTTAAGTATATCTCTTTCACTTTAATCTAAGTCATACGCCAAGCAAACATTAAGAAATTGGAAAATGACGTCAGTTCTAGATTTCATATTTGTCATCCTACTGAGACGAGTGTTTTGTTTGCCCAAACTCGACACTAGCTTCATAAACAAGCTTGCACGTGAATAAACAGATATCGAGCTTGTATGATTAAAATCTAATTCTCCATACAAGAATCTGTTAGAAAAGCAAATCCATTTATCTATCTCTTTATCTGTTAATACTTTATGGACTCTGCGGTATTATGGATAGGTTTTATCAAACGATTAACTTTCATTCTCTCTAATGCTTACATATAAGAAGAAACGCTGAACAATTTTCTGCCTAACCAAGTTTCCAAAGTTATTCATTTATAAAACTAATGATCTTGTGAAATAGATCATGCAAAAAGAGAATTATGATAAGTATTTCGCCATCTATAAACACACATCAAATCCATACTTAAAGTATTTAACATATGTCTACCGATAACCACAACCGGTGTAATTTATATTCTTTCCCCTTCACACAAAACGTCCCCATATCGACATACAATCACCAAACATGGATAAAAAAAATCATGCAGGTAAAAGAATACATATTATAATCCGAATTACACATAGACAAATTCGAATTACGATACACATAGACACATGAATTATAAACACGAAAAATACTTGACAGGACAGATGCCCGCATGGTCTACTTAATGAAAAGCATACAACACAAAAACAAAAATACCATAACTTTATTTTCTATCCCAGGCTTAATTTTCTAATGAAGTGTTAATAAATGCTGAATTTATAAAGGTTTCCTATTTGTTTCTATTATATATGTAGTCATTAACAGACAGACTGTTTTGCAGCTCATCAGTGTGGCTAGACATCCGATTGTCTCAAACCGGGATCGAAACTCAACTGATATGATATCAATCAGAGACTCTCCCCTACGCCATTGGCTGAAAGCAGGGATGTGAATGAATTTAGACGTATCTAGTTTTAGATAAATACGCCAGTGACTGGCGAATTCGATTCGTTTTAACGAAGAGACTTGCATCAGCAGCATTATGAGTCACTGATTACAAATTAACATTTCTTCCCGGGAGCTCAACCGAAATAATTTTTTTTTTTTTTTTTTTGTATTGTCATACAAAGACAGGCTGTTTGGCAGTTTCACAGCTCATCAGTGAGACTAGACATCCGATTGCCCCAAACCAGGATCGAAACTCGACTGATTTGGTATCAGTCGGAGACTCTACCCCCAATATATAGACATCAAAGGCAAAGAGGCAAATTATCCCTATTTTAAGATAGAAGGTAATGTTTTTCGATTGATTGATTCACTGATTTTCATCAAATTATAAAACATTTGAAGATTATTTAAAGCAAAGAAATATCTTTATATTGTAAAAACTTTTCTTTTGGTGGGGATATAATAATGGTTCGGTGATCCAAATCTTAATAATTAACAAATAGCTGGGAGGGAAGAAGTAGATTCATGCCTTTCACATTGAGTTTTTGCGAGTACTTGAATATAACTGGAATTGGAACTTACCTCTCTGATTAATAATGCCGAACAGTTATCCATTACACCACCAACATATCCAAACTTACAGCACCTGGTATTCCCACGCGGTTACCCATAGAGGTACTTATCACGTGATTCGACGTATGAGGGTCAAGCAGATCAGTTTCCAGGAAACAGACAGTCCGACACCGGCACATGAGATTTGATTATAGTGGTGACGGCTTCGTGCAAGACCATCCACACTTTTTGAAGGGACGAATACAGAGACCTGGTGCACCGAATGCCACAAAGTTCCCAAACGACCCTCCGCAGGTTTTGAATTTAGAGTTGTCCTTCTCCTAGACCAGTTGCCATCCAAGGCTATAGAACCCAGTCTGTCCTGCTATTTTATCCATAGCTGGAGGAAGAGTAAGAGGATTCATTCCTTTCCCAAGGGTATTAGCTCGTAAGTGAATGCAATGGATTCGACTGGAATTCGAACTCTTTTTGGATTGCAGATTTGGTCAGTATAAAGAAAAAGAACAGCACATGATCTTCCCTCGACATATATATGTTCTTTTTCTTTATACTGACCAAATCTGCCAATTTTATTACGCTAACTAGAGCCATATCAGAAACAAGCATTTATTAACTTTTTTTTTATTCAAATAAAACAAATACGTTTTAAATGTTGGTTCCAGAACAATTCAAAAAAAGTCGGAGAAATCATTTTCAAACTGATTGATTTATGTCAGGGTAAAGATTGAGTTTTATATCTATGGGAAAAAATGGATATATTTCGAAAAAATATGGATAATCCTAGATTAAAACAAACATATTGGCAAACTTTTTCTTTGGAGTTAGAAAAAATTCAGTGTAGGAAATACGGTGATTGAACAGAGGTTATGTTAAAATTCTGGTACTTCTGCCCTGCACCTTCAAATACTACAAAACTCAAATATTCGACTGAATGGATGCTCATATTTGAATAGAAGCTCTGCTTTTTTAATTAAACAATTTTTTATATAGCTACGTCTACCAACGTGAATATTCGAGCAAAATGCAAGACTCGAAACTGCATCACTGATGGGGAACCGTAATTTGATCTGACGTGCTTGACCGCTCAGCCACGAAGGACCTCCGGTCAAACAAAGTCTGAACAGTGCCTTTCGAATATACAGTTCTCTGCTGATTTTCGAACTGTCTGTATCGTACCCTAATGTAAACAAAGACAATTTATTTTTAGAAAATGGATTAAATCCGACATATTGTTATTTTTAATTTATTTTGTTTAAACTTTATTTTCGTTGGATACTTACATTCGAATATAAATACTGTTTTTTTTAATTAAACAGTATTTTTTTATCCACCTGCATCTACCCTCATGAATATCTGAGAAATTTTGCAATCCAAAAATACAGAAATGTTCATAGAAATATATACATGTATCTATATCTATGTTTTTATCACGTTATTTTGAGGGGATACACATATTTGAGTAGACGCCCTGTTTATTTTTTAAACTATATATATATATATTTTTTGTTTACTGGCCTAACGATGGTATCTCCTGACAAAGGAGAGGCGGGTTCGAATCCTGGAGTAAGGCGCAATTTTTCTTTAATTAGATTTCTCAAATATTCAGGCCAGTAGACGAAAACAAATATACTGTTTACAAAATAAAGGGAGCATCTACTCAAACATGGGCATTCACTAAAAATAACGTTTAAAGTGATAAAAATATGTTTAATTAAAAATTAAAAAAATCCATTATTTCTTAGGAAATATCTCTATATCCAAAGAAGTTTGATTGTTTAATTTTTTATTATATTTTTTTATTTTCGCATTTGTTGAGTAGAGTTTGCAAAATTGTTGATAAACTGCCCGTAGTTCATATTGCGTTATGTGTTTTTAAAGCAGTCTGCCATTTAAGTTATTTACAAGTAGAAATGCGGTGTCTGTGGGATATGCTGAATTCCTTTGTGTGCATCCTGCTATTAGTTATTCTGTGAATATGTAGAAAATGTCCACTACCAGATACAGATACTGCATTGATTCTTGAAAATGACTGAAAGTACTTGAACAAAACAATAATACAAGTTAAATTTCGGACAGTTTATCAACAAGAAATTAGAAAATCTTTCGAAAATTATCAAAATGCAGAGGCAAATTACACAGAAACGCCCGGTCCTTTTGAATCAAATTTGTTGGATTAAATACTTGCGAAATAAATATACTTATTCACACAGACACATACAGAAAGAGACATACAGAAGGACACATACACACGCATTCCATTTTACCATACGTATAATAAAGGTAAAAAATCCAAATATTTCAGAAGCTTTATTTTTCAATTTTCTAATTATGTTGTACTCATATATATTTAACGCATTTAATAGTTTATAGTTATAGTATAACACACTGCTTTACAAATAAACAAAAATAGCAAACTTGCATATACAGTGAGAAACTCGCAAGTAAGTAGATATTTTCTTGACACCCCCCCCCCCACTGAGTCAGGATGTGACACAAGGTCAGTTTTTAAAGTGGGGAACCCGAATGTTTCCACTCAGGTCGCTGGTCTAAACCTGGTCTTAGCTGGTCATAGCTTGTCCAAGCTGGTCAGAGCTGGTCTAAGCTAGTCATAGCAGTGATACTTACCAGCCCAGGGACGAGCCCTGTGCCAGGTAAGTAACTCACAAGTAAGTATAGCTACATAAAAACAATATGTGGATTATTTAGCATAATTATGACGTAACAATACGATTAGTTTCATTCGTTCCACACGATAAATTTAAGCTGAATTTTCTCTTTTCAAAGACATCATAAAGATCTTAAAGATCTTTGTGATTTTTGTCCCCCATCCCTCGATAATTGTGTAAATAAAATTTTCCTGTTAGGGCTTTCTCATAGAGAAAATGTGGTATTTTGGTGATTGTGGTGTGACAGCAAGGAGTAAAAGCATTGTTATGGTGAAAGGATTATTGTTTAGTACGAATGGGTCAAAGAATGAGACTAGTTAGTTTGAGATAGGACTAGAGAAGACCAGTCTTTTCCCCACCCCCTTTTTAGCCCTCGTGGCACATTTGTACCTTTTTGGTGAATAAATAATAAGATCTTAAAGGCAGTTGATTGTCCGTTCTGCAAACTGATTTGTTCTACGAATTTTCGATGTTTCTGGATTCAAAAATATTTTCCCAGGGTTTAATGCTTTTTTTGACCCTGCAATTTAGAGTAGCGAGTCTCTTTTCTCTCGTAGAAGAATAAATGCCAACATTAGCTAGTACTGACCTAGAATTCCATCTTGCATTAATTAAGTTAAGTATTCTTTGAAACTTCACTTTCAGAAATCTTCGAAAAAGCAGGAAAATAAAAATTTCATATCATTACGCCATCTTGCTGTTTCAGTAATCTCTTCTTTACCATACCCGGAGTTCTTCGTAGTTATTTACAAGTTTACGGATAAATGAATATTCGACATTAGGCGATGTGTTTTTTACTCCAAGTTCGTCATCCATTACGACGCGAAGCACTCGGTCAAGAACATGATTTTGACAGGCAATGAATTGTGCTTCTTCCAGTTTCTTTTGAGCAAATAGTATTTGTAGCTGAATGAAAATCCCATTCCTGCTTAAAGTTTTCAAATTCGTATTGTCGGAAACAACCATCTTTATGCTCTTCCATAAATTGTATTAATCCAGAACAGATGTTATTCTTTTGACAACAGTATCCGCCTTTCCATTTGGTAGATATAGTGATTCTTAGTTGACTTCTCTTCTTTCATTCTTCAAAACAAGCACTTGATATTCTTGGCCACCAATTCGCTTACCATCAAAATGCAATAACCAATTTTCTAGATGTAGTGTTTTCCTCATTTATTCTTTATTTTGTACAGCTACTTTAAAAAGGGGATCTTTAAATATCAGATTGAGGAGAAGTCCCAACGTAACTTCCTTCTTGAGGTAACAGCTGACAATCATTTCCTGCTTTACTGGTTGATAAGTCTGAAACTGTTCCTAGTTTGGTTGCAGTTTTCATTTTGCTACACTTCTTCCTTTTTCTTGTGGATTGTTTTTTTTTTTTCAGAACTTTCGAAGTCTTCATATTCACTGTCTGATCGGGTGCCTGATTAAGTTGTTGTTGAAATTCACTCCAAGGTCACTTTTCTTCTATTGGATGAGTGAATAGTTTTGGAACTGTCAGTCATTCCAGTTGTATATTCCTTTGCTTTCGATCTGAAATCTGATATAACGGTCTGTCCTCACCACACAGCCATTCAGCATTTTCTTTTGTGATGTCAAAAATTTCATTCAATGGATCATATTTTCCACGTCTCACACATTCATCATAGGTGATCAGCACTTGACCCAAGTTTTCTTGTATGACTTGCGTTCGTAAATTTAGGAATTTTAATTTCTTTTGCCATAAACTGGTAACTTCTTTAGCGATTTCCTATATACATTCTTTCCTTCCTTTGATGGATCCTCCAAGAAAAGAGGTAGCAACCAAAACTTGGATTTTGAGTGGCATCCTGCTTTTGTTTTCCACATATCCTTCTTCTATTGGAACAGTTCTGTTCTTATGTGCTTCTAGAAATCTGGTTAGATTCTTCGTCCAGATCTTCTTAGTTCTTTCAGTGGTAGACGCATATTTTTATGAGATATTATAGTTAAAAATGAATTCTTGGAGATCTTTTAGAAAAGCAACCAGTGTTTCTCAATCAGGAAGGTTATATACTCTGAAACAAACCACAAACACAACACACTTTTCCCATTCGCCTTATCTAAAGGACAGCCGACAAAATGCACGTCATAAATTTCCAGAAATTACTAGAATGCTCCAGAAAATCTCAAAAAAATTCTAGAAGTTTCCATATAATTCTAGAAGGTCGCAGAAAGTCCTATTACTACTACACTTATATGCGATTTTCGAAATTTCGTGTTGATGGTGTGATATATATATATATATATATATATATATATATATATATATACACACACACACACACACACACACACACACATATATATATATATATATATATATATATATATAGATAGATAGATAGATAGATAGATAGATAGATACGTTTAATAAATGAAAATGGGGCGTATATTTCAAATACTTGTTATCCACTATAATAACGTTATAAACATATCGGATTCAGAAATATATATAATATATATATATATATGAGCTAATTCTTTAGAAATATATATATATATATATATATATATATAATACGTCTGTACTATGAAACGTCTGTACTTCGTTATGTAATTAATATTCATTAATAGAGTGCATTAACATGGGAGGAGACTATATTTAAATGTTTTCATCATTGTTGTATGAACTTTACTGTGTATGTAATCCTTTTTGCGAACTTGTTAAATATTGGAAGAATTATATCGAATTTATTTTTATTAACAATCCTTTTTTATCTTGTTTTTATTTTCATCTATTGTTGTCCTGTTTGATATTTGATAGATTTCCAAGGTAAATTTCTTCTTTTATCCTTTCTGAAATAAAAAAAACGTATATATGTAAAAAGATATGAGCTGCTGCAGATAATGCCAATCTGTCTGCGCGTGCGCAGTTTAATCCTGTTTGTGGTTGGTCAAAATGTAAAAAACAAAAATGACGTAAAATTCTTCGGGATATTTCTTGTGTTACTTGTTTTCTTTTGAAATCATTGTTTCCTTTGGAATTTGGTTTCTTTTGTGGCTTTGCAGGAATTGTGTACAAACTTTGATTGATGCTGCATTTGGAGACTAATGCAGCCAACTGCATAAAAATGAATTTGATATGATTGCTATTTCCCGGGTCACCTGCCTCACTATTTAATAGCCAACCGAATGTTATTTTTACATTACTCAAGTCTCCCTTTTTGTTTGGTTAGCTTAAAACTCTTCAACTGAAAAATAGGGCACCTGCTGTAGAGCAGTATTTAGTAAGCAAAACTCTTCCTACACTTTTTATAGGGACTTCATAGTATGTTCCATAATTTATTCCATAATTACATATTTAAGTATACTACGCTGAAAATTTACTAATGAAAAAAAAATGATGATGTGGGTTACATACAAATATATACAAGAAACAACACTGGCATCTACCATTTTGCAAATTACACAATCATGTCAGTTGAATCCAATTTTTCTGTGGATAGAGATGAAAAAATAATACAACAATCAAATCGTTATATTTTGCTACTGAAAAATCACACGCCTTGAGCCTTTTGAAAGAAATACAAACAGGTGTCAGAAACGAAAAGATTAGATAGACTTATACGCTTTCAACAGGATTTTATTTTCAGTCATCTACAATTTCAACGAAACTGTCTTCACTCGTCTATACACTTACCATCTACAAAAGCTATAACCAAGGTCAATAAACTATTCTCATGTATGCAAATATCTTATCCCTGAATCTCCTCGTTGTTCTACTTACATACGTACATACATAGATACATACATAAATACTTATTTGAAAAGAAAATTCCACACAAAACTTTCCTTTATAAACAACATGTTGACTTAATCTTTTTCGTCTCAATTGTTTTGATTGAAAAATACATATAAAATTATTGCTATTGTTATTCTGATTACCCATGTATGGTGATTTCTAAGCGTGGCCTAGATGTGGCACAAGGCCGAATATATGGGGCACTCAGTGAGGCTCGCTCTCACTACTCAGTCGTAATCGCTCTCGCGAGACAAGCTTGATAAACATTACACCACATCGAGGCACCCCTGTTTACCCATGTATGAATTGTATTGACTCTTTTGAAATGGTAACATTTTTTACGGGAATTTGTTGGGGAACTCATGGTTAATTTAAAGAGTTCTGTTGACTTACGTACAGTCCCACTATTTAAATCTAATAAGTTGGTACTTGTTAATATTTTAAATTTATCAAAGACCCTCTTTTATACGGGTTGGTTGAAAAGGTGACTGATTAAATGGATTTATACAATGTGTTTTCCTCTTCGGCTAAAATTTTCAAATCGTTTCTGTTTCTTCACGCCATAGGTTTGTACCACTAAAAATTGTTTAAATAAATACACCTAGTACGAATTGAAATGGTCGACTCTAGTACTTTTGGGGAATTTATTGAATAAATTTACTCTTTAGTATTTCAAGATATTTTTATATAATTTGGGTAAATATATTTGTTAAAATGAGATGTCAATGCTATTTTCATTTTTGCATCCTTTAGACTACAATTTATCCATCGCACGCTTTATAACAAACAAGTATAATAAAACAACATAAAACTCACATATCAGCGCATCTAGTAATTATATCCACACAAAATGTTTTTGTGTCATTAAGATGATAATTTATCTATCGCGCCCTGAATAGCGATTTTTATTGCAATTATTAAGTTTTGTACAGTCACCAAAAAATTTGAATTCAGTGCCAATATCCAATTCTATATAAGTAGTAAATTTTTGGAGAACCTTTTTCTAATTAATCAATAAAAAAAGTTATACACTTATTACATTCCTAATGGACTCTTCTTGTAAAGATAAAAAAATGATTCCGTGAAGTGTACAACAATCTTGTCAAAATTAAAAATCTAATGAAAATGAGAATTGATTAAATATTTCGAAATTATTCGAAGAATGGATGTTCCCGAATAAGGATTGATTTTGTATCTTTGGAATTGATAAATGTATTTTCATCTTGTTTTTTTTTCTCCATAAATCATTGGCAGCAGAATTTTTTAAAATCAAAAATATCTTGTTTGAATTGTTATTTTCCTGAAAAACTTCATCTTTCCAGGCCTCTGATTCTGTTCATCTCTTTGCTCATCTCTCTCTTCCACTGTCTCTTATCTCTCTGTACCTACATGGTGATTATCAGATCTTTGTAGAAGAAGACCATCTCTTCATTTGGTAGATATTTTTTTGTGTTTTTCATTCAGAATTTTAATATTTCCGTCATTTTTATCCAAGATACAATTCTGCTATGGACCAGTAAGTGTTTCTGAAGGCCAGTTTCAACTTTACAACCTTTCTTACACACGTGACAATCATAAGGTTTCTCTGTGATGCCTATGTTGGAAACATGCCTGTTCCTGTTTAGAATAATGTGATGTTTGAGTACCACAACGGATTTAAAAACTCTCACAAATAACCTGTAGGTCTTTCTGGTATATCCACCCATATATATATATATATATATATATATATATATATATATATATATGTGTGTGTGTGTGTGTGTGTGTGTGCATGTGTGTGTGTATGTATGTGTGTGTGTGTGTGTGTGTGCATGTGTGTGTGTATGTATGTGTGTGTGTGTGTGTGTGTGTGTGTGTGTGTGTGTGTGTGTGTGTGTGTTAGTAGGATATAGAATCTAAACAAAAATAATTCCATGCCTGTGCGGAAGAATATTAACGATTTAATATTGAAACACACACAAACGCACACGCATAGGTTTCTTTCGTTCTGACAAAACAGTTTTCCCACTATTTTTTAATTATCGAATATATATATATATATATATATATGTGTGTGTATGTGTGTTTGCTTGCTTTGTTTTGTTTTGTTTTACTGCATATCAACCTCAATGGCTTATTTAATACCGAAAAATTAAATTAATATTTTTTTCTTCAAAAATCTAATTCTGGTATTAATTTAAAAAAAATGTATAGCTGGTAATCTCTCTCTCTCTCTCTCTCTCTATATATATATATATATATATATATATATATATATATATATATATTTCTAAAGCTGAAACCCTTATATTCCATAGTTATAATTTATTACCTTGGAATCGTAATCACGGTCCAACTCATCAGACCTACAAATTCGAAAAGAGTTTTTCTTTTGGAATTTGAAGGTCTGATGAATTGGATCATGATTACGACTCCAATGTAATAAATTATAACCATGGAATATTAGCGTTTGAGCCTTTTATGTATATATATATATATAGAGAGATAGATAGATAGATATTAAATATATTGCTGGTAATTTTTTGTCAAAAATGTATTGCTGGTTATATATTTTTTTAAAAATGTATTGCTGGTTATAATGTATTAGTGGTAATAATTTTTTTCTTCAAAAAATTATTGCCGGTAATAACTTTTTACAAATTATTTCTGGTAGTTAAATCTTTTTACGCTTTGATAGTGTTTTGACCCCAGTTTGGGTGGTTAACTATTTGTCCATAGATGGGTCTCTAACGGATGCCACCACTCCGGGTTCAGGTGGACCTGGGAACACCAGCATTTACGAGGTAGTTCCACGCTCCTCAAAACCTCCTGTTTGGACGCCTTGGTTGTTTGTGAAGTAATGATCGATATGCGCACATATTATACTAAATTTAGATAAATGACAAGTTAACCTTCAGGAGAATGTGATGCATCTGTAACCAATGTTTTTTTTTTTCCGTGAATTATTGATATTAGAGACGCCCTTTCACAAAGGATATGAGAATTCATAAACATTATTGTTTTTACATAAGAGGAGGACGATTTATTTAAGTTCCAATTATTGGTAATAATTTGGTTATATGTTTTAAACCTATTACAGTAAGAGCTATGGTATTTACTAGAATTCTTGAATCTTATGTATCGATATATATATATATATATATATATATATATATATATATATATATATATATATATGAGAAATGGACAAAGTCCGACAATTTATTTATTAAAGACATTTTTATGTTTAACGTTCTTTTTTATAGATACAAGTATTTAAGTAAATGCTCTGTTTATAATAAACAGTATTAAATAACATTTTCCGGCCTGAATGTCCGAGAAATTTTCATAGAAAATATTATATTAAAATGTCTTTAATAAATAAATTGTCGGACTCTGTCCATTTCTTAATATTTGACGTCATTTGTTTACATTTGATACGCCAGAGCAGTTATGAATGTACGAGATTCATGGAAGATTGAAGTTTATAAGCAGTAAATTCGACTTACCTACCGAACGCTACTTTGTGGCCGAGTCGGTTAAGGCACGTCAGCGTAAATGACGGTTTCGTATAGGATGCAGGTTCGTATCCTGTCGAGGGACGAATATTTTCTATTAAAATTTCTCGGACATTCAGGCCGGTAAATGTTATTTAATACTGTTTATTATAAACAGAGCATTTACTTAAATACTTGTATCTATAAAAAAGAACGTTAAACATAAAAATGTCTTTAATAAATATATATATAGATAGATAGATAGAGCCAGGAAGTACTTACCTAGGTTTCACCACATGGGATCATCAGGGTGATGGTTTAGCCAGTTCCCTCTGGTGATCCTACTAGGTAGGTAGTACTTGTCTCATTAGGATTTATTTATTTTACTTTTGCCCTACTTAGTGTATTGAGCGTTTTAACTTATTACTCGCTGGATCTTTTTTTCTTTGTACCAGAGTTTTCAGGTGCTGGATGATTTCTTTCGCCTTCTTCGGGGGGTGTTCTGGTAGTTCTATTTTTTTCCATTTTTCCTCGGATACCAATTTATTTGAAAATTGTGCTATCCAGGTTTTTTTCAACCACCGAGTTTAAATAGATTTAATTATATATATATATATATATATATATATATATATATATATATATATATATATATATATATATATATATATATATATATATATATATATATATATATATATGTGTGTGTAGATAGATAGATAGATAATGAAAAGACAACGATAGATAGATAGATAGATAGATAGATAGATAGATAGATAGATAGATAGATAGATAGATAGGGATAGGGGCACCTCGAGGCGGTGTAATGGTTGCAAGTTTGTCTCGCTAGGACAGTTACGACTGAATAGTGAGTTCGAGCCTCACTGGGTACCCCATACTTTCGGCCTTGTGCCACATCTAAGCTACGCTTGGAAAATCACTAGATAGATAGATAGATTCACAGATAGATAGAAAAGACCATGATAGATAGATAAATAGATAGGTAGATAAATAATGAAAAGACCATGATAGATAGATAGATAGATAGATAGATGGTATGAGTTCGTCAGAGCTATCGTTGAGGAAAATCAGATTAATAGCAGAAAATATATATTAAAATAAAAGAGAGAAAGATAGTAAGATGAAAATAAAAAAAGTAAAAAAACAGATGGGTATAGAAGGAAGAAAGAACGAAAGAAATTAAAAATGGAGAAATAGAAAGGGGGGAAATGAATCAAATAAAGGAAAGAAAGCTTAGAAAATGTAAAGTAAATAAGGATGTAAAGCAGGGAGAAAGGGGGGAAAGAGAGAAAGAAAAATGACAGAGACATTAAAATGAACCGGATAAAGGTGGCGAAGTTTGGAAGTAGTAAGGAAAAAAGTAAAGAAACAGGATATATATATATATATATATATATATGAATTAATCAAATAAAAGAAGGCTTAGAAGAAGAAAGAAAAAGAAATTAAAAGTAAAGGAAGGAAGGAAAACATTAAGTAAACTAGGCAGAAGTAAGGCAAAATGGACGACGGAAGAGGCAGAAGTAGGAACGAAGGAGAGATGGACGAGGGTTGGACAAAGAATCAAGTCAAAGACAGAGCAGACGAAAGAAAGAAAGAAAGATAGAGCAAAGAAGTAAAGAAGGAGAGATAAAGAGGAATAAATTTCAAGGTGTAAGGGAAAAGAAGGAAGGCCATATGACAAAGATATAGTTATATTAATCGAATAAAGAAACAGAGAAAGAAAAAAAAAAGGAGAAATATAAAAGAAGCAGAGAGATAATTCAATGATTGAAAGAAGTAAGTCAAATTAGATAAAGGAAAGATAGAAAGACGGAAAGAAATAGGACAAAGAGAGAGAGAGAGTCATAGTAAAAAGTTAGATAAAGAATGAAAGACAAAGAAAGAAAATAAAGCGATGGGGAGACGTGAGGAGGGAAGATGTAAAGAAAAAAGGAAGGAAGGAAGGGATGAATGTAAGTGAACAAAAAAATGTCGGGCGACAGAAAATAATGTCTTGAAAGTGATAAAAAAAAGATAAAAAGAACGAATCCATGAAGAATGTAACGTTATAAAAACACACCTTTAATCAAATATTCCTTTTTTTATACTCATATACTTTTTAGAGAAAATTAATGTATAATGGTTTTTTCAGCTATCAAAGATATTCAGTTGTACAACTCAGGGTGCAGATTTAAAATATCTTCTCTCAACTTGATATCTGCTGATACAAAAATAGCTATTGGGATTATTTCTCTTGTTTACATACGGATCGTGCTTTGAAAGTCTCAAGCAATTCCATCCATTTTCAAAGATCAGTCTTCTAGGAAAAAGCGGAGCCAATGTATTAGGTTTAGCTACATAAATCTCTATATAGTTTATTTGTGATTCTTAAGTATGAGTTGTAAGATAAAGATCAGTAGGTAGTTGCCTTTAATAGCATAGAAATCTTTTTTAGCTAACCCGATTCATTATTACCAAATGTATGGCAACAGATTGTCGCAGGCGTCTCGTTTTGATTGCTTTTGTCACCCTTGTACCAAAGAAAATAACATTCTTTCAAAACATATATACAGAGTTCAGAAAAAAAACAACTCTCACTTACACCTCCGAGAATTACCTAACACACAATAGTTAGTGTTAATTGTGTCATAATCGAGCTAATGTTTTGCCATTGTATAGAAAGAATTGTGGAGGAATCGGAGAGCCGAGTTCGAATTCTAGTCGAAACCATTACATTCACTTACGTGCGAATACACTTTAGAAAGGTATGAATCCTCTTCTTTTCTCCCCAGCTATGGGTAAATAGCAGGACAAACCGGATTCTATAGCCTTGGATGGCAACTGGTCTACCGCAGTAAGAAATAGCATCCTACTGCTGGGAAAAAAATCTGCCTCGTCAGTCATGTACCGAAAGATACATGATCGTTTAAGCGTGTATCACGTATGACACATAACTGACTGATATTCACTTACGCGCAAATACTATTGGGAAAGGTATGAATCCTCTTCTTCTCCTCAGCTATGAGTCAATAGCAGGACAGACTGGGTTCTATAGCCTTGGATGGCAACTGAAATGGCAACCTACTGATTGGAAAAAGATCTGCCTCGTCACTCATGTACCAAAAGATACATGATCGCCTAAGCGTGTATCACGCATGGCATATAACTGACTGACTGATTGCTGAGAGGTATCTGTGGGAGGTATTTATGCCGCAGTTTATAAAGCGAAAGCACAATAATATTACGAGGCATGAGTTTGTGCAAATAGAAGCGGCAAACACACGCATTTGTTTCCGAACCAAGCAGGACAAACAAGGACATAAAAGGAGAACAAAAAGAAACCCCCCGCCTGATGAGTTGTAAGTAATAAATTCATAAAATGGCGGTAGTCTTTTGCTTAACGATTTTAAAAAGACTCTTTTTTTTTTATTTGATATGATTTCACTGTTAACCTTTATGTTTGTTGTGACCTACGCCTCTTTTGAACAACGAATATGCCGCTGGTTAAATTTCTTTGTTCGTTATTCCACTTGCCGAGTTGATTTTTTTTTTTTTCATTTTTTGTTTGTCTATGGCGGCTATTGTTCTATTTCTGTGAAGAAGAAAAAAAATCTGTCCAATGGTTTCTTTCTTCTTGAGTAACTAACAAAAATGAAATTCTTTCAGGTGTCGTTTTCTTTCCCACCTTCCAGCCTTGTCAGTCTGTTCGGGTTAAATGTCATTTTAAAAAATGTCTAAGTTTCTTTAGCTTTATCTTCGTTCATAATAGAATTCCCTGAAATGTCATAAGAATTGTGAAATAAAAAGACAAGGACACATACAGGGAATTATTTTCAGCAGGCAAAGAAGCTTTACATTTTAAAAAAAGAAAATAGCAACTTGTACTATTCTCGTACTTTTACAATTACTTACAATCGGACTATTTTCCTTATCTTTGTTGTTGTTGTCACAACGTTTCGACTGTCGTGCATTCTGACATTCATCAGGTCTTTATCAATCCGGGTAACAAACGAGGAATTTCAAGTATTTTACCAACAGGTACCAAATAGGAATTTATTTAATCTCCAGTAGATTGATTTCGTTTCACTGCTCCTGTCTAAGGATATATTGCATATTTACTGTTTAAATATTGTTCACATCATTTCCACTGATAAGATCAATATGTTACCCGGATCTATAGATTACTAGGTTCGATAAAAACTTGATGATGACAACCCGAACTTTGTGATAGCAACAAGAAAAATGAGGAAAATAGTCCGAATGCAAGAATTGTAAAAAATATCAGAATAGTAAAAGTGGAAAAATATGTGTAACTAGTTTCGTCTTCTGTACTTTTTAAAACTCACCCTTTCCTTCCTATATATATATATATATATATATATACATATATATATAATTCTTCTATATGCTATGCCCCTTCAGGGCGTGGACAACCATAGCTCTCCACAACTTCCTGTACATTGTAGCTCCCAATAATTTTGTATTTTCGCCATCACTCCTAAAACCTGCATCTCCATTCGTTCACTCAAAATCACCGGGTAAGACATGCGTTGTTTTCCTCTGTCCCTCATGTCTTCGATGTCTCCACTGTGTATCAAGTTCTTCATTTCTTTCTTCCTCATTTTGCTTTGTAGAAATTTCAGTTGTCTCTTCATGATGTTAATTATAAGTCTTATTTTTATTACATACTTTCTAGAGCTTTGTCGTTGCTCACGTATTCGATCCATGTTATACTTGGCCACTTTGTGAAGGAACACATTTTTGTTGCTTCAAGTCTCTTCTTCTTACTTAGGTGAACAAAAGTATCACTTTCGTCTTGAGGATGAAAAGCATTTTACAGAATCTTTTACGTTATCATTAATTTGTCTAATATATATATATTTTTGGCTATAGGGGATAATTTAACGACAAAATGGAGAAAAAAATTCTATATTACGAGTCTTGTTTTTCTAAAAGTCTTCTTCAGATAAATACTGGATTTATCCATGGAATATTATAAGTATATGCAGAGAGAAATATAAGAAGCTTGTATTTTATATTGTAAAAGACTGAAGATATAAAATTATTTCTTGTATGATTGCTGTTCCACTTACATATATATAATTCCATCGATAAAACACTTATTCGTCTGAAGAAGTCCTTTTGAATAAAAAACTCTCTCTCTCTCTCTCTATATATATATATATATATATATATATATATATATATATATATAACATGTTAATGGTCAGAGTTGAATCAAACCAGGAAACAGTAGTATTTAAAAGTGTTCAATACACGTGTGAAAAAGAAAACAAAAGTAAAAATAACATGTAGATGTTTCAACTTTAAAAATCAGGAGATCAATTGAATCCGCTACCTTGGTTTCAAACTTACGGTCTCCTCAGGCGATTTTTATCAAATGACCTCTTAACGCTTTATTTTTTTGTAAAAAAATAATGAACGTTACATTATCATTTTCAAAAATAAATAAACAAACGCCCGACGTTGGTGTAATAGAAAGAAAGAAAGAAAGAAAGAAAGAAAGAAAGAAGAAGAAGAAGAAGAAGAAGAAGAAGAAGAAGAAGAAGAAGAAGAAGTGTATTGTAAAATGTATTGGCGGGGGTTAATCGAAATGTACAATACTTTTTTATCCAGCCTCATATGCGCTTAAGGAAAATTTTCTCTATTAAAAAATAAAACCCAACTTTAATAAAATTAATTATGAATACCCCACAATTTTAAAAAAAAAATGTGTATAATAGATACTTTGCCAAGGTTTGCACTAACACTTTCTCTTTTTACTACTCATTTCGTAAAAAAACCTCTCCAAACCATACTTAGTTACCTCCCTTTAAATGGTTTTATCGGTTACGACTGACGCAGCATTTCACAGTGTATTTGTAAAAAAAAATTAACTTTCAGATAACACAACAATTTATCTCTGCCAATAATGAATGCTACAATACTTATTTTGTAGTAAACAATACCCTGGTGATGACATGAATAAGTCGAAAGTACTTGGGAATAAAAGAAATATATATCAACACGGCGATTTTCTCTCGTCTTTCATTAATGATACCAAAAAGATTATTAGCGGGTATGAAAGGATCTTATCGAAAATAAGTAGACAGAGCATGTCTAAACCATACAACGAAACATTGCTTAATATATATATATATATATATATATATATGAAGAAATATAGTCTTAAGGTGTGCTATATTTATGGGATAAAGTGCTCAATATCAGAGATAGATTGTGCGTAAATATAAAAGTGAACATTGAAGTTAACACTTAGAAGCGACAGTCTGTTTCATGCTAGACGCAATCAGGTGGGCTGACGTTTGCGTCTAACATGAAACAGACTGTCGCCTCTAAGTGTTGACTTCGATGTTCACTTTCATATATATATATATATATATATATATATATATATATATATATATATAATTGTGGTCCAATAACTTGGACCGATTTTAATATGAAATATTTTAAGCGTCTAATGATATTTCTTACAGATTTGGCCGACATTTGGGCGATATTATTTTTCACACATAATTGCCATGACTTAAATAACATGATCCAGTAGAGAAATAAATAAATTTTCACCAATAACACTAATTTATTTATTGGTGACTTTGATCCGTCTTAATGAAACACCCTTTATATATTTGCGTGCCTACACACATACACACACACACATATATATGCATTTATATATATATATATATATATATATATATATATAGATAGATAGATATAATAAGACATAATAAAACATTTATTATAGTTTGTTAAAAATAAAAATTAGGTGAATTTCGACTGGAGCTGCCATCTTTTCGATTAGCCTTTATCAAAAAGGATTTGAGGTGAGATTCAAATAATAAACAATAAAACGAGAAAGAACGGATTATAAGTCTTTAACTTTCATCTGAAAAACAAAGGTTGTAGGCCGACTTATGTCATACAAGGCAGCTTTGAGGAGTAAAGAAAATTCTTCTGCTTGCAAAGAGACGGTTAACGTTTAGAAATAAAAAGAGATTTCAAAATTCTTAACTGAACGTACAACACTTAGAATACAGAATCTTTCATATGAGAAACAGTTAGCATAGACATGAGGATCCAAAAGCTGAAACAATCCGTAATTATAGGTTGATGCGATTGGGCATCCTTACATTTCAGTCAGTTATGTGCCATACGAGATACACGCTTAGGCGATCATGTATCTTTCGATAGATGACTGACCAGGCAGATTTTTTTCCCGCAGGAAGTTGCCATTTCTTTCTGCGGTAGACTAGTTGCTATCCTATAGGGCCCGGTCTATCCTGTTATTTGCCCATAAATAACTGTGGCGAGTAAAAGGATCCATACGTTTCCCGAGGGTATTAGCACGTAGGTAATGGAATTCGACCGGAATTCGAACTCGGCTCTCCGATTTCTCAATCCGAACTGCTATCCATTATTCCACCTTTATCTGGAAATTTATTCACACTGGAAAATAATGAATAGATGACAAAACTTTTATGGAAGAAAGAAAAAATATTGCTGGTAAAGAAATAAAAAGAAAAGAAAACAAAAAAAAAAAAACCTTCCAAAGGCCAAATTTACTAATGTCAAGCTATTAGGGACAGACTTTTGACTTGCGATTTGCTGAGCACATTTACGGCAGGTATTATTCGATCATGGTAATTTTAGATAAACTGGGTATTTAGACAGTCCGAACTGTTTGTCAATGGAAAAAAAAATAGATAACTTTCTTTTTATAATTTTTTTTACCACATCTAATGGGTATTCATTATGTATGAGAAGTGACTTCATTAAATCCCCGTCAGAAGGAAGCTTGCAGAAAGAACAGATTATTATGACACGGAAGACCTACTAAGATTAATTTTCCTTTGTGGGAATAAACTAGTCTCGAGAAAGGTACTGCCCAGAGTAGGTTTCCGGTAAACACTGATAAGAAAGGAATTTTACATCGCTTTTATTGGTAGATTTTTTCAATTGTATAATATTCTAAACTTATCAATGTTCCTCTTTGGTAAGGATTTATCGAAAACCTCGTCGCTGGAAAAGAATACCATTTTTACCTCTATGCAAGTTTCAACAGGTTTCCGTTTCTTCATGCGATATTTTGCGACATTAAGAATTTTTGTTTAAAATAACAAAACTTTGTTTAGAATAACAAAACTATGTCTTGGAGAAGTGGCTTACTTCTATGTGGAAATTCGATGAGTTCACTTGTCAACGTGTTGTGCACACTCAACTAGAAGATTTCAATTTAAAAAAATAACCCAAGGTCATTATCATGTCAAGATATCAGTAACATATTTGAATCCATGAGATCCTCATTGTTTGAGCATTTAAATTTATTATTTGAACAAAGAATAAGAACTACTACTTACGTATTATAAAAATCAATGTTATGTTTATACGGCTTATCTACCTTTTGAAAGTTATTTAAAGCCAGAAAATAATTTTAGGTTGAGGAAATTTTATGGAGATAATAATGATCTACTGATGCAAGTCTGACTAATTAACCCATAGCTTGGAGGAGAAGATATAATTTCATACCTTTCCCAAGAGTATTTGCATGCAAGTGAATATAACGAACCCTAATGGAATTGGAACACGTTTCTCCTATTTCCAAATCCAAACCGTTGTCTATTACACCAGTCGCATATCCAAGCTTAATATCACCCATCTAAGCACTGAGCAGGTTCAACATTGCTTAACTTTGTCATCGTACGAGAATCTTTAATTCAATGTGATATCGTCGTAAAGCGAGAGAAGAAAAGACTTGAACAGGTTGATCATGAAGGGTTACCCTAATCTGCTAGATTACGATGTTTAAAGACATAATAAAGGAAAGGGTGAAAGGGTGAAAGGGTAAAAGGGTGAAAGGGTGAAAGGGTGAAAGCTCGTGTTATTTCACTCTATCTTCATCAAGAGGATGCCGTATTGAAAACAAATATGCTTTTAGTTGCATTGCAAGCAGTTGTGATATACGTGACCCAAGAGAAATGATATTTCTCTGTAACAACATCTTAATTCCTAAATCCTCTAAACGAGCAGTTGGGAATAAGGTAAGCTTCTATTTACTGAGCAACATATATATTCCTAGTTTCCAGTGATAAAATGCTTACGGCCATATCAAGTTGAAACCCACCACTTAGAATTAAACAATTGCATAAAAATTCTTAATGATTATACTCTTTACAAAAATAACAACAGCTGCGTTATTGTTTCAAGTCTCAATAGCTAAATAGGTGCAAACTTATGTTTGCATATATGCTATATGAGTAACATTCGTTTGTTTCTCTCTTTTCATTACTATTTTCTAACGATGTATATGCATTCATATCTATCTATCTATCTATCTATCTATCTATCTATATATATATATATATATATATATATATATATATATATATATGAAGAAATATAGTTTTAAGGTATTCTATATTTATGAGATAATGTGCTTAATATCAGGGATAGAGCGTATGTAAATATAAAAGTGGACATTGAAGTCAACACTAAGAGCCGACAGACTTTTATGCTAGACGTAATCATCAGGCCTGATCTATCTATCTATCTATCTATCTATCTATATATATATATATATATATATATATATATATATATATATATATATAATTATTTAATTATATTTAGGCTCTACTTTTGTATCGAGCACTGTTTTTAAAAATAATAACACAAATACTAAAGAACTTTGGATTATTTACCTAACGAGTTCTTTCCTATTTTCTATATATTTTCACACACACACACACACACACACACACACACACACACACACACACACACACACACACATATATATATATATATATTAATGCTATATTTATTTAGGAATTTTACTTTATTGATTAACCCTCAGTTTTATTGCTTTATTGATTAACCCTAAACTTTCTACGTATTGATAGACTTTTAAATATATTCAAACCTCCTAGGCGTTAATCATTTCTTGTATAATTTTATTCTTTATCAAAAGAAATTATGAAAACCGATTCAAAATACAAATTATGTATAAAGTATACCAAATGATAATGGAATTGAAAAAAGTGAAAAAAAATTGAAGTTTTACCATTGCCTTAAACTTTCTTTATATCATACTTTGAACATCGTGTACTGACGAGACAAAACCACAAAGAATAATACTAGATAATAGAAACCACGTCACTTGAGAATTACCAACAGCAGCTACTACAAAAATGGATATCACGCGTACCTTGAAGATAATATAATGGCGTACTAAAGATGTTGACATTCCACACTACTTCAAATAAGATGTTAGGAAGGAAACGCTATTCAATACTGGAAAGAGCGATAAAAGCTACTGGAATTGATAAACCCGTAGATGAATATGCGCGTGATAAACGAAGAAATAATGGAAACTTCATCATTACTCTACAAATTTAATTTTTATTATTATCTTTCAAATTGAAAGAAATCAATTACATAGATATTTGCGAAACAACTTGACACATAAATATTTTTGTTTTTTATTCTCTACAACACAACCGAATCAATAGAGTTAATATAAGAATTGAATGCGTCTACATGTGAAAATGTGTGTGCCACGCATTTACGTTGTGTAATGTATGCATGCAATTTTCTAATAGCAGAATGCCAGTTGTCAGTGAACGATAGCTCTATTAATACTACTGCTAAAATCTGCGTTGACAATAACTAGGTTCTGATGTTTTTTGTTTTTTTTAACGCCACATCACTAAGCCTTTTTGTATACTCGAATAAATGTAAAAATATGTGTAATTAATTAAGCTTTGACAGTTTCAGTTTATATAAAAACGAACTAAAAACCCTGGTAAAGGGTTCACGGCAAATTGAAAAAAAACTAATTTACTAACTTAACATCACATATATTTATAAGAAAAATTAAGCTCCAGAATTTTTTAGATTTTACTAAACACGACGTTTATTGGCTAATATATTTTTTCCAACTTTAAATATCGATTTTAAGGAGGGATATATTGTTGATCATTTTCTGAAGTGGTCTTTCAGATTTTCGTAGCAGACGATAACTATTGCTGTTTGAACATTCAAAGATTACAACACGTTTCATACGACGTCACTGATTGGTTAGTATATGTGAATGTGGAAAGTCAAATCGGATCCTACATTTTGCACAAAAATGAGTGAAATATTCTTTGTAAGACGGTGTTAGTGCAAAATTAATTTTTTTTAGTGGCATTTCTTAAATCAATGGTATTTTTCTACAATTCTTTAACGGGGTTCCACACGCCTATCCAGAAAAAAAGAGAAAGCTTTTATAAATTTTCCGACTGCATTTCTGGTTGCTAGGTTAACAAATTACAAATGTTTCCTTATATTTGGTCGTAATTTTCTGAAAATATTTTGAAAAAATTTAAAATATCTTTTTCTCTTTTCTGATATTAGCTCAAGGCAGAATTTTACATTACTAATCTGTTTTATTCTCAAACACTTTTAGTTAAAGAAATCCAGAATAAACTTAAATAAAAAAATCTAAAAATAGTAAAATCTAAAATTTGATTTAAAGAGCTTCAAATTCTCATTCTTAAAGATTTTACAAGATTATATGTGGTGTATACTTTTTATTATTACATTCACAATAGAAGCTATTCAAAATCGTCAATATATACGGAACAGCTTGTCGTTTTGGCTACAATGGTGCAAGCAGTAAAACGTTATTTACCTTATAACGACGAAGATTTTCTGAGCGTATAGGCGCTGAAAGTAATGGCGCATACCGGAGTCTCGGCACTGTTCGTCAGTCATAAAAAATGGAAAGGAAAACTGCCTGTCTGCGACCAGAATGATAACAAAGACTTAAAACAATTTTGAGCAGAAGAGAATCATTGAAGCTATGAGTTGGAAAGCTTTTAGCAAATCTTAATGGTAATAATTCATTGTTTGCATCGACATTATTTTAGATTTCTCACAGGAAAAGGAAACGTGAAAACAATGAGAGAGATGTTTAGGAAAACCATACATGAAAATAAAATAGAAGCAAAAAATAAGATCGTATATTAAAATTCAGCTTTATGTTCGTAGACTGAAACGTATTTATTATTTGAATTACGATCTGAAAGCTTCAATATATAATGCGGTATATATTTGAGTGAAATATTTTCATGGCAATTGTTCTTACGAGCTCTTTCGTATTTTGATTGAATGAATTTAACCGTACTGCCAGATTGGCAAATAGGTCACACCATTTTACTGTTGAAATAGCTATATGTACGGTAAGTTTTATTCTAACAGTGCCTTTTTCCGCACTTCTCGCCTGTGGAATTCACATCCGGTTTCTTGTTTCCCTAAATTCTAAGATCTACAAAAAATTGAAATGCAACGACAATCACCATCTTATACTTTCCTGAATCATGTTATTTTATTGTCCTCTCTTCCCACTAAAATCTTCTATGTCGCTTCTTCTCCCCCGGTAATTAGTCTAAGTGGCATTATCGCCTTTCATGGGGTCAAATGATTTTAAATTTGAGCATAGAAATAAATAAAGCAAAAAGGAAGAAGATTAATGCATAAATATCGACGATGGCTGTGCAAAATAAATATTCAGCGAACGTCTCTATGGATTTGTCATTTGTGTGAGAACAATTTTGAAAGGGGTGATAACAAGGAAGCATAAGAATAACAGATTCTTAAGCTTATTTGTTAGCACCCCTTTCAACCTTATTCTCACGCACATTTCAAACAATTAACAAGTTCTCGCGCTACTTTCAAACCACCAACGATTTCCCACACCCCTTGTAAACCACCAACAAGTTACCACCCTCCTTTCAAACCACCAACCAGTTTTTGAACCCCTTTCAAAGAACCAACCAGTCCCCACATCCCTTTTAAACCACCAAACAGTGCACCACGCCTTTCAATCCACAAACCAGTTGCCGCACACCTTTCAAACCACCAATCAATTCTCACGCCCCTTTCAAACCTTTAACTAGTTCTCGTACCTCTTTCAATCCAGCAACTAGTTCCCACGCCCTTTTCAAACCACCAACCATTTCCTGCACCCCTTTCAAAACACCAATCAGTTTTCTAAACTCCTTTCAAACAACCAGTTTCCACATCCCTTTCAAACCACCAACCACTTCACCACGCCTTTCAAACCACCGACCAGTTCTCACACCACTTTCAAACCACTAACCAGTTCTTACACCCTCTTTAAACCACCAATCAATTCTCGCACCCCCTTCAAACCACCAACCAATTCCCACACCCCTTTCAAACAACCAACCAGTTCTCGCACCTCTTTCAAACCACCAACCTGTTCTCAAAATCATTTCTAACCACCATCCCGTTCTCACACCCCTTTCAAACAAACAACTGGTTCTCACACGCCTTTTCACACCACCAACCACTTCTTGCACCCCTCTCAAACAACCAACCATTTCTCTCACGCCTTTCATACCAACAACCAGTTCTCACATCTCTTTCAAACAACCAACTAGTTTTCGCACCCCTTTAAAACCACCAACCAGTTCTTGGTGTCTACTATACGAGTAACAATTAACGTATACTTTAGTATCATTCAATATATATATATATATATATATGTATTGCTTAAAATTCAAATGTTGAGATGCCTCATGGTGAAACTCGAGTTGCACGTGCGTTTATAATATTTTATATTAAAAATAGATTTACCCATTGCTGGGTAGAAGAAGAGGATTCATACCTTTCCCAAGGGTATTAGCACATAAGTGAATGTAATGGAATTCGAACTCGGCTCTCCAATTCTTCAATCCGAGCCGCTATCCATTATTGCAACGTAAATACTAATATGGCAGCATGAACGAATGTGTAAATATCTGATAGTTTAAAATAAGACATACCAGAAAACAAAGTCAACGCCCAGAGGCGACGACAGTCTATTTCAAGCCAAACGCAGTGGTCCGGCCAATCGTTACTTAAAAAGCGAAAGCTAAAACCGAACAAGAAAAAAAAAAACGAAAATAAATAAAATAACTAAACAAAAGAACATAATAAACTAACCCGAACAAATAAATAATTAAATAAACTAAGTAAATAATAAACAAATTAACAAACCAGATAAGCACAGAAAGCGTAAATATAACAACCTACAATAAAATAATCAATAAAATAAAAGTTAAGTAATAGCACTAGGAATGTCCCAAATTCTTCTTTCGGATCAACACTTACTTCTTCTCAATAGCTTCTAGAATATTTCGAAATCGTTATCGGCCACCAGAACAACTGGTAGAATAATACAATAAATTACCTACAATGTAATACTATCGAGATTACAACACTGACTCGTATATATAGTCGAGCAAAAGCCCAACGCATATGCCCTAATGATTGCGTTTACGATGAAACAGACTCTTGCCTCTGGGTGGTGAATTGCACGTCTACTTTTATATTTATATACGCTCTCTCCCTGATATGGAGGCACCGTTGAGTAGTGGATAGCGGCTCGGATTTAGGAATCAGGGAAAAGAGATCGAATTCCAGTCGAATCCATTACATTCCATTACTTACGTGCTAATACCCTTGGCAAAGGTATAAATCCTCTTCTCCTCCCAGCTATTTATGGGTAAATAGCAGGACAGACCGGGTTCTGTAGCCAAGGATGGCAACTGGTCTACCACAGAAAGAAATGGCAACCTACTGCGGGAAAAAAATCTGACTCGTCAGTCATGGATCGAAAGATCGCCTGCTCACGCATAACACATAACTGACTGACTATCCCTGATATTGAGCACTGTAACGCATAAATATTGCATTCCTTTAAACTATATTTTATCATATATATATTTTTTATCACACACACACACACACACACACACACACACACACACACACATATATATATATATATATATATATATATATATATACGTTTGTGTGTGCGTGTGAATATGTTTGTGTCCGTTATTGGGCTGCTTATTTAATGGCCGAGTATGCCAGTGAAGTCTGAACAATTTTCTCACAGATGAAGAGAAGACTGGAGGCTTTAGAAACATGCTTCTGCAGAAGGAAGCTGAGAATATCATGAACGATAGTCGTAAGCAATAAAAAAGTCTTAAATAAAAAAAAAAAATGGCCACTTATATTCATAACCAGAAGAGAACAGCCGACATTTCTCGAGTACATAATGAAGAAGAAAGCTTTGGAGAATTTGACGCTCAGAAGAAATATCGATGGCAATATGGACAGTGGAGGCCAGAGAGGCACCTACCTGATGAGCTTGGACGTGGGGGGGACTTGGGGGGGAGGGATGTCAAAAGATAAAGTTACTAAAATCTGAAAGTATAGCAGGCCGGGACGACAGATATAGACGAGTCGTCAGACACCCATAGAGTTGCACGAATAATGGGCCCAATATTCATTTGAATTGCTCATTTAAATCTTGCTGAACGCATAGATCGAGATTCCAATTCGTCGCCTTCTAATGCTTTGTGTTAGTAGATGCCAAACATATTCAATTGTAAATTATTTTATTCCTCTTCATTAAATTGTCTATATTTAACCTAAACTGACATTATTAGTTTTTTTTTTGCCGAGAGTCCTCAACAAGAAGATTACCACGGCCTACTGAGTCAAAAAAGAAAGACAACTTTTTTTAGTTAGAATGACAACACTTGAAGAATCAAGACTAGACAATCGACGACTTACATTGAAACAAAACGCTAAGCCAGTATGGAAGCTGTATAACTCACTTTATCCAATAGCCGTGTGAGGATTGAGATATCGGAACAAGCAGGGTCCGAACGGAGCGGCTTCACGTTGACAGAAAGCGAAACTAGACCAACGGAGCCTAGGGGACATCTACGGAAAGAGAGGGGCTATACAAGAGATAAGTTATATAGAGCTGCATAAAAAAAGAATCTATTTTCGTTTATAAGGATTTATCGAAATATGAATCGTTTTCGTTAATGTCCACTTTTCCTTAAGATATTTACAGATTATTACTCATGCATTAATAAATATTTATGCTAACTTGATATTGCCGCTTTCATAAGTGTACACTTGTAATGCGTGACATGAGTACAAAAGATGCTCAAAAAACTCTCTTAAGTTAGAAGGAATTACTTGCTATCAGATACTATTTTGAAAATTCTGTTTCTTACCTAAATTTATTTCTTGAATTCTCTGCCACCAGCTTTCGTAACTGTGGCAGAGACTACAAATCGTGAGATTCATTCCGACAGAATGGTCTTTTCTGTTGTTCTGGCTGAAATATCGTCATGAACATCTGTTCACGCACCTAAGAAGGTATGAAAAATACCTCGCAGTAAGGAAGAGACCCTATTATATCCAAATGGACACATATTAAGCGGTCTGTTTATGTGTGTGATAACCTATCCTCACTTTCTATCTGGTTCTGCAAGTTTTCGACCACAATCTTATGTCGGAACACATTCTAAGCCACACAAAACGGTCGGGTATCAGCTGGCTCAAAGTATTTGCTCCAGGGTAAGATAGTTCCACTAATCCAGTCAAATTAAAGCTGTACCTCTGAGGTTTTCGTTCACTCGACTCATGAAAAGAAAAGATTGAATCTCTTCTATGTAACATTACCTTCTATTCAACTCTGGACTATGTCAATCATCATTGTCATTGTGTAACCCCGTTGCATCTTCGAACATGGACTCAATATTCTGAAACGATCTGCCATACCGTGCGTTCCCCATGTACATAGGCATAGCTTTTTCTATGAAGTTATTCATTCAAAGTCAACATCTGATATTCTATATGACGTGGATCAGGATTTAGTAGTTAGGAGGCCAGCTATAAGCCATCTGATATCATCTGATGTGAGTCACGCACTACAGCAACGAAGCATCATAAGAGACACAAGGACTTTTTTTTAATCATTTCACCCGAAGCAAGGCAATAAAGTCACTAAGTTAAAGGGTTACTGAGCGTAAAAATAGGAGAAAAAGGAAAATATTATTTAGGAGAGAGAACAATAAACGAATAGGAATTATGAAAACAGAAGATAACGATTGACATCGTAATTTAAATTTTTGAAGATCAAATTTGCCTGAAAAGAAATCGTCTGAAAGTGATTTTTATAAGCGAGAAGTTCAAGAGAAGAAACTGTTAGCAAAGAACTTATGTTTAGCCGTTTCACCTGTAAGACGATGAACCCTTACCACCAATCTGGTACTGCGTTTAAATTGATAAATCTAGGTACCAAAGAGGTAAGTCAATCAGATCAATTTATTTATTGAAAACACAAAAGAAATTCGTTATGGTGGTAAGAAAAAAGACCAGAGCAGAATTGACCAGGCATGGCAACAATATTCGCGGCAAGGACAAATGCTAGGCTTCTGCCAGATAGAGTATGGTTAGAAACAAAGCTGTATGGTACGATGTAGTAAACCAACCCTCCTAGTAGCAGAGCTAGCAATTAATTCAATATATTCATTCCACTTTATGTCAATAGGAAACGTTAAACCGAGATGATGATATTAGCGGTTAACATTAGCCATGTTGATGGACGGCAAAACTTCCTCGAAGACAGCAGTTTCATTTTGGAGGCATGGAAATTTATAAGTTATTTCTTGCCCCAGTTAAAAACTGGTTGAATTTTATTTTCGAGATTGACTGCAAGTTTTACTTTATCGAGAATTCAGTTTCATTTAACTCTGTATTTTTAAGCTTTTCATTTTTAATTGATTCATTTAAATTTTAATGTCATTATTTTTTTTCAGGTAACTTTTCACTTTGTCAGTCATTCTTAGGAATGTTTTCATTTTAACTTAAAATTTTAAACCTAATCGTCAGATTTTATTGAAATCTTCGGAAATTATTCGATAATAAATAGAATTTATTTAAAAATTTTCTTCCTTTTTTTAGAATTCAAAATTGTACATTTAATCATTTCATATTTTCATTCATTTTTCGCTTCATTTTCTCTTTTTATTTTTCTTTCCTTCATTTTCTGATTTTTGGTTTTTTTAATTCCAATTTTTGTTTTTTCCCCAGATATACGAACAGGCTATGCTATTGGCTCCACTAATTAGAACCAGAAGCAGTTGTATAGAATTACGCTCCTTTCGATAGCAACTGTCGGCCGGGGTTCAGTTTTTACGTTTCCACCCACCATTACTAATTGCCACTTACCTGAGGCTCAACGTGCTTGCTATGAGATCCAATCAAAAACTATATCCTAACGTCATTCGAACTCTCAGCCCTCGGCACCACAGGCAGATTACTATTACCGGGATACTTGTAATATGATAAGCTGTTATACAATTTTTCATTTTATATTAATTATTGATTTGAATTCTCAAGCTGAATTATTTATTATCGGAGATATTTCTTTCTGTATCTTTGTGTGTAAGAAGTTTGCGTGTTCTAGGAAAAGACTAAACCCAGTTAGAAAGGTTTTCATTGACAGTTGTTCATAAACGTTGTCATATTGCATTTTTCACTGGCTGGAAATGAGATATTTATTTAGAAATATTAAATTTAGATACATCAGATGTAAAACTTTAATATTTAAATGTGAACATTCCTGTATCTTTAACAGTATGTGCAGTATGTGACTTATAGTAGACGATATCGGGATAGACATTCCTTTTGGTGTACATCAGAAAACGGGTTCAACTGAGGGATGATTTCTTAGCCGTCAGATGCAGATCCACGCTTCAACCTATGTCAGTGTGTGACTCGAATTGTAAACTCGAGATCGGTTCAGTTGACACTAGTAAGGATGGGAAAATATGATAGGCACAAATATAAACACCCACACGGGAAGGGCAAAAGAGAGACAATCTCACACATCCATAGGAGAATGCAAGGTAGTGGTAATGGTAATATGAGCCGTTTCCTTACAAAGAAATATTTGGTATTCATTGACCGAGCAACCAGTACCACAATCCGTTGAAATTTATAAAATAAAATATTTCTCTTAAAACAATTTTCAGGAAAATAGGTTTTCAAATGTGGTAGTCATTACCGCTTTTTTCCAATATTGATTATACTTTCATTCCTAACCTTATATTCGAAATAGTGTGGAAAGTTAATGTCATGGGTCCTTAACTATAACTACAGAATGAACTCTTCCTAACACTATGTATACTACGCCTCTCAAGAGAGAGAGTCGAATCAAGCCGAGCTTCTCGGCTTAACGGTCGAACTCTCTGCCTCTGAGCAGAGAGGAACACGGACGAGGTTCCGCCGAAGGGCAGAGTCTCGTTCGGGGTGAATGACCAACCCGATCCCGTTTATACAGGTTCTACGGGCATTTTTTATTGAGCCTACGGGCTCAGGGAAACCCACGATAAAAATGACCCCAACCCTGTTAAACTCGGCCTTTTGTGCCACATGCAACCCTCGGGCAGGGGGTGGCTAGTCATACGGGAATATCGAATCGATAAAAAACCTTGTGTCGCATGCAACCCTCGTGGGGGTGGCTAGAAGCCGAGCTTCTCGGCTTAACGGTTGAACTCTGCCTCTGAGCAGAGAGGAACACGGACGAGGCTCCGCCGAAGGGCAGAGTCTCGTTCGGGGAGGTTGACCAACCCGATCCCGTTTATACAGGTTCTACGGGGCATTTTTGGCCGAGACTACGGGCTTGGAAAACCCATGTAAAACTTGGCCTTGCCACATGCAACATATTTCCCTCGTGGTGGTGGTGGTGGGGGAGGCAAGTAAATATCGAATCTAGTCGAGCCGATAGTAGTTCACTCCTAACCAGACTGACAGTCATACTAACACCTTCCACATCTTGTATTATTATTTCGTGTAATATACCTTCGTTATTTCTACTCTTGTGTTCGTGTTGTTCTTCCATGGTCCTAACCTGGACCATAACAGTTAACATCTTGATTATGTCATTATTTTATTTTCTAGTTACATGTGCTATCCATTTTAGTTGTTGCTGCTGTTGGTATTCTTTAAGTGGTGTGATTTCTGCTATTTGGCAGAATTCTTTATTTGTGATTCTGTAACGCTAGACCACAACGTTCAAAGCAAAATGGTCTTCGACAAGATCCCTCGGCTAAACTCCTCAAAGCCATGGTCTACTTTTAGGTAAATAAAATGCACTATCAAGTAGGAGGGCTTCATTATTCTATTGTCATTAGTAATGTATGACCAGAACGTTACAGTAGCAGACGCTTATTATTTTTTTTTTTTTTTTTGTAACGTGTATAACAGCAAAATTGTCCAAATCGTGTAAAAGGAAAATTGTACATTTGTTAGATTAAGATTACACCATTGTATCATAGAAATGATTAAATATATCTTATTGGAATTTTCCGGGTTTTTATAACACTATTGGATTCTACTTTGAGCAATAAGAATCTATAATTAATCTCTAAGCTTAACAGAAAAATACTGATTAAATTGATCATAAATGAAAATAACATATTCTTCATTAATTAAACATAGCTAAAGATTGGGAGCTCATGAAAGATTGAAGTTAATTTCAAATATATATATATATATATATACATTATTCCAGGATTATTTTTCAAATAATTGAAGATGATCTTCACCCTGTCAAACTTTCTAACTTTCTGTCCTGGAGTAAAATGTTGCCACACAGGTTTCATGTACGATTTCATTTTCAAGTCTTTTTCCATTGATCTTTGGAATGTCATAGCTGAAACTCCTTTATCACGTACCAGACGTCTTATGGATTGAGTTGGATATTTTATAATTGGCCCCCATTAGCTCTAAGTTGAAATGACGATCCCGCTTGATGTTGTAACCTCCTGATCCAGTTTTCCTCTCTACTGTTTCATATTTACCTATTTCGGTTTTCTATCTATCTATCTATCTATTTTCTGATTCTATCTATCTATCTATCTATCTATCTATCTATCTATCTATCTATCTATTCCATGTTTCTACCTATCTATTTATCTATCTATCCTTCTAGGTCTTTCGATATATATATCTATTTGTTTCGATCTTTTTACGTATCATTCTATCTATTTGTTTTATCTTTTCATATCTCCCTATCTATCGATCTATGAATGCATTATTAAATGCGTGAGTAAAAAGAATAAACCTTTAATAGAATTGACAAATTTAAATCTGTATTAAATTGACAGTTATTTCTGAATCCCGCCTGTTTGATGTGTAGTTTTCGTGCACAGCCGGAATTCATTCTGTGCAGCGCGAATTTTTCCGAAAGTAACAAAAACATTTAGACAAATATTTGAAAATTGGAACCAGAATTCATATTAATCACATCGATGTCATTAAATTTTACGCTTCCAAATGATCAGGATGTTTCTTTTTGTTTTTCACCTCTCGTTCCCAAATCCCAAATCTACATCATTTGTCTGTCTGTAAGTGAGAATATATATATATATATATATATATATATATATATATATATATATAGTTTTATAAATATATAGTTTATATAAATATAATCAAATGGATAAATATAGGTAAATGTAAAAGCAAGCGTTCGTATACATACATACATACATACATACATATATATATATATATATATATATATATATATATATAGTTGAGTATTAAGGCCGCAATTCTTCGTTTATACAAGTTACATTTAAAGCTTTTTTATCCAAATTTTGTTCTGTTCGTGTAAGTGTTTTCTTTTTACTACAGAAGGTTTTAAAAAATTTTCTGAAATTAATTAAAAAAAAACATCCTTGATAATAGCTAATCGAGTAACCGAAAGTGCTTTCATATATAAGACACTTTGAAAGTTTTGGTTAATATTCAAAATAGTGTGTGCTTTGATCTGTTTCGAAGTATTTAGACAGTGAAATGGCCAAATAAGTTTCGTCAATATTTTCAATTCTTTATTTATATATATTATCTAATCAGCGGCGCCAATGAGACGCGTGTATTTCTTTGAATTTACAGATGATTTGTTCTTAGTTATGAAGTTTTGATGGATCACTTCAGAATATAATCAATATGTTCCCACCTCAAATGAATATTTAAAAACTGGGAAAATATTTATTTACCAATAAACTTTTCTGAAGCCGATGTTTCGTTATAAAAAGGATCAATTTTAATTCGCTTGTTTAGTTTTTCAATTAGCCTTTGACCAGGGTTTGGTTATACAAAAATGAAATTCTCATACCTAAGTATTTTTCGCATATTTATTCGAGTATAAAACATTACAAAAATTGCTTAACGATATTGACACACAAAAAACATGCAGACTAAGTTTACAAGTATCCATAGTACCAAGAAGCCTCCTTGCTTATTTCATGCAGCCGACTGCTACAACTTTTACGCATACATAAAATATTATAGATCAGTGTTACATTCTCACACAAAAGAGGCATTTTATTTCTTCTATAATACCGTAATTTATTTCTTTAAATTTGTAAGATAAATAATACTCAAATAATAAAAAAAAAAAAATTAAATTTGGAGAAGCATGTTGGAGATTCACTTATTTTTTCGTTCTGCACACACACACACACACATATATATATATATATATATATATATATATATATATATATATATATACTATGAGAAATTGGAAAGAGTCTTTGTGACGCGGTTCATCCGTTAGGATTTCACCAGACTGGGCTTTGTTGATGTTGCCACATCTACACATGCGCATGAAACGAGAGACTCTGGTAGTTTCAAGTGTTATTAAGAATATTTTTGAAAGAATATGTGTAGACGGTCTGTTTTTTTTTTTTTATTAAACAGTATTAATTAAATTTACTGGCCTGAATGTTCTAGGGAATGTAACATGTATCCTATACAGAACCCTCATTAAACCTGACGTGCTGAGACCTTTCAGACACAGAATATTTCCGGTTTAGTAAAGATTGAATTACATCTTTTAAACACAATTTATCTGGATCTATCAATTACGAAATGTCTCGATCATTCAGGTCGGTAAATATAATTAATACTGCTTAACTAAAAAGACAGAACATTTGCTCAAATAAGTGTATCCCTAAAAAACATATAAACAGGAAATATATTAAAGTATTTGTCGGATTTAATACATTTCATATAATATGTGGTCATTGTTTACGTCAGGCTACAAATTCAGAGCAGATATGATAGATCGAAAAAAATTGGCTAAAATTTGGGTTTAAAAGCCGTAATTCGAGGTTTACTAAACCGGAAGTTCTCTGTAGTTGAACGGTCATAGAACGTCAGATTTAATGAGGATAAATGCAGGTTCGAGTCCTATCGGAGGACGCATATTTTCTACAAAATTTCTCGAACATTCAGGTTGGTAAATGTAATTAATACTGTTTAAAAAACCCCCCAAAAAACAGGATTTTTTCAAATAAATATCCATAAGAAAACGCATAGAAAATTGAAAATAAATAAATGAATATATACATATATATATATATATATATATATATGTGTGTGTGTGTGTGTATTTATGCATGCATAAGATAGGGTTACTCTCACATGCATACGCATGCACACAAAGATGCAAAAGGACAATAAAATGCATTTTATGAAAATCATGACCTTTTCGAAATCGCAATGCAATTGTCAAAAGGAATGTACTGAGTAAGGAATGCATGGATTCATTCAAGTAATGCAATGCATTTCAGAAAGAAGAAAAAAAAAATAATGGAAATAAAGAAAAGAAGTCATTAATGTCAAGACATTCCGGAAGGAAATCTCATTTGTGCAAGCACATGATAGAAAGTTTGCATAAACCTCAATATCCATTCAATTCGACCTTAATACATACTTCACAGATACAAGCGTGAACTTTACACTCAGGCATATATTAATGCTTATGTCCGAGCAGATCAATATATAACAATTACTTGTTGAGCGTTTAGTGATAGCTAGAGGGTAAATAGAAGAAGCTACTGTTCACGAGACTGTTTCTCACTGAGGGCGTCAAAATTGCACTTTCTGTTAAAATGAATTAATCAGATTATATTAACACTATAAGGATATTGATCATTATGTATGATCGAAAATGCATCAAATACTGGAAAATTATATACTTTTAAAATGAAAGCACAACACGTGCTCTTCGCGTGATAAAAAAAGCACAGAAATAATATATATATCTATATATATATATATATATAATCGTAAATTCTATGATCTTAATTCTGGCTTGTGGAACAGTCTTCAGGTCTCTTGATTTTCAGTCAACATTGATCCTTAGAAATTTTAAATGCAATGTACTCAGTTGCGTCTTAGTGGCTTGGCTTGCTTGGGTTGAAAAGTGAAATATCTACCTATCTCTCTCTCTCTCTCTCTCTCTATATATATATATATATATATATATATATATATATATATATATATTTATATATATAAATATATATATATATATATATATATATATATATATATATTTATATAGTTAATATAGATAGTTTATATAAATGTATATATATAGTTTATATATATAAACTATATTTCTATCTTATATATATATATATATATGATCTGTATATTTAGCTTATATATATATAATATATGCATATTATATATATATAGTTAATATATGTAAACTATATATATATATATATATATATATTATATATATATATATATATATAGGTTGTATATATATATATTTTATATATATATATATTTTATATATACATATATTTATACATATATATATATATATATATATATATATATATATACATGTATAAATTGCATATACATAAGCTATATATACAGACAATATATATATATATATATATATATATATATATATATATATATATATATATATATATATTCAGTTTATACGATATTTTTAATAGATAAAATTTATTTAAGAAAAGGGTCTGTTTTATTTTTTTTTTTAAATAAACGGTATTAATTGCATTTACCGGCGAAGTATCGTCGAAGATTTTTGTTTATAAACAGTAATTGGGACTTTGCTGACCAGACGTTTTCTATATAGCTGAGTGTTATAGCACGTCAGATTAACCGATGCTTCAATTAAGGTGTTACTCCAAATTTCCACCTGAAAATTGCCAATAACATGAAACTCCGTGTTGTCTATTCAACGTAGGATAATATGTATATTTATAATATATTAAATATGTCTTATTTAACATTGGACACTGCCTTTTTTTCTTACTCTACAGGGTATATATATATATATATATATATATATATATATATATATATATATATATATATATATATTAGTTGTATACGAACGGTTGCTTGTACATTTACGTAAATTTATCCATTTGATTATATTTATATAAACTATATATATATATATATATATATATATATATATATATATATATATATATATATATACTTTATAAAAGTGGACGTTGAGGCCAACACCCTGCGTCGAGAGACTGCTTCATGCTACAAGCTAATTGTCATTGCCTCAATGGCATCAATGTCCACTTTTATATTTACAACGCTCTATCTCTTATATCTAACACTATAACTCATAAATATAGCACTTAAAATAAATTTTTATCATATATATATATATATATATATGATTTTAAAACAATTGACTTCATAGTTTCTAATGACTAATCACAGCTAAATCCTATTGTAAGAAAAAATATAGTATATCAGTTTACATGCCCGTTCAGAAATTGTATCTCTGATAATAATATTAAGCCCCTACATACATTGGTTTACTACAACCACCTTCTCGCGTGGACACACCTGTCACTTTTGTGATCTCAGTTCCATTAAAAAAAACATTACTAAGACTAACATAGTCATGTCCATAATATTAGACAGATATTAGTTGGTAACACAATAATACTCACACATATACACAGTAAAAAGAACATTCAGATTAAAATAAAGCAACGCACGATCATCAAAATTACATTTCAAACCGGTCATAACATATTACAATGCATTTAACTCTTGGTAACATTTTCCCCCACTTAGATATGTATGACGTCATAGAATAGGATTATGAATTTACGACCAGCGTATGGTATTCTGTTATCGTCGCATAGCAAACATCTATGTAAACAAAAGTGGATGCCATATTTGACGCTGGACATCTATGTCGTACAATCGACATAACCAATCTCATGATGGATTAGAAAGCTTAGATCGATGAACAACACAATAAAGAAATATCCAAACGCTGGACAGTTTTCTGTTTATATTCTCCTGAAATTAAAGAAAAAATACGAAGCCTGGAACTGCTCCTGCTAAAACATAATAAACATTCCTTGTCTATTCTATTTAACAACATATGTCGAAATCTCTCTCTCTCTCTCTCTCTCTCTCTATATATATATATATATATATATATATATATATATATATATATTAAATATTAAATCAGTTAATTTATATATATATATATATATATATATATATATATATATATATGTAAATTTCATTTATATATATAATATATATGTAAATAATATTTACAAAATTATATGTAAAAATAAACCTAACATTTATATATATAAATAAACTTCATATTCAATAAACTATATATAAACTTCAATAAACTATATATATATATATATATATATATATATATATATATGAACTTTTTGAGAATAACTATTTTGACAATTCGGCTATAAACCGGCGTCGTCGCAAAAAAAGTATTTCAGTAAAATCTTTATAAGCATGAGGAAGCGTTATTCTAGTTAATTTGCTGAATGTATGATTTTTATTGTAAATGGTATCGCTGTCGAAAACAAAATGTTAAAAAACTACATAAATATTTAAATAAAAATTGCCTTGAATTAAGTTCAACAGAATTTGCATTTATTTATCTAAATTTTTGCGTCTCTCACATTGTTTAAATATTTTTTTCGAACAAACGATAAATTAAAATTTTTCTGGTCTTACATTAACCAAAAGAGACTTCCTTTGATTCAATTCTTAATTCAAACGACCTTTTTCAAATTGTGTTCACGAATTGATCCGTATTCACTCAGTTTACTGAGTGCGTTGTTAAAAATTTAAATCCATTTTATAACTGTATACCCTGTTTCTAAAAATTTCGATAAATTTCACAATTTCCATTGGGCTGGGATATTTTTTATATTCTATATTTTGTATATTCTATATGGTAAACATTTACTTCTGATGTAAAATGATCTCTTTGTTTTATATTGATTCATTTTTTCGCCGCAATTTGAAGACACACAGAAAATTGCTGATAATCCTGACGAGTGGACCGAACGATTGCAAACTAGGAAACTTTGGAGTTGGGGTATTGAATATAATATTAGTCAGATAAGTGGCACATTTTATATTTGTATTAATCCACCCTCTCTCTCTCTCTATATATATATATATATATATATATATATATAATGATGAAAGCGGAGACTTTAATAATATTTTATTTCACAAGATCTTGCGAAGTAAAATATTACCATAATTTCAAGTATATATATATATATATATATATATATATATATATATATATATATATATATATATATATATATATATATATATATATATATATATATATATATATAAGATAATATTTTATTTCCAAGATTTTAAAGTAAAAATATTATATATTTCTAAATATATATATATATATATATATATATATATATATAGATATAGATATAGATATATATATTGTGTGTGTATCCTCGTTGAAAACGGAACTATATTTAAACATCAAAACAATAAACCAAAACTAAAAATTCTTGAAGCTATATACATAAAACAGTTGAAACCTAAACTGAACATATATCCATGGTAATATTTTGTCTCGCAAGATCTTCCGAAGTAAAATATTACCATGGATTTTAAAATATATATATATATATATATATATATATATATATATATATAGAGAGAGAGAGAGAGATAATATTAGTGGTAAATATACACATACATATGCAAAATATATAGATATATATATACATAGGTGCATACACATACATGTATATTTTTTTAATAAAAAATTCTGAGAGGATAGAATCCAGGTAGAACTCAATGTCCAGGACAGAGTAAGGATATAATGAAAAGGCTTAAACACTAATATTCCGTGGAATATTAGTGTTTAAATTTTATAAATATATATATATATATATATATATATATATATATATATATATATTACAGTGTGTCCCAAAAATTGGCATAATTTAAATTGCGAATATCTGAGTAACTACATGTCCCAGGCATACAAAATTATATAGGCTTCATGTTAAACAATAAAAGATTTATCAAAATTCAAATCAGATATCCGCTTTTCCCGGTCTACAGCTGATGTGCTCACGGCCATAACTGAATTTGCTTACCAAGCACTTCACAATAATGGAAAAGCTCGTCCCTTGGCTCTATATATCTCTAAAGCGTTAGATGGGGTTTGCCATGCCGGCCTCCTTCGTAATCTTCAGGGATAGGTTATCTCAGGACGATTATTTGGCTTAACATAATAATTCCTGTCAAACCGAGTAATGAAGGTCGATCTTAACGGATTCTCCTCCAGTTCCTTTCGCAGGTCTTCCCCAAGGCTCTATCCTGTGTCCTACACGGTTCCTTATCTTCATTTAAAGATCTTCACGATATCTTCACTTCCCAAGTAGGCATCTATGCAGACGACATTACTATTTACACCAGCCTAAATCGTAAATCTGGTATCGCAGACAAAACTAACCTGACCGTTGGTCTCGAAAAGGACCCCAAACGGTTGTTGATTGGGGCAGGAAATGGATGGTTAACTTTAATACCTTAAAAATAAATCTGCTCTTTTTCCCCCCTACAGAGAACCCTCTCTGCTTCCCATGCTCAACTCCACGAAAGCATCTCTTTGCGACTGCTTGGTCTCACAGTGTCCGCTGACCTGAGATGGAACAAATAGATTGAATCATGAGCTTTATCTACTGCAAGGAAAGTTAGTTCTGTATGTCACGTCAGAAAGTTCCTTTCGCCCGAATCCATCCTTCAAATCTATAAATCAACCATTCGCCCTTGCATGGAATACTACTGTCATATATTGTCTAAAGCCCCCCACATGTCGTCTAAGTGTCCTCGACAAAATCCAGAAATAGATATACAATGTGGTTGGCCCAGATCTGGCATCTCGTTTACAGTCACTCTCTCACAGACGTGACGTCGCCTCCCTCTGTCTTTTCTACAAATAATTACACTGTAACTGCTCCGACGCTCTGCTTTCACTGGTTCCCAGACTGCATGAATTTAAGCTTGCTACTAGTTTGGCATCTCGGTCCCCACCTTTAACTGCCGAAACAGTTAAATGTAGCCATCTGTTCTACTCCAATAGCTTCGTGTCTCGCACTTCCCGTCTGTGGATCTCCATTCCTCTTACTTATAGCTATAATCTCCAACTATTGAAAATGCAACGTCAATGGATATCTCTAGATGCTTTGATCTATTCATCCTTTCTTCTATAACGTCTCTTTACTCTTGCTCCCACTATCTGTAACCCCTTGCATGCTAGTGGCACTCCCACCTTGCTTAGGATGAAAAGTTTAAATATATATATTCAAAGGGATGTAAATTTTATAATAAATTTCACAACGCTTAACAAATCTTCAATATGCGCACCACATGGGAGACGACACGCATCAAGTCGGTTGTCCGGCTCCTGCCAAACAGGCCATAGCATGTCTTGCATAACATCATCCAGCGCCTCAGGGATGCTTGTAGCTTTTCACATAGCTTTATAGAAAAATCACAAGGTTTCAAATTAGGTGAATGTGGTGTTCATTTAAAAAGGACATTTTTATTATCACTGGTACGCTAGGTAAGTCCGCAGTCTACTTGGTTTTAACACATTTTGTTACAATTTGAGGTCATTTGAACAAGAAATGTATTATAGAAGTAAAAACAGCAAGTTGAGCTTTACCATTCATGATTAAAAAAAAAAAAATAACCAGCCGACCGGTTTCGCCTGCAATCAACAGAGCTGAAATCGAGGGAAGACTAAATATTACAATATAAAATATAAAACATAAGAAGCTTGTAATAAAATAAAGGCAGAACAATCAGATACAAATAATATCAAGCCCTAACAGACATTCCCTCTGTTTACAGAGGGATGCCTGTCTGAACATGACATAGATAGTTTCCAATACTTTCAAATGTAATAAAGAAGGAACATGACTAAGGATGGAGAACGAGTCAATGCTGAAATTAATGGCACAGCTTGGATAATTTATAAGGTGCTCAGCGATGGCGGAGCTGTATGTGTTTTTGATCTTTTCCGGGTACGTTTTGATTTATTCATGCGTCTAACCGTAAGGTGGTTCTTCCTACGTAGTCGGCTCTGCAACTACATCCAAATCAGTATATCACATGGTTAATATGGTGGGGAGGTAGAACGTCCTTTCGAGAAGACAATCAAGGAGACCTGGTAGAGAAAACAACACGCATATTGGTAGAAAAATAGCAGTTTTTTAACTGTTAAGCTTATCTTCTTGACAAATTTACCATAATTGAACCCAACCACAGCAAACGCAGATAAACATGGCATTTAGAAGCCGTACTCGTTTTAGGTGTAGAAAAATTTTTGAATTTCTTATTCATGACCGATTTAAAAACATCTAAAGGGTACCATTAATAGCAAGAGCTTTGGTAAATGTTTTCAGCTCTTCATCTAATTTAGATTCGGAGCAGATCATTAAAGCTCTATGTGTAAGGGTACTAATTAGATCGCCTTTGCGTTTGATAGGGCAGAATGCATCCCATCCAATGTATAGTCCGGTAAAGGTTGGTTAACGATAGATTGATGCAATGTAACGGGATGGTTACCAAAACATCGTGGAATTAGTCTCAATTTCCATAGTATATCTTAATGCCGGACGAATACCATTAAGTAATGAAAATAAAGTTTTTGCCGCTGTTATATTTTCAAACAGGCAAAATGTATCATCAACATAATTAAGGTGTTCAGTTGCCTATGTCCAGTAATGCAAAATCATATCACCACATTCTGTGCAGGTGAACTGTGTGCCACGTGTTAGATGAGGCTACAATCACAGGCTTTTGGGGGTAGGAATTTTCCATTTCCGATCTGCATACTGCCCGTTGTCTCCTATAAGCTCATCTGCCTTTTGCCATCCCTCTCCAGGATGGTTTGGCTGCAGATTTTTCCCTCATCTAGACTGGTGGCCAAACAAGGCTAGAAGGCCAAGTCTGTCCTGCTATTTGCCCGTAGATGACGATAGGGAATGAGGTGAGTTTATATCTTGCCCGAGGGTATTTACACGCAAGTGTAACAAACGGAAATGGAATTCTAAATCGCCTCTCAAATTTCTCATTCTAAGGCGGTGACGGATGAGAACCGGTATTTCAACGTGATACGGCCGTAACCACAACCACTCACGCGCGCGCGCACACACACACATACACGCAGACACACACACACACACACACATATATATGTGTGTGTGTGAATTAAATAAATATACAAGCAATCATTTTTTTTGAAAATCCTAACGATTGTAACGAACACTACATCATTATAAGTACCAGAATATTGTATTTAACATGAAATGCGGGGCTATATTACTGACGTAAGTTAATGTATACTTATATATATATATATATATATATATATATATATATATATATGTGTGTGTGTGTGAACCAAACCCTGAACTCGGTTTTCGACTCTAAGGTCTCCTCAGGACCTGTTTTATTGTCTATACCTTTTAACTGTTTTCAGTCGTCCTTTTACAATTGTATCCTATATATAAACAACATTATATATATATATATATATATATATATATATATATATATATATATAGTCAGGCCAATTTAATCTGGAACCCTTGGGATATGACCACTACTGGTTCACAGAGAATACCGGATGACTGAAATGATCTCTAAAATAACCCAAGGAGCAGTGTGGCCAATTAATTCCTTACAGATAAGTATCTACGCGGAAATGTTTACACCTATCCGATGTCGCAGCTTAAGCTGCTCTATAAGGTCATTGCCTATTTTCAGAACTCCATGCTTTCCGATTCTTCAAACTATTCTGGCTTTCGCTATCAGCAAAAAAACTTAAAAATCTCCTCCTTTTTTTTCTTAAATTCATCTACAGTGAATGATACTATGCCATAGCACTTACATAACATTGTTACAGACGTCCCTTTCTCTAAGTACTTTAAGAGAAATATTTATGCTGACACTTCTTACCTCTGGTAGCATTCCCCCCATGCTCTCTTGGGTGTATCTTAAATTTGAAAATATGCAGGTATATGTAAGAAATGAGGAAGACCATGTAACTAAAACACTCCGCTGCTGCGGAATATTCTGAACAACGTCTTTGACCCCGTAGCCGCTCACCGAACTAATGGCGGCTGATCCCAAAACGTAGCCAACCATAGGATTTGTCGAACCATGGATTAAATAGATCGGACTGCATATATATATATATATATATATATATATATATATATATTGATTCTAAATCATTGTTATAATTTGTGGAGAAAAATGACGCATTTCAATATTATTCAATGATCTTGACGATAAGACCTCTATCTTCTGGCTTTCTTGTTCTATATATTAGATATGTGTCATTCCCTTGTTTTAATTTCAATTAAAGGAAAAATATTTTCAGTGGATGTGTATGGTGCAAAAACAACTTCATCTGGCCCGTTTCATATGTATTTGATGCAATACTTGATTGAATTAATTGATGGGCAGATTTCAACATTAATATGACAGTTGAATTGTTGCAATAAATATGTACTGTAAGGCATTACCCACAGATTGATGATTTCTTGCTTAACTTGGTGTCCATATTGTCTCATTTTGATCTTGCCGATGTGACCATTATCTTCTGTATTTTGGATAGGAATCATTCACTTGTTCAAATTTAAATTTAATTTAAATCAAAGGAAAAAAATCATGGAGTTTGGTTGTTCACTCCCCGGGGGCCCTATTTGATCAAAATGAAATATTGCCTTGTTCAAATTTAAATTTAATTTAAGTCAACGGAAAAAAAGATTTCAATGGGAGGTCTATGTTCCAGCCCGGACACCACTTGATCAAAATAAAATATATTTTTCCTAGTACTCAGAGTAATTTTCTTTCAAAGTATATATTTTTATGGGTGTGTCTATCTCGAAAACCCTATGAAGAGTTCGATAACAATATATAATAATAATAATAATAATAATAATTTGCTCTACGTTGTATCGAGTATATTTAAAAAAAATTAAATGTTAAGAATGGTGGATTCTTAATCTGTCTGTTCTTTCTCTTTATATATATATATATATATATATAAATATAAAAGTGAACATAGAAGTTAACACTGAGAGGCGACAGTCTGTTTCATGCTATACGCAATCGTCAAGTCACATGTGTTGTTATTTTTCTCGGCTATTTATATATATACGGCTATTTATATATATATAGATAAACGACTTCCGGTAAAATAAGCGCCATAATAGACTACCCACAATGCACCACTGACCCGTATATATATAAATAGCCGAGAAAAATAACAGCATACGTGGCCTGACGATTGCATATAGCATGAAACAGACTGTCGCCTCTCAGTGTTGACTTCTATGTTCACTTTTATATTTACACACGCTCTATCTCTGATATCGAGCACTTTATCCCATAAATATAGCACACCTTAACACTATATTTCTTCATATATATATATATATATATATATATATATATATATATATATATATATATATATATATAATCAGTTATGAAACTGCAACGGACTGCTGATGACCCCGTTCTGTAGCATATTTGTCATCCGTGGCCCTCTTTATCCGCTGGTTCAACCATTGAGATCTGTTGTAATCATCATTTGGGGTCTTTAGGGTTGGTTGTCTCTTAGTCTGTCTCCTCGTCTTCGGCATTGCCGCCAAGGACTCCAGACGGTATCGTTCGCAAAATCAGTGTATCACAACAACCCCTCTCCCCTACCACGAAAATCTTCTCGTCTAATATAAAAAATTTTGATAAAATAAAACTCATTCTGGGCATAAATATTGTATTATTTCTTCCAATCTCTTAAGTGCGGTCTTATTAAAGACTTATTCAGGACGTTGGTGATCATGGGCCTCCACAATGACCTCGTCCTTTGTAATTCCTGATAAATTTCGTCTTTTTCTCATCTTTCCTAAATCTTGCTCCGCCATACATTTACTGAAGCTCAATAGGTAGGTCATGCATTGCTTTCCTTTGTCCCGCTTGCCTTCAGTCTCTCCTGTGAGTATCAAAATTTCCAAGTCTTCTTTCCTCATCATGCTCCCTCGAACTTGCAACTGTCTCTACTTGATGGTGAGTATAGGTGTCCTTTTTATTTCCATTTTCTCTAAAGCTTGGTCGTTGCTCTTATGTTTGTTCCGTGATATCCTCAGCATCCTTCTGCAGAATATTTCTTGCTTCAATTATCTTCATCTGTGACAAGATTGTCCAGCATTTTTTGCCTTATAAGAGCACCGATATTACGTTGTAGTTTACTGCTCATTTCTTTGTTTCTCGGAACTTTTTTTCTTAATCCTTTGCTTAGCTTTTGGAAGGCATATTTCGCTATCACAATTCATTTTCAGATTTCAGTGTTGCACTTTCCGTTTTCTGTTAAAAAAATCATATATGCTTAAGTTGCTGTACTTGTTTGATTTTGGTATCTGCAATTTGTAAATTGCATGTTGGGCTGTTCCCCGTTAAAGAAAGTGGAACAAGGAATACATGTATACCCAGAATGATCTTAAAAAGAGTAAAACAAATGCAAAAGGATATATACCTATGCTTTATAAATTATGCAAAATCATTTTATAAAGTACGTCATAAGTAACTGTTGGGTAAGTTTGACATATTTGGGAAGAATATTAGAATAATCCAGAAGTTGGTATGAAACTGCTTGCAATAGAAACAATATATAAATGGTTTTCAGACAAGGTTGTGTCTTCCCACCGGATTTATTCAACGCTTACGGTGGGATGATTCTGAGAGTATTAGAAGTCCTGCCAGGATTCATTATTGGCGGACAATTTATTTTAACAACATTAGATACGCAGACGACACAGTGTTATCGTAGATATGGAATGGAAACACAAAGACTCCTAAGGTAGGTAGTAGAGAAAAGCGAGATTAAAGGACTAACTATCAATTGTAAGAAGATTGAATGCATGGCTGTTAGGAAAAAGGAGATCCCAAGGTGCGGATTACAAATAGGAGATGCCAAAATCAAGCAAGTAAGAAAATTGAAGTATGGTTTGGTTTACGGCATATCAGCCTCTATGGCTTATTTAATGCCGACAATATTTTTATTGCTGCTATTTTTTTTTTAAAAATGTATTGCCGCTAATATCTTTTGAAAAAATGTATTGCTGGTAATAATGTATTGCTGGTAATAATTTTTTCTTCAAAAAATCATTGCTGGTAATAACCTTTTACAAAAATGTATTGCTGGTGTTAAAACTTATTTTTACACTTTCATAGTGTTTTGACCCCAATTTGGGGGCAACTATTTGCCTGTATCTAGGACCCTAACACCCCGGATTAAGGTGGACCTGGGAACACCAGCAATTAAGAAGTGGTTCTACGTTCCTCAAAACCTGATAGGAGGCCTTGCTGTTGAATGTAGTTTATCGTCTTACCCAGGAAGCGGATGTAGCTGATCGTCTTATCCAGAACATTGAAATATGTAGAAAGTACTTGAAGAAAAGCCGGGAAGTTGTTATGTAGTGGTTTCACAGTGGAGGCTTGTATTTTTACTAAGTCAGTCCTAAAAAGGTTCGACGTACAAAACGTTAGGAACTTGATATAAGAGGCAATGACGCAGCAATCTAGTTGTGGTGGCTGATACTTTAATATCCGACTAACGGTCGTCCGACATCGACTGACTGACCAACTCACTGAGCGACTGCTACTACTACTCCTACTTATTATAGGTGAGAGAGTCTATTAACTAAAGAATAGGTGTGTTCCACTATAACAGAAGTGCGACACCGAAATTCGAATGCGTATTGGGATAGTGAAAATGCTTTCCAAAAGCTAAGCAAAGTAAGATACGGGAAAATCTCGTTAGATACTAAGACAACTGTACAGAACAGCAATGTAATATCAGTCAATCCAGTATGACAGTGAATGTTGGACAATCTCATCACGGATGAAGAAAAGAAGTGAGGCAACAGAAATGTGGTTCTACAGAATGATGCTGAGAATACCATAACTAAATCTGTGAGCAATAAGTTTTAGAGAAAATGGAAACAAAAGGACACCTGTACTTAACATCAGAAAGAGGTGAAAATTTTAGGGAAATTTCTAATGAGGAAAAAGTGCTTAGAAAAAAGTAACACAGATCGGACATATTGCAGGCAAGAGGAACAGAGGAAAGCAGCGCATGGCCTACCTAAGGAGCTTGGTTGGCAGAACAGGGATTAGAAGCGATAGCAAAAAGCAAAATTTACTGAGACCTACAAAGGATAGGAAATTGTGGAGAGTCATGATCACCCACGTTCTAAAGGAACATGGCACATAGAAGAAGAAGAAAAACAGCCCATTAATACTATCGTCGCTGTTATTGTTTTTCATCGGTATCACCCCAAGTAGAGCAGTACATCCATTTGCACGCAAGAGGTTACAGGGAGTGAAATTAGAAACAGAAATATTAGTAATGAGGAGAAAGAAAAGAGCAATCAGGAGGACAGTAGATAGCGATTGACATTACATTCAAATTTTTGCAGATTAAAGTTTGTTGGAAAAAATGGAGCCAGGAGGAACTAAGGAATAGTGAATAAGAACTCTATTTATCTATTCGACAAGCAGATCAGTTCCCAGGAAACCGACAGTCCGACAACAGCACATGAGAATTGATTATTGTGGTGAAGGTTTCATGCAGGACCATCCACACTTTTTGAAGGGACGAATACAGAGACCTGGTGCACTACGTGCCACAAGGTCCCCAAACAACCCTCCGCAGGTTTTGAATTCAGAGTTGTTCTTCTCCTAGACCAGTTGCCAACCTAGTCTGTCCTTCTATTTACCCATAGCTGGAGGGAGAAGAAGAAGATTCACGCCTTTCCCAGGGTTATTAGCACGTAAGTGAATGTAATGGATTCGACTTGGATTCGAACTCGGCTCTCCGATTCCTCAATCCAAGCCGATATCCATTACTCCACCGTGCCTCCTCATATCAGATTAACAAGGCATTAAATACAGTTTTGAGAGAAAGTTGAAAAATCAGTAACGAAGAAGAAATAACTGGAACAACTTTTCTCCCTTCGCATAAGAGAATACGCGTATAATAGAATAATAGGACAATAGTAGGTATGTACATTTGTCTCCCGATGGAGACGAGATGTGACACGAGATCTATAACGTGGGGGACCCGAGCGCTTACACGTGGGACGAGGACAAAAATTGCCCAGCTCGCTCAACCGTTGGTTGTGCTTGTATAGGCATGACTACTGCCTTACAATCTTTAGAAATGACAATAGCAATGAAGAATATGCTTTTCGCTTTTCATAATGTCGCATCATAGATTTTGCACTTCTTATAAGAAAACGAATTATAATATTAAAGAAAATCTTTGATTTTCGAAGTCGAGTAAGTGATCGGACATCAGGTTCGGTTTTTGAAACTTTTATTTCTCTAAAAGAACTGAAGTGTAATTTGATTGTGACTCTATCAAAGGATTAAGGAACTATAGAATTAAAGTTGTTTGGTTTCTCAGTTTTCGATTCTTATAATTCCGCATAAGAGATTGTTCACCTATAATAGGAATTAAAGAAGTTTTTCGGATTTCATAATTTCGAATAAATAATCGGAAAATTATAATGGGAGAAAAATTTCGTTGACCGAAGCTTTTTCGGATTTTAAAATTTCAAATAAAACGTTACCAAACTATAAGAGGACAAAAATAACAATAGTATTAAATAAGTTGTTCGATTTTCGAAACTTTTCAGATAAATGATTGAAAAACCTATAATAGGATGAAAATTTCGATTTTCGAATATTTTCGGTTTCAGTAATTTCGGATCAATAATTGCCAAGCGGAATGTGCGGGTGGCGTAATGGATATCGGCTCAGAATTAGAAATTGGTGAGTTGAGTTCGAATTCCACTTGCTTCCGTCACATTCACTTACGTAAAAATTGGGAAAGGTCTCAGTCCATCTCTTCTCTCCCAGGTATGGGTTTAATAAAGAGACAAGCATAGCCTTCGTTGCCAGCCAGTCTACCGCAGAAAGAAACAACAACTTATCGTGGTAAATTCTTCTGTACTGTCATTCAGGAATCGAAAGAGACATGATCACGCAAACTTGTATCACATATGACATTTAATTAACTGATTATTGATAACCTATGATAGGATAAAAGAAAATCAATAATATTAAAGAAATTTGAAGTTTTATCGGTTTCAGTTGTTTAGGATAAGTGATTTTTCGTCTATATTAAGTTTAATTATTAGAAGTAATTACTAATAGTTGGTACAGTCATCAGTTATATCAGGCTTTTTTTTTACTTGAGGAACTATTTTAATATCTCTTGCTATTCACCCCACTGTGCTTATTTTGGATGTTATTCTCACATCTTCGGTTCTTTTACCCCACCCTCAGGCTTACTTAGATGTTTCTCGTTGTACTATACTATCTTCATTTGATTTTGAAACCAAATCTTTATTCTGTCTTCTCGCGTAAATTGTTCTTCCGTTTTCGATGCTGAGTGGAGATTTCATATCAGTTATCAATCAGAAGTCACCAGACTTATTCAGGAAACTATTAAATCGTTGATTCAAGCATATATTTACTTGACAGTTGTGAGTTGAATTATTGTGTTTGGTAGTGTTGACAATTCAAATATCCTTGTTCTGTTGAAGAAACGGACAAGCGACACAAAAAATGATTAAGACTGGTGCTTACCAAGTGATAAGAACTAGCTGGATGACGGAATAAGAAGAGGCTACTTCCGGGAATTGAATAAAAGTTCCGATTTAAAGTATTCTGGGAGATTACTAAGTACAACGAGAAACAGCTTAAAAAGGCCGGAAAGCAAAAAGGCCTAAGGTGAATATCACAATCAACCTGCCGATCCGAATACGAAGCCATATAAAAATACGTTTTAGGTATCTCTATGTCGTTAAAGGTAAATTTTTTATTATACAAAGTATGAGGAGTTGCTGAAAAGCCTTTGTTTCGAAACACCCCATAAAATCAGTATCCTGACAATAGGAACATTGAAAACGAAAAGATTTTCAACACCTATCAACTTGTATATTGTTTATTATGAGAATAATTTTTAATTTAATCCATTTAAAAAGAAAATGGTTGTTTCACTGTTGGATCAGTGTTTTATTTATCAAGGTACACAAAAATATTAAAAATGACTACTCTTTCCTGATTTATGGCATAACCATTTTTCTCATTACTTTTTATCATATCACCCCAAGTAAGACAATAAAGCCACTAAGACGCAAAAGGAGTACAGAGTGGGGATGAATATGAGAAAAATATTATTAAGGACAGAAAAAAATAGAAAAACAAGAAATAAGAAAACAGAAGATAATGATCAACAATGTATGAACTCCCTGCGAATTCTATGAGTATAAAGTACTCATTGAAACTCACTTATTGCATCGTTAGATATTTGATCTTAACAGCATTAAAATATTGCAATAACAATCATAAGTTAAAGTCATTAGTTAAAGAAGTAGGATAACTTTTTCCATTTCACTGGATGTTTGAGAATTTGTTAAAAAAGAGCAAAACGAAAACTTAGAAACTAGAATAGATGACAAGCCATTTCTTTTAAACGCTAGCAAATCCGTTTCATGACGAACCTGGGTCCTTACTACTTCTGGCGGTTTCCGTTACTCACATAGTTACTTTGACAACCAAAAATCATTCTTCCCATCGGCAAATTCGTGGCTTTTATATATATTTTGAATTTGCATGCCCGTCTAGCGATAGTTATATCAGGCATGCCAATCCACGCATGCGCGCTTTTCATATTGTAAATGGCGGACTAAACATGCAAAGTATAGTTGTATCTTTGATCCCGGTAAGAGCGTTGAATTTCCATCACCTCTCATCTCATTGTCATAGAGCTGACAGTTGGGGTGGTGGGTCTCTTTTGCTTGGTACTTCTTCGAAATGGGACAGTCACTACTTAATCCACGGTTGGTTTATCGGACGTGCTAAAGTCGGATTCAAAAACCAGCATCTTCAGAGTAAGTAGGGACGCTAAAGGTTGGCTCCACCATTCTCTCGCTCTCTGACGATAGCCCACTGCTACTTGCGTTGGATCTAAGCTCATACAATCTATCAACACTGAAGATGATATCTTATATCTATAATTCTGAAAATGTGCGTGCGTGTGTGTGTGTATGTGATTGGATCTTGTTTATGCATTTTCACAGTTTTCATCCGATTTCTATGAATCTTTTTCTTTAGTGCCGGTTTTGAGACCAAATTGTTGGCGACAATGACTCTCCACTACTTCCTGTCCATTATGACTCTCAGCAACGATTTACTACTTACTATCTGTTTTGGGATATATATCTTTCATAAAAAACGTTAATAAAAATAAGTAATTTAAATTATTACAATAATATTATTTTATAAATTTACAGTTAAATTTCTATAATTAATTATATTAATTATATAAATTATACATAATGATTATTAATATTATAATATAATTATGAATAATAATTAATTATAATTGTAATTAATTATAATTAATTAATATATCTCTTCTGGTATTTGCCCACACATTCCATTTGACAAATCATACTTGCCTAAAGGATGCCACTAAGGAAAAGAACTTGCGTAGGTCTCAAAACCACTGTCGCTAGGTCCACCATGCGAATAAGGGATAAACAGTCTTTAGAACGTTCAGTTCGCCTGTCTCGAAATACCTCTCTGAATGCTTCAATCAGAGCCATTGAGTCCGAAGATCAATGTAGCCATCGGCTTTCCAGAAGAACATACCTGAACGCTTCTGCGCGCGAGGCTGAAAATAAGGATCAAAAGACTCAACGACTGAGGAGAAACGCCTCTGCTACTACTGCTGCGCGTGAGGCAGAAACAAGATTGGGAACGCAAAAACGGCCCTTTTCATGGCCACCTCACCCCATTCAAATTGTTAACCCTCCCCATTTCAAGATGTGCCTCAGTTGCACCCAATTGTTGTTACAAATATTGATTTTCGGGTGAGGTGACTTTAAAATTAAACTGCTTAAACTGAACGGCAAAAAATCTCAGTAATTGAAAGCACATAAAAGCGTTATCGCCTCCTCGATTTTCTTTCTTTTTTCGATTTTTTCTCTTTTTCTCATTGAAACCAAGTAACGTCTCTGATATATCTTTTCTATCTTTTCAATTAATCAAAATGCAATAGAACATTATTTATGCGGTATTCGTACATGCGAAGTAACTACAGTATTTCCAGCATGTTAAGAGGTATTCTTTTCATGAAAAATGCCCACAAAGATCATTTCACATTTATTTCTTCGTAAAATGTTATCTTTATAATAGATAAATATAGTTTTTTTAATCTTGTAAATAAATAATGTTGAATAATTGAACGTACTTTCGATAATAGCAGTGTCAATGGAAAAAAGAAAAACACCATTTCTTTTTGCGGAGAGGAAAGTTTTGCCGAAATTACGTTGTTTTTGTTGTTATCAATGAAAACAGAATTGACAGCTACGGATTAGCAATATCGGCCTTTATCAAATATTTCATATCTACTGGCTCTAAAACTTGCGACTGCAAAGACCAACATTCTGGTAAATAGAAAAAAAATGAAGTGAGCAAACAGTTGGAGACGTTAGCGATTGGCTGTCGCAAAGTACTTTAAAATGATCTAATAGAAAAGAGAATTGTCCATTTAGACGTGGGGCTTCCCACTTATGTGACGAAATGACTAAGAAAGAAATCACCATGTATTCTGATTGGATAATGCGTGTGAGTAAATATTGACTGTTTGTGATTTGGCAAAGATATTTAAATAGGACAATGTAGGAATTTTTTTTTTCATTTTATATTCGAATAAATTAGTATTCGTTTTTGATTCATTCCAACGAGCGAAGGAATGAGTAAAATAAAGAAAGAAACAACCAAACTAAAATATGGAAATAAAAGACAGAAAGAAAATAATAATATTGCGAAAGAGAGAACGAAAGAAAGAAAGAACAAACGAAAAAAAATTATATTTATCTTCGAGACGAAGAAAGAATGGAAGAAAATGGAAAAAAGAAATTAAGAATGAAAGAAAGAAATGGAAAAAGAAGGAGTAAAAATAATATGGAAAAGAAAGAACCGCAGTAGACAGAAGGTACGAAATGAGAAAGAAACTAAAAATGGCAGAGAAAGAGAGAGAGTGATAGGGAGAGAGAGTGATAGAAAGAGAGAGAGAAATGAAAGAAAGGAAAATAGAAAGAATTAGAATAAAAGAAAGAAAATTATGGAATTGTAATCTTCTATGTAAATAAAGCGCAGTGTACGTGTGTCCGTCCGTCCGTCTGTTTTTCGATCTCGGCGAATCATGAACAACCTGAATTAATAAGTAGTAACTACTGTAGTTACACACAATTAAAAATGAAATAAATAACCCATTTACAGTTAAATCTAAATAGAGGTTTACAAAAGAATTCTTTATTAAAGTATTAACTTTTATTTCACTATTCGTCTCAATTGATACAGTCAAATTAAACCTTAATTAAAACTTAAGCGGGGCACGGTACGTTGCTCATATGTTTTTTTCTCTTTTACTTGCACACGTACTGTGACGTATGCGAAATAATACATAGTTCGGATTCCCTAATGTCTTTTAAGAGTGACTTTATGTGAAGGGATCATAAAGAATGGTGATTTTAAAAGAAAATAAAATTACGTGTAAAATGAATATAAACAAACCACAGAGATCAGTTGCGTATACGAAGAAAGATTATTCCGAATTAAGGTGTCGAATAACGATAAAATGATTTTATTATTTTTACATTCTCGTAACTTTTTACGTGCATATGACGCTTAAGGTAAAAGGCCGAAAACTTAAAAGCCCATTCGTAGGACGTAGCCTAAAATCCGACCGAAGGGCGGCTTCTAGGCTGGTGAATAAATAACGCCGAATATCAACGTAAGGAGTTTTATTCAGCTAAACTGAATTGTTAGTAATTAAACGGCTTCTTGTAGAGGGTGGTTAGTATTGAAATGGGTTATCATAGGAATAAGAAAGAATGAACGGAAGAATAATAGAAAAAAAATGGACAAAATATAACGATATTCTTTTTTTTTTTTAATTCAAGAGGAGGAAGAAAAGACAAAGACAATAAAGGGAAGAGGTCGGAGGATTAAAAGTAAAAGAAAGAAAGACTCCCTCCTCATCTCTCAAAAAAGGAAGGACAGAAAGAAAAAAAGAGATAAAACATAACGAAGAGAGAGAGAGAGAGAGAGAGAGAGAGAGAGAGAGAGAGAGAGAGGGGCGCCAAAGAACAGTGACAAATATTGAAAGGAAAACTGGACCATAATAACGGGGAAAATAAAAGATGGTCGTAAGAAAAAGTCATAATATGCAATGCGTTTAAACCTTTTAATGCCATAAATAAACAACTACGTATATTACAAATGTAGATTTATGGCTCAAAATTTCTTACTTTTTCTCATACACACACACACACACATATATATATATATATATATATATATATATATATATATATATATATCTGTGTGTGTGTGTGTGTGTGTGTGTGTGTTCTTACGCTCCTTTATCAACTGTCTACGCATTTTTCACTTCCAAGGTTTTGATTTATTGATATATCTACGTATTCCAAGCGGACTTTGGCAAAGATTTTTTTTCTATTTCCCCCCCAAGCGGTTAGCACTAGAACTTGAAGATGAAGAAAAAGAACTGTGAAGTATTAGTTATAAAAAAAATGCGGCACCGAAATCCGAAGACGCGTTGGAATAGCAATAAAAAAAAAGGTAAGCAAAGTTCTGAAAACCAGAAGAAAATTATTAGAAACAAAGAAAAAAATTGCTGGCTTGCTACGTGATATCCATCGTCTTATATGACAATGAATGCTTGACAATATCCACACAGATATAAAGAAAGCAAGAGGCAACAGAAATGTGGTTATGCAGAAGGATACTGAGAAATTCATTGATGGTGCGCGTAAGCTACGAGAAATTCTTTAAACTAAAATGGTAAACAAAGAACGTTTTACTAAGAATCAGGAAGCGCAGCTAAAATTCCTTATGTGTATGATGATTAAGGGCGGATTCAATCAGTTATGTACCATGCGCTATACACGCTTAGGCGATCATGTATCTTTCGATACATGACTGACGAGTCAGATTTTTCCGGCAGTAGTTTGCCATAGACTAGTTGCAAACCAAGTCTATAGAACTCATTCTGCCCTGCTATTTACCAAAAGCTGGGGGTGGGGGTGGAAAAGAAGAGGATTCATACTTTTCCCAAGCGTATTAGCCCATAAGTGAATGAAATGGATTCGACTGGTATTCGAACTCGGCTCTCCGATTCCTCAAGCCGAGTCGCTATCCATTACTCCACATTTGGGACAAAGGAGTTAAGGGAAAGCAGCAACTCACCTACTTGACGACTATGTGTGAAAGGATAACAGAAGGGGTGGATCAGGGGCCTTACCAAAATTAGAAAAATTGCTAAGTGTCATAAGGAATAGAAAGAAAAATTCTAGAAAAGCCTTCTCTAGTGAGATAATACATATTTATTTAAATTAGGTACATCGACACATTCGTGATACCTACGGTTTAAAATTATTTTTTTTAAAGATGAAAAAAATCTTTATTGAAGCTTTGCTCTGTTTCAAAACTAATTTAAATTGACTTGTTTGTTTTCTTTTATTAAAGAAATAGATTTTAGCATAATTTTCTGCCAAGGTTTATTGCAATATATTTCTCTCTATTAAAAAATCTTCCAAAAATAAAATATACTTTTCTTAAACTTTATTTGAGGAATTATAACAGATTTAAAGTATAATTAATCTGATTTGAAGTAAATAATTTTAATTTAAGTTTAAAATATCACAGAAATGCATTTTTAACACGTCAGTTATTGTTTATTTAATCTGTTGATGGATAGATGCCAGATAGATCTTTATCTGATGTTGTCCTATGGGAGCTTTATCACTAAAAATATCATTGAATATAATGTGATCGCTTTTTATATCATTTTTAAGTACTCATTAAACTTTAAAATTTAGGAGAATATTTTCTGTAATCTAATGTTTTATTGAATTGTAGATTTGATTTTGAATTTACTATAGTTATGGTTCTTATTTTCTGATAATGTCGTGTATGAACATCCGTATCTACAAAAATGGACACGTTTATACACATAAAAAAAAATCAAAATACTTTTTAAAATATTGGTGTTTGATAATTTTACTTATTATAAAACGCAGGTTTTTTTTTTTTTGTGTGTGTGTGTGTCTGTACGTTTATATATTGGATCAGATTTCCTACATTTTTCATCCGATTTCAACAAAACTTCACAGGACTACATAAAATTACCTTCGGTGGTTCTAACAGCGCCAAATATTGTAAAAACACAATTGTTTTTGCACGAAATCAATTTGAAAACACGGTTAAGTGTATCGCACCCGGCCGAAAGTTACTGCCGGCTACTCAAATGTCTAAATGCCGTTAACTTCGGGTGATTCAGCGTTTTTTTTTTTTTCAGAGAACGATACACAAAAAGTAAACAGATGAAATCTAAACATACACAAGTCCGCCTAACTAAAAATAATAACCGGAAACTACTTTAGTTTAAATACACATGATGTCCAAATATTTTTAATGTATTCAATAAGAAAAATCATAAATTGTAAAAGATTACAGAAAGGCTACTAAAGGAATAAGATGTTAGATCATAACTAATAAACCCAAATAAAGTTAATATTTTTTGTATTAGAAACGAGTGGAAAATATATTCAAATCAGAATTCTAATTATGAATCACCACAAGCTAAATATGCAATTTTTTTTTTTACTGTATTCAACAAGTAAAAATCATAAATTGTAAAAGATTACAGAAAGGCTACTAAATGAATAAGATTTGTTAGATCATCTTACTTATTATAAAACCCAGGTTGTATGTGTGTGTGTGTTCGCTTATATATGGGATCGGATTTCCTACATTTTTCAACCGATTTCAACAAAACTTCACAGGACTACGTAAAATTACCTTGTGGTGGTTCTAACAGCGTCAAAAATTGGAAAGACACAATTGTTTTTGCACAAAATCAATTTGAAAACACGATTAAGAGGCATCACGAGAATGAAAGGGGGACAACTCATATCGAGTTATACTTATTATAAAACCCAGGCTGTTTGTGTGTGTGTGTTCGTTTATATATGCGATCGGACTTCCTACATTTTTCAACCGATTTCAACAAAACTTCACTTTTTTTTTTGGCAGGTAGTGTTTCTTATTGTCTTGCACACTTTTTTCTTTATTTTTACATTCAGAATGCTTTAAAAATTCCATTTACAAGACAATTGTTTATAATAAAATTCTATTCAATCGGTAGACGCATAACGATTGAAAACAATGTTTGTTTGAGTTTGGGTTTGACCAATTCGTAAAAAAAAACAAAACAAAAACACTAATTAAGACATGCGTGTCCGTCAACCTTAAACAATAATCTTTGTCAATTTTATTTTTCAGTCTTTATGATGGTCGATACTTGATCTATCTCTTACTGTTACATCCCCGGGCAACGCCGGGCTCTACTGCTAGTTTGTACTAAGTTTTTCAATTTTGGTTAGTAAATATTGTAATAAAATTAATAAAGGATTTTAAAAGATCAAAATTTAATAAAATATTAAAAAAATGAAAACAATTCTTGTAAAATTTTATTTATGCCAGACCACCTGTCGTAGACGCCTTGTTTGTATTTGGGATTGTGGGGAGCTTATGGTATCTTATCTCGGGGGAAGCGGTATGGGGTTGGAGCTTATTTATAGCCAGGACTTGTAGTTTGTAGTTTAATATCAATTCCTACTATGTTGTAGTCAGGACTTGTTTATTGTTTAATATTATATATAATATATATATATATATATATATATATATATATATATATATATATAGCAACAGTTCACCATTTTTTGGCCTGATATGGCTCTTATAAAGTTAGAGGATATCATTAGGTGTCAGGTACTTACTGAAGCGGTATAGAGAGCCGATTATCGAACCCCGGTCAGAACTCGAATATTTCAGTCACACAGTCCTTGGCGACACATGGTCCAGAGCATAAAAGCGTTGGTTGAAGTAATCATTGACTTGACCCAAAGACTTTTGAGTTCTATAGAAGAAGTGAACTAAAATTTGGAGAGCTCAGTCAGTTACGTGCAATGCGTGGTACACGCTTAGGCGATCATGTATCTTTCGATACATTACTGATGAGGCAGAATTTTTCCCGCAATAGGTTGCCATTTCTTTCTGAAGTAGACCAGTTGTTATCCAAGGCTATATAACCCGGACTGTCCCGCCATTTACTCATAGTTGGGGAAGAAGAAAAGGATTCATACCTTCCCAAGGGTATTATCACGTAAGTGAATGTAATGGATTTGATTGGAATTCCTCAATCCGAGCCGCTATCCATTACTCCACCGTACCTCTTGTGAGTTCCGTTACTAAATGGTAATAACTGAAAACTGAGATATCCGAAAGAGGCATGACACGTGGAACTATAACAATCTACCCCGGTGGACGAAATAAAGGTTTTGGTTCGAAATTTCAATCAACTGAAGAAGGCCGGGTCATACAACGGCCGAAACGCTGTTAATATGACAACAAAGATTAGGGCAACAGTCAGAACAATGTAAATAGTGTAAACACTAGAGCGAGTTGGTGAAAAAATATAATTGTATCTGTTTGACTCTCAAATTATTAGTATTTGTGTTCACACACGCATCAATACATGACTTGAAACAGTCAAAGATCCCAATTAAATTTATTTTTACAAATGAAGATATCATAAAAATGATACGAACAGAAGCCATCTTTTATTTGCAGTTAATTCACAAATGTAAGGCCGCATCTTGTACGGCCACATAAAAGGAAAGCCTATTTATTAGGCCTGATAAAGTAGCTTGTTTCAGAGTTAATTTAAACGTGTTAACGTTAATCTTGTTTGGTACAAGTCTTTCTCCCTGCTTTTTTAATCGGATTAAGATGATTTCGTAATTGCTTGCGTAATTGTTTGATCCCCAAAACGCTGGAAGAAATGCGTCTCTGGATTACATTCGTTTCACTAACCATTTCAAAAATTCTCGAGAGCAATTTGAATTTAGACTTGAATCCAGCTCATTAATTCTTACAATTATCAGAGCCTGCTTCAGGGCTTGTTGCTTTCAAAAGCCTTTTTCAAAGGAAGCCAATATTACACGTTTTTCTTACTCCAGTTCACTCAGTGCATGGCTAAAGTGCCACTCAAGGTAGAAGGTTACTAAATGATTTGTGTAATATGAACGTAATAAGAGGAGGTGGGAAATGAAGATTACAAGGATATGGTGAAAAAGCGTTTGATCCTAAACGTGAAGTTTTTAAGATTGTTGTGTTCAGGGAAGCATACATACTGGAGTCTGTTTCGCAAAATATCGATTCATGGGAATAATCAATCGGAGTGGAACGTCTCTCTTACCAAAGCTACATGTAGGAAATGAGAGTGATTGAACCCTGTGGATGTAGCATGTTAGGTCTTGGCTGTAAATGTCTGAACTGGTAGAAGTAAAGAATGGGTCTCGTTGGAATATATTCTATGGAAATAGCGACAAACGTTGTATCTGTTGGAAAATGATTGTAAGGTAGAAAATAAGTTATCACTACCAGGGCCACGTAAACGATACTGAACTCTATCAAGCCCGGAAAGCGATGATTGTGTAGCTCCAGCAAACATGTTTTCTATCAGTTGCCTTTTTTTTTTTAAATCCTTGCACTCCAAACAAGGTCACTAAGTCGTAAGGGTTAACTGGGAATGGAAGAGGATGAGAATATTTTAGCGAGGAGAAAGGGCAAAAACGAAACGGGTTTTAAGAAGAGAGAAAATGTCAAATGGCGTAGCATTTAAGAATTTGAAGATTGTATGTGGAAGAGAGCCCAAAAAATCAGAAGAAAGCTCCACAAGTGAGAAGTACCAGAAAATAAACTATTAGAATAGAATTTACGGTTGCATCGAGCTATTTCAAGAGTGAAACGATGAGACCTAAGTGCTAATCCAGTTGTACGTTTAAATTAACGCGGCTCAGGTAACAAGTAGGAGAGCTTATTAGAACAATAGCCGTGAAAATATTTGTAGAAAGGACAGAGAGAAGACACGGCATGGCGGTGGGAAAGTGAATGATGTCGAGATGCCAGGTTCAGACTGATAACATAACAGACACTTCTTTGGATTTTGTCGAGAATCGCGATATATATAGCGAGAACATTAAACTAGATATTGTAGCAATGTCTAATGCTCGGACAACTGACCGATTTATAAATGTGCAAGATGAATTCTGATGAAATAAGTTGTATGGCACGACACAGCGAAGCAAACTTCTTAGCAGAAAGTGATTAGATATAATTATTCAATTACTTCATAGCTACCAGTTCTTTCGTATAGCTTTCTCTACTAATTCAGTATACGTAAGGTATAAAACAATTTTTTAAATGAAAATCATGATTGAAGTTTTCATTTTATGTTTAATTAAAGTCTAAAGGATTAAAATTTATTATTTTCAGTAAGCAAAATAATCTGTTGTGTAGTTCAAACAAAAATTATATTGATCAAAATCGATTTTTTCAGTAAAATCGATAACATCAGCTATTTTGACACATTAGTAAACAAAAGTTAATTCTCGGCTTTTGAAAATCATTCAAAAATAAAATATATATTTCTGAAACATTATTTGAAGAAAATTAGCAAATTTAACGTTAAATTAATTTTATTTCAAACAAATATTACTTACTTATATCATAAAATCTTGTATACAAACATTTCTTAAATACAAGGTCTTGTTTTTCTGACGTATCGATCGATTTATCGACCTCCCAACGTGTTAACAAGTTAAGCTTAGTGACGCAGAATTGCTAGAAAACGATAGATTTTATATGACTTTTTTTCCTTAAGGGGTGGGGACAACCCTTAAAACACGTAACCTTTTAATGATAATGTAATGTACGAACATGCATACTTAGAAAAATGAGGACGATTAAACACAAAAAATCGAAATTTAAAAAAAAATATTCGGGGTCATCACATTGTAATAAACTTAATGATTATATCATTAGTAGATATAGTTTTACTTAATAACAATATTTTCTAATAGTTGCACCAGTAAAAATGAATTTTAAAAGATTCGAAACTTTTTTAATTATCCAATTAAAAATTGTAAAAAATGAAAACAAATCTTGTAAAAATTAATTTTTCATCAAAACTTTTTTTTTCTTCAGATAATATTGTCATTAATATATATATATTCATAAAAGTAATTAAAAGCTTATCTCATTAAATAATATCTTACTTCTATTACATTTTTTTTTTTGTTTTCGACTCAGAACAGATTTTCGGTAAGACAGGGTCCTATTTTGCAAAGAAGAAAAAATAATGATTTAAATTCCTCATAGAATTCTGCTTTTCAGTCACTAAAAATATAGTCATTAAAAATTATCATTGAATTTCTAAAGTTTTCATAAAATTAAATAAGTGGTTGAAACGCATGTAAAAATATTTTTACCAAGATTTTCTAATAAAAAAAGCACATTCATTTGTGAATAAGTCCTAAAAATTCCATTAAATTCCGCCAGGTATTTGATTTTTGCTACAATTTTGAAATTAATGTCTCTGTCACCCCCAAAATTTTAGCTCCAAGAGGCTAAAATTTGCTTTGCAAAAGTAAGTACAACAGCTGAGGCAAGAAAAACAAGTTTTTTAATCAAAATTTCGAATGTCCTAAAAAGGAGTAAAAAAATTAATTCAATATTCAATAAATACTTTGATCCTTGCTCTTAATGAGACATAAAGATTTTGATGATAAAACTATATTTTCATTACGTTTGAAACATATTTTTCTCACGGCATGATCATTTTTTAGCGATTTCGTGGAGGTAATTACTTCAGTATCTGAGAATTGTCATAACTTCGTAGGAAAGATAGTGGAGTAGTTTCCTGTTATCTTTCCCACGGTTTGGGAACTCAGAGTAGTCTCCCTTGACTTAGACGCAACGAAAGCGAGAGAACCCAGTCTTACCTGCTGTTTAACCCATAACTGGAGAGAGGAAGACGAGATTAATCCCTGAAACTTTCAAGTATATTTATGCGAAAGTGAACAAAACAGCCTGGCCACAATGTGAACTCGGGTCATTGATTCTATTTCTCACGCTGATAACCGTTATGCCACCGCAGCAGCAGCTGCTGGTATAAATTGACTCAAAATGATTTACATCTGCCTTAATAGCAATACCTGCATTCAGATCTTTTTCTTGGTTTGCACCTAAAGGTAGTGCAATGATATATTGTCAAACCGCAATTTTTGCAATAATTTTCACATTGTACAAGACACGAGAGCCACTCGATATAGAGGATTGCAGAGTAAGATGCACAGTTTATGGGGATATATGGATAAGATAGCTGTTAACCTTAGACTTGAACAGGTTAAGATTATAGTGACCGGGGAAGCATCCTCGTAGGAGTCGGTTTTACAAAATAGCGGTATGTGAGAAGAATCTGTTTGAGTACAACTTATATCTCACTAATGGTATATAAAAGGAATGAGAGTGGTCCACAACAATGTGGCCTAGCGAGTCTTAGTTGTGAATATTAGAACTGGTGGAAGCAAGGAATGTAGTCCGTTTGGACACACCACATGGAAATATCTGTAGAGTAACGACGGGCTTTCAACGTTTCGTCTGTAGAAAAGGTAAAGTAGGAGGGGATATAATTTAACACACACACGGCTGAGGAGACAATTTTGAACTCTCAAGACTTGAAAGAGAAATTTTCTGTTCATACATGGAAGCAGCATTCCATTTTCATTCTGATATGGTTCTTTTAAAAGTAGAAGGAGGTAATTACCAGAGTTCTACAAAGAACCGAGTATTTTTCAAACGTCTTTAGCGATGGATCTTATGCAAGTGGTCTAATTGAGGTGTGGCTTGATTTTATGTCCCAAAATGTGCTCAATATGTGAAGAATTATAATGAGTCATAAAAACAAATTGGCAGAAAAGATTTCTACTTAGCATGGTTTAGCAGAGAACGAGGTTAAAGAAATGCAAGTTAATTGCATGTCATCAGGACTCCAAATAGACGTGACATCCTTACTTTGAAAAACAGTATTAAAATATTAGCTTTTATATTGTTTGATTCACTCATTGCCCTTTTTCCTTTTTATCAACGTTTTATAGGTTATTTAAAGTCAGAAAAATATTTTTCTATTCTTTTGGTGATCATGTTGATCTACTTATAGAAGTTCTTTTAATTAACTCATATCTGGGGGAGAAGAGGAGGATTCGTACCTTTCCCAAGGATATTTCCGTCTAAGTGAACGTAACACACTCGAGAACAATTGGTAATTGGATATGCGATCTCCAATTCTGAGCCGTTCTCCATTACACCACCCGCCCATCCAAGCTTACAGCACCTGTTATTTCCAAGCTGGAAACTTCGGTGACCGTACGGTGTTACAACGTGATATTGCCGTAAACACGTTCATCCTGAATCGTATGCAATTACATGTAATTACAGTAAAGCAGGCATATCATTTGGTAATAAGCAGATCAAAAAGGTAAATCACTATAGTAGTCATTACAGAAATCGAGAAACAATTATTTTATTTTTTTTATCGGTATCACCCCAAGCAAGGCAGTAATGCCAGTAAAACACGTGGGGTTACAGGGTGTGGAAGAATTAGGAACAGAAACAATAATGATGAGCAAAAAAAAGAGAAGAGAGGTGGACAGTAAATAGTGATTGACATTGCATTTAAATTTTTAAGTAAGATGATGTATTATGATTACATTATTCGGATTGCTATCCTCATCTTCATTACCATTTCGGCCGTTGTACGCACCAGGATCCTTCAGGTGATTGGAATTTCGATCAAACCCTTTATTTCATCCACCGGAGTAGATTGTTCTACTCTAGTTCCACGTGCCATGCCTCTTCCGGGTGTTTCAGTTATTTCCTAGTTATTTGGTTACCTTGGTATTGAACTCACAGCTCATTGTCTAGTCACTGGATCAAACCAACGTCTCTATCTACTGGGCGACGTGTCCCTAAGGATATCTGTGCATGAATTTCTGGGACTTATTAACCTGATGTCCCCGCCCAATTTTTTTAACAGTGCTCATATTGCAATTTTTTTTGTTATTATAATTGCATTTTTACCAGAGTTTATATTGCAATTTTTTGTTGTTTCTCATTGCTTTTCTCTAGCACTAATTTATATTTTTGCAGATTAAAGCTGGTTATAAACTATGGAGCCGGGAGGGAGTTACACAAACGAGAATTGTGAGAGAAAAAAACTGTTACATCTAGCCAGTTTAACTGTAAATTGATGATATATCGAAGCCAGTGCGCTTAAGTTTTAAAAATTTTAAAATAATATAACAAAATAATTTTAAAAACTTAGATTAATTTATTAGCAGTGTCAGTGATCCATAAAATAAATTAATCTAAGTTATATTGTTCATCCATAAAGAAGTACATTGTTCTCATTTGCTTAATAGAAACTCGTGTTTTCTCAGCCAAATTTGGCCAATGCCCGGCAACGCAGCATCTAGTATGGGATTATGTTCTGCATTCGATGTTGTGGAATAAACTTGGCTCCCTTTTAAGATCTGGTGTGAAATCTTTTGCAATATCTTATTCGGTATAACACACAATTATTGGCTATTATCACAATTACCAACACCTTGCTGCGTGTCATACAATTTTTTTGTAGGAAAATAATTATTTTTAAATCATTGTTATAATTTGTGGAGAAAAATGATGCATTTCATTATTACTTAATGATCTTGCCAATGTGACCTCCATTATCTGGCTTTCTCCTCCTATATTTTGGATAGGAGTCATTTCCTTGTTCAAATTTAAATTTAATTTAAACCAAAGGGAAACAGAATTCTGTGGGTGGATTGTGAACCCCGGGGACCATATTTGATCAAATTGAAATATACTTATCCAAGTACCCTGGGTAATGTAGTTTCAGAATACATATGGTTATGGAGTTCTATCTCCAAAACCCTAGGAGGCGTTGGGATAACAAACAAACAGACAAGGGGCTACAACTGAATATATATAGATTTGAACAACTTTTACTGGCTTATGTGAAAGACAGGTGTATAATTTGCATTAATGGTACGTCAAAGTGATATGTCTGACAACGAATTCAATTCTCTCAAAATTTTAAGCGCGGTATCTTTTGTTAGAAGTGCGCATGACAGATTTAGTAAGACAAATAAACATAACTTTTATCTTCATTTCAGAAGGTAAGTGTTTCTTCAAATTTCTTTTATGGAAACCAATTTTTGATACTCATCCTAAAACGCACTCTACCTCGACATTTGATGCTCGCAGACATAACACCCTGATATTTCCAAAATTTGTTACATTTATTCTGCTGTTTTTATTTGAGCAGATAGAATATTTGAAAAGTGTAAGACGAACAGGAAACACAAGACTTTGATAGTAACAGAATATTAAATTCAGAATTTGCAAAGAATTTGTGAAATCTGCAGGATTTTTTTTTTATATCAATTTTTAACTAAGGTGTGTTTCATGAATATATTTATAAGTCTTTGATTATAACTTCCTTTATCCTTCTTGTGTGATAGAAAGCAGTATAGAACAAAATTAAAAAAAAAAAAATAATCCCCCGACAAGAGTCCCTTATCCTATTGAAGAGGATTTTTCATATCTTTATCAATTAGGCTTCGAAAACCGACTGGCAGACGACGTCTAAATCTCGCTGTATTCCGACGTTCGAAAGTCAACGCTTCCATCTTTTTTTTTTTTGCAGGCTATTTAAAACCAGAAATATTTTGAGACTGTAAGAATTTGAGGTGGTGGAGGGAGAATAATAATGGTTTAGTGATAAAAGTCTTACTTTTCAACCCGTAGCTGGGGAAAGAAGCAATGCTTAATGAATATAACGAATCCAACGGAAATTCGAAATCGGCTCTCCGATTAACAATTCCAACTCATTATCTTTTACACCACACGCACATCTAAGTTTGCACCATCTGGTATTTTCAATTGGTCACCCATCTAGTTATTGACCAAGTTCGATGTTTCTTAATTTCGCTGATCATATTGGAGCCAGTTTTTCAACGTGATATGGCTGTAAACCCACGCTTCTATCTTCGCTTAAGCTACGTTCATAGTATTCGTTCTAATCGTATTTAAAGTTTTAGATGAAGTTTGCCAATACAATTTTATTGTTTGACTTTTATATTTCATCTTTGCTTGTTTATTGCAACTTCCATATTCTGGATTGACGATCTGCAAACTGAGATAAAAGAACAACAAAAATTAAAATGAAGAAAATGCGAGTAAAAAATTAATCATCGATTGAAAATGAAATTCAAATGCTATTATTTCTAATCTTATTGGAGGTTTCTTATTAATTAAAATTTATTTTTGTCTATTTTTATTCTGAACAACTTTTACTGGCCTCTTTCGAAGACACGTAAATTCATCTATCGCAGTTCAAATCGGTACTTTGATAGAAAAAGAATTCTGTTCTTTCTTAATATTAAACACAATATCTTTCGAAAGAGATTTTCTACGTAATACATGAAAATAATAATAATAATAAAAATAATCATACTTGACAACGTAATTCGAATACTATTACATCTCACGTCTTCGGCTCACACGCGATTCCTACATTGCTTGAGAGTGACTACTCCAAATTATCTCTAGGGTGGTTCCTTATATATCTACCAGAAAAAAAACATTCACGTTCCCATGCTTGCAAAACCAGACGCAGGTTTGATGTTATATACTTATGTATTCGATGGCTGGGAGTAACCCAGGCCAATCTTCGACCTGGCTTCCTTTAAGAGCGTAACGTGTAAATTTGAGAGCAGTGTCTATTCTGAGCTAATGTCACAGATTTGGATTATTTTAATTCTGACCACATTTTACTGGCCGATGTGAAAAAAAAACAACAACAAAAAACACGCGAATTGCATTCACAGCAGTTCAATTGATAGAAAAAGGATTCAGTCCATTCGAAATATTAAGTGCAATGTCTTTCGAAAGATTTTATCTATGTAGGATAATTTTCATTTAAGTTAATTGTAAGTGGCAAATAAATACTTGTGACGATAGTGTGCACTTTACAGTCTGAAACGTTAGAAGATCATTAACGTTGAACGTTTCAGTTATTAGCTCGTTGGGCAATTAAATTGGCATCAGCTGATATTTAAGTCCAATTTTACTTCGTAATTTACATTAACAAGAAATAAAAAATAACATTAAAAGCTACGAAGCAAGAATCATTTATTTTATAATTTTAATGAAAAAAAAAATCATCGTTGTCATTAAGCTTTAAGACATAGAATGAGAGTTTAAGCTATAGAATGAGATTTTAAACGAATGCCCGCAGAAGGCCCAAATAGGACATTTGATAAGATATCATATTTGTATTATATGTTTTATACCCAATTTAAAAGTCATCGGCGTATGAGTTTAATTAAATAACGTGGAAGGTGGTTAGCACGAAATATTTGCGAGGAAGTTTGAATTTTACTAGATTTTGGAAGTATGGTAATATTAAACACTGAATAATTTACAATATTTTCAGAAAATACTATCATATCAATCTCAAGAGAGGATTTCTGGATAGACAACATTTACTATGTCAAAAACTGTATTTTTTTTTCACATTATCATTTGTTGAAAAGTTTTTTTTTTCTCTATTGTTCCTGCAACTTATTGTAACATAGAAATATGACTAATGAAATCGTTTTTGAGGTCAATCCCAAACTTCTGATATCTTGCTTGATTGATTCATTTTCATCGTTTTATCAAACCTTTGCAGGTTATTTAAAGCCACAAACTTTATTTTTAGAACGTAAGAATTTTTTTTGGGGGGGTTAATAATGATTTTGTGATAAAGTCTTACTAATTAACCCATAGCTTGGGGAGAATAAATTCATACTTTTCCCAAGATTATTTGAGCATAAGTTAATATAATAGGCCCGACTGGAATTAGAGCTCAGCTGTCCAATTAACAATATCGAGTCATTATCCATTACACCACCCGCACATTCAAGCTGTCAGCACTTGGTCACTCTTCGAGGTACTGACTTCGCTGATTGGACGGGAACCGATTTTCAACGTGATACGGCCGTAAACGCACGTTTTTATACTTGTTTATGCTACGTTCGTTGTTCTACTTCTAATCGAATTCAAAGTTTTAGATTAAGTTTGCCAATTAATTTTTATTGTTTCACTTTTATCTTTTTATTGTAACTTCCATATTCTGGATTGGCGATCTGTGAGCTGAGATAAAAGAACAGTAGTAATCAAAAGTAAAAAATACGAGTAAAATGAATGTGAGTAAAAATGAATCATTGACTGAAAATGGTATTCAAATGCTATTATATCTAATCTTATTAGAGGCTTCCCATCTAGATACTGACCATGCTCAACGTTTCTCAACTTCGATGAACGTACGGTAAACGGTGTTTCAACGTGATATGGCCTTAATCTTCACAAACCCTAGTTGATTTCTATAATTTTCGTATTGCTGGCAATCGTAGTTCAATCAGACGATGATTGCTTGGTTAAATTTATTTGAACGTAAAACAGTGAAAACTCTGTGGGTGAATCAGCACCATTGTGTGTCTGTGAAGAAACTCTATATGGAAATGGTCTTCGTCGACAGGAAACATGAACAGCTATTGGAGGCAACCATAGTCACCATGTAAAAATATTCGACTTCAGGAAAGAAACGGTAGTAACAACAGACGTAAGTAAACACTCGAGTTTTGGAAATAATAGCTTAGGATGGTCATCTGATTTTGTGTCTTTCGAGAAAATTGTCAAAAGCCGAAGTGAACTACTGAAATACTGATAAAGAAGCGTTGGCCATAACATGGTGGACAAATAGAGCTCGTCACTTATTGATTGGAAAAAGAATTCCTACTAAGCTCCGATGATAGACCTTTAGAATTCATATTTAATCCTAAGAAGTAACTTCCTAAGGCAACGTCTTCGAGAATTCTAAGATGTTCCTTAATGTTAATGTCATTTGACTTTTGATATTGAGTACATACCATTCCGCATATAGACGCTTTGTCGGAATTGAGGTTTATTACTTCTGAAAGTGAGAAAGAGGAGGAAGAATTTGAAGGTACTTTCTTACGTTGGGTCGCAACTGATATTTTGTCGATAGACAAATTAACTGAGAATATAAAGCGATATACCATATTAAACAGTATATTGTTCAGGATAAAAAAATAAGTGGAATAATTGCTCAGGGGTAGAAAGGCGTTTTAAATAGGGTAAGCACAAATTAACCGTAGAAAAGCGTGTAATTAGTGATGGAGAAGTATTCGTTACGCCTGCAACGCAAAAGAGCAAAATAATAAAACACCATGCACGATTATGTACACTATTTACGTTATTTGGACTATTGTCCTCATCTTTGTTGCCATGTTTATCACAACGTTTCAGTCGCTCTGCGCTCCAGCCTTCTTCAGGTGGTTGGAATGTCAAACCCTTTATTTCGCTCACTTGGGTAGACTGTTCTAGTTCCACATGCCATGTCTAATGGATCTAAGTTATCTCCTGTTAATTCTCCTCTGAAATGTCTCCACTGCCTTAACCAGGTATTGAACTCACACTCTTTGGATCCTGTCACTGGATCTAACTGACGCCTTTATCTACTGTGCCATGTGACCTTGAGGAAAATATAGACAGGTAACGCACGATTATCATTGCGGAATAACATCTATAAAAAGGGGTTAAAGCTAGAGGTATGGTGGCCAGGCTATTCTACATATGTAGAATCCATAAAAAGTTGTAAAATATGCAATGAAAGAAGAAAATTTAAACGGATAAAGACACATACATAACCTAAAGAGTCCCGACCTTAGGAAGGAGTACACATAGATCTTGCCCATGTTAATGGAGTAAGATTATTACTAATACGGGTAGATGTATATTCAGGTTGGCTAGAACTAATATATGTTACCCACAAAAAAAAAAACTTGACAGTGAAAAAGCGTCAAAGATCGTATTTTCAAGAAATGAAATTCTAAAAAAGGCTAGTATCTGACAACGTCCCAGAGATCTGTGACGATGTACTATGCCAATAGTTGAATAAAATTGGATGTAAACCATATACGCCCCCGTACCAAATGGATTAGCAATACTGTACAGACTATACACACACACACACACACACACACACACACACACACACACACACACACACACACACACACATATATATATATATATATATATATATATATATATATATAACGAGTCGGAAATATGTATACAATGGAAAGAAAAGCTAGAAACGTTTCTTCCTAGATTGTTGCTATATTATAAGACAATACCGCATGCTGGAAGATCGAAGAGCCCATCCGCCCCCCACAGGTACACAGATTAGAACCCTATTGACCATGTCCTCTGCTACCAACGAAAAACTATGGCATAGAAAGAAAAGCAACATTCATAATAGAAAGTGGTCAGAACACTATGGTAATAGAAAACAATGGAAATTGGATATTAGCAGATGCAGACCAAATTAGATTGCAACAAGATAGTGATGAAGAAATGTACAGTGAAACTGAAAGTAATGATGGCAAAAGTTTCAGTGTAAGACTAACTAGACAATGAAATCGAGAGCAATATAAACTATGAATAAGGAAAATAGTTAGAGAAAAACAGCTATGAAAAATCATCAAGATCTCCCTTATCTATATAATCTCTTAGAGAGAGTGAAGAAAATATTGACGAGACAAAAGCTTACCATTGAAAATAAGGTCTTAAAACGTCTTCGGTAAAGGGAGATGAGATGAATCGTTTACATATGCAGTCACAAGAACTATAAATGCTACAGCTATTTCCCATGAGACAGTTGAGTGCATACTACTTTCCGTGGCTGAGTAACATTACACTAAAGTTTCCTAACATATGAAGAAGTGTCTTCGGGTAGAGGATATGTGATTCTACGGAAGGGTGTTTAGAATCCTATCGACGAATAATTTTAGGGAATATGGAAACAAAAAGGTTCTTATATATAGTTAGAAACATAAATAGGTAGGTTTAAGATGAGGAAAGGGTTTAGAGAATTTAACACTCACAGGACATAAGAGAGACAAAGCAGAAAATCAAGTAACCTAACTTGTGTAATGGATGTCAGAATATGAACTGGGGGGGGGGCGTATAGCAAGAACACAAATATTGCTTAGTGCTACGAAAGGTAGGAAGATGTGGAGAACTGTTTTCAAGCATGTTCTAAATTGGAAGATGAACTTGTAGAAGCTTTAATTTCTTGAGAGATTTCTAAAATTAGCAAACAATTTTATTTCAAACATCCCAAGGCAACAGAAAAACTTGATGTCTAAGTGAATGGACGTGTTTTTTTCTTTGTAATATCAGAAAACGAATTGTTTTTCTTGTTTTGGATAAAGTGATGATTATTTTTATTTATTGACTTATTATTTTCTTACATTTTTCTTTGTTTATTATATTCTTATGTTTTTATTCTCTTTAATCATTAAAATACAGATTTGCTTATTTTTTTAAAAAATAAGTCGTGGTCTACATCGATTGTTTTCTTTTTAAAATAAATGTTATTTAACGAGTTTTTTTTGTTACGGATATCTAATATAGTATCACTAACAATTATTATATAATTATAAATATTTAATACATTGCATTTACAAAATTATAGGTAACTCATATAATTCACTGAAAAAAGAGCGTAACATGACTAAAACGGTCCTAAACTTGATAAAAACAAAGATTTATCGTCTGAATATTTATGATATTATTAAAAGGTATGTTTTGATTATGTTATTAAATTTTTAATCCTTTCTAGTACATTAGAAATTTTGGTTAAAATCTTGTTTTCTTGCGTCAGCGGGGACAGCAAAGATTATTATTGTTAAGAAATTAAGTACCATTTCTTTTCGGTAAAAACCCAGTGATTTGGAAATTCTGGCAAAATTCAAATAATTGTCGGATTTTAAAGAAACTTTCAAGACTTATTCACAAATGAATGCAATTATTTTATAAACTTTTTCTTTTAGAAAAGCTTGGCAGAAATACTTTTTACATCTGTTATCCCAACCGTACTTAAATTAAATTTCCAGAAATTGAATTTTGTTCCACTTCATATTTATATTACAGTGTAACCCGGATATAAGAGACCCGGATATAAGAGAGATTTTCTCTGGTCCCAAATTAGAGCCTGTGTTAATGTATATAAATTAAACCAAACCCGGATATAAGAGAAACCCGGATATAAGTGACTTCTTCTCCGGTCCTGACAACTCTCTTATATCCGGGTTACACTGTATTTAAAAGCCGGACAACATGGAGAATGTAAATCATAATTTTTTTCAATAGTACCTCATTTACCGCACATCTGCTCTGAATCTTTAAAAAATGCAATCAAACTAAGGCATTTTTTTTATTAGAAAAAATCTTTTAATTCTTTTTATAAATAAGATATATTGTGGACAGCATTGTTTTAAGAATTTTTTTTTTCGAAGAATTATGAATTGTTACGAAAATTGTCTTCTTTTTTTAAATTTTAATTAGAATCATCTATAAAGTTTTAAATATTTTCAATTTCTGTATTAATTTTTACGGGTTAGTTGATATTGTTTTTAAGTGAAAAACTATATTTACTAATAATAAATTGCAAAGGTTAGTACAAATCATCACACTACAATATTTTTAAAAGGACTTTCGTTTTATATACACAAACCTCCAATTTTATATTATACGGTTGACCATAAACGGCATTATCAGAAAATAAGAGCGATAACTATAGTAAATTTACAGCTAAAAATATTTAAAATTCAATAAAACATTTGATTACGGAGAATATTTTTTGAATTTTTTAAGATTACTGAGTACTTAAAAATTATATATAAAAGTCATCCACTTTAATCCAATTAATTTTTTAGCGACTAAAGCCCCCATAGAACAACGCAGTCAATATTAATATGACATGAAACTATCAAACCTAAATAAATATCTACTGTCTTATTAGAAAATGCATTTTTCCAATATTTTAGACTTAAAGTAAATAATATTTGTTTCAAATATTTGATGAATATTAGCTGATTTTACTTTAAATTAGTTAATATTCCTCAAATAATATTTCAAAAAAGTATATTTTATTTTCGGAAGATTTTTTTAATAAAGAGAATTACATTGCAATGAAAAGACAATGAAATGCGCACTAATAAGCTATTTTAGTAAAATCAAGAAAAAAAATTCTTTCCAGTCAATTTAAGTTAGTTTTGGAAATACGGCAAAGTATTTTCCTTATTGGAAATATTAAATTTAATCTATTAAATTGAATAGATTTTATTTTAGTTTTAACTAAAATAAAATCTTCAAGACTTTTCCATATATATCATTTGCTTTTTTGTCGGTAGCTACTAAATTATTAATACATTTGTATAAATATTTGTACCGTTTTTACCGTATATGCTGGCGTACAAGGCGACCTTTTGGCCTTAAAAAATTCAAAAATAGGGGGCCTGTCTTATACTCCAGATATCACACGTGAACCTTAAATCTTTTGCTTTATGGTAAGTTGTTAGCATTGGACATTTTTAACGGTATGCTACCCACCCACCTTTGGTAACTATTAACACAAATATTTTCTACTGAAACAACTTAATTCACATTATTATAATAAAAGTGTGCTGTAATATTAATATTTATTTACAAGCATTTTTTTTTTTTTGAGTGGCGTTTTGTTTATTCGTTATTGTTGGTTCAGAATAGTCGATTTGTTTTCTTATTACTGTTAATAGCTTACCTGATAGCAAATTCCTGCGTTCGAATCTTGGTAGGTTTCAAAAAATCTGCCTTACGCTAAGCAGTCGGTGCCTACTTATCAATGCAAAACCTGTAAAAAAAACTTAACATTTCTCATCTGATTAGACGATTATTGTCTTTAAATATACACTTGAACGTTTTATCCTGAGCATCGATATTTATTTATTAATCTCCAACATCGAATTTAGATGTATATTATTTCTTCAAATCTCACTCGATGGCTTAAATAGTGGACTTAAATGCAAAGCTTTCTGTCAATATAAGTAAACGATTTTGTATTTATCATGGTTGCATTTAGCGAGCAGTGTACAACTCTTTTTTTTTTAATCAGCTTATCCTTTAATCTAATGTGGGTATTTTCCCCAAGTGAAATTTTAAACCTGATATTAGCTTCTTATCTTCTTCTGGCCATATTTTGAAAAATTTTCTCAGAAAAAAATGGATGGAATTGGACATAATTTTACAAATGGAGTCTTCGAATGAAAATATCTCATGAATATTTCATCAGGTTGATGATAATGATGATGATTATGATGAAACATACATGCCGAGGATAGTGTTTCACATTGAAGGAGACAGACGTACTTCATTCCCGTAGCGGATATAATAGCTGGCTAGTCCGAGTATTCCCATCTGCTCGGGTAGATCCCTATTCCCTTTTTCAGGAGACTTGCTCAGGAATATTTTTATTTCATCAATATCTACTGAGCCAAACTATGATTAGCGTACCTTAGAGTTTGCATGAGAGAGAGAGAGAGAGAGAGAGAGAGAGATAATTATTTAAAACTATAAAGGTATATGTCGAGACCATGGCATATCGTTTAACATCTGTTATTCAGATATCAGTAAAAAGTACAGGACATTCTTCTTCTTTTCCGTGTCGTGTCCCTTCAGGGTATAGGCGATCATGGCTCTCCACAACTTTCTATCTCGTGAGACTCTTAGAAGTTTTCCGATTATTATATGACACCCGCTGCTTCCGTTCCACTATCAATTCACACAAACTCGTTAAGTAAGTGGCTTGCAGTTTTCCTCTATCTCGCCATCCCACAATATGACTAGTAAGGATTAGGTTTCTGAAGCCCCTCTTCCTCGTTATGTTTCCAAGGTATTTCTGCTGTCTTATCTTGTTGTTTACTCACTCCGTCTATGCAATTCTCACTATCCTTCTGTAGAACCGCATTTCTACTGCCTCTAGTTTTTTTCTCATCCGAATATAAGAAGATTGTTGTAGCATACCTATAGACGATAATGGGTATGTCCCCATTCACATAAATACAGTAGTAAATACTGTATGTTGGTCTGAACTTGGAGATTCGTCTCCAGCAGTACTGGTCGAACTCTCTGCCGCCGTGCAGAGAGGATTCCCAGACGAGGCTATATCGAAGGGTAGAGTCTCCTCTTGGGAAACAACTACCTGACCCCGTTTTATACAGAGTCTACGGGGATTTTTTGGCCGAGTTTATGGGTTCGGACACCCCACATTAAATTCGGCCTTGTGTCACATATGACCGCGTGTGGCGGTTGGTAGATATCTGCAGTTGGAGATTCATTGTGGAATTCCCTTGACACACTTCTAGCAGTTGACGACTTCTTCTACACGCCGCTGGTGAATCTTATATATGTTGTTCCTGTCCTAAGTATTATCGTTCATTACCAACCTTCGTATGATTATTCTATTCCGTAACCTTCCCTTGGTTGCAACAAAGATGGATACCCCGTAGTAATCTAGCAATTTTCTTTATTTCTAACGAAATATTTTCGTTTCTTATCACCTTGCTTCACATTTGGTATTCTTCTTTTGCTCGTCTAATGCATGTTTGGATTTCGATGTTAAATGTTTCATCCTTTGTTAAAACGCTTCCCATATATTTGAACTTCTGCACCTGATTTATGTTTATATTAACAATTCCTAACTCGCATCTTGGGCATTTTCTTTTGCTGGTGACCATATTTTTTGTCCGCTTGCAGGTCATGGCTAATCCATTTTTTCTCAGTTTCTTCTACCAAAATTCCTAGGAGGCCCTGAAGTTTCCTTTTCGAGTCGGTCATCAATAAAATGCCTTCTGTGTATTTTATATTGTTAAGATTACGCCCACTGATAATAAAACCTGGTAGGGTACCCAGTTCCTTTAGAATGGCGTCGTATCCTTGTCTCATGCCCCTTTTTTTGTCTAGCGACTCAATTTATACAGACATTTGGCTCCCAGTGTACATCGATTCCAAATCAATCCCTTTTTCCCAGCAGCTCAGTTAGATTCTTATGACGTAGATAGTTGTAATGTGGGTATTTTCTTTTAGTGCAATCTAGAATCGTTCTGTGAGCGAGCTTTTACTGTGAAGCATATTTATCCCTTTTATTACAGATTTCGTTGATTTACTATTCATACAATTTCGATGACGTGAGGAGAGAAAATCTACGTAGCAAAAAAAGAAAAAAAAGAAGTTAGCAAATGTGACAGCGAAATCATCAGACGCAAACAGAAGCAAAATAAAGAAACGTTTCTTCATCTCACTTCGAAACTCTTAATGGAAAATCCGGAAAAAGAAAACAGGAAGTTTGTCTGATGCTGTGAAACCATTTCTTTTCAACTTATGTCTTTTCAAACATCAAGGTAACCTAGGTTTAACAAGCAACCTATTTTCCGCTAAGATGACCGCAATTTATTTAGTCCGTCTGTTGGCCGGTTCGACTATTTTGCCAATATCAGTAAGAGTAACAAAAACTGGTTTTAATATGTAGAACAAGCAACAGGCTTGTTGGAAGACCTCAGAACTTCCGTTAAAATGACGAAGTTGAAATGGCATGACCACGTCACAATAAACAACAATCTGTCATTTTACAAGGTACCACCTAAGTCAAAAGTAAAAGAGGAATACAAAGAAAATGGTATGACTTAGTAACTGAGTAGACTGGAAGATGCTTCATCGCCACAGCCCTTGCTGGGCAAGCTAAATCCCTCGGCATGACAACAGCAGAATACCCAAATAAATGCCCTACGGCGTGTGGCACTACGACACTCAACTCCAGCATAAATCAAGAAGGCGCTTCAAGAACTGTCTAAAAGAGTCTCTTGCAGTCTGCCATATAGATGATCCTGGGTGTGAGAAACTGCTTTTTGTGATTCATATAAGTGGAGGCGTATGATTCCTGAAAGCACAAAGATCTTCGACGAATTTACAATGTTTGGGGCAAATGACAAGCATAAACCCGAGATGCGAAAGCAGCTGGTCAGGAGCTATGCAACCCTACAACCCTACCCGGATATGTGACTGATAATAATAATAATGTTGATGATGCTGTTTCTGCTTTTGATTTATTGTTGTAGCTAAATGTTTAATTTTAAGAAAGAATAAATTAGCTTTTACCAGTAATGCACTTAAAAATAGAACTGAGGTTCGTTTCTATGGGTTGGCACGAGACTCCTAGAAGATACAGATGCAGTGTGCAATGCATAAATTGTTTAAATTACGCAGAAATGAAAATACCACTGGCATCTTTAACAGATATATTTACTAAAATTACATAAACATATCTTGAAATAAGAAAGAGTAAATTTATTCAATAAAATTGTCATTGGCTTCAACCATGGCCTCCAGACGACTTTAGAATCTCCTGCAACTCTTCTGGGTGGTCTCCTTCTTTTAGTTGATGAATGTTGCCATAATCTTTGTCTTCAGTTTATCTTTGGTGATACAAGGAGTTTTATTAGTCTCTCACTCACCTGCGCTCTAAACATAATAATCAAGGTGGTTGCAGTTTGGGGAGTTAAATGGCCAGACGTAAGTGATGATGTGGTCGAAGAAATTGCGTGACAGCTTTGACTGGGTTCTCCTGCTTCTGTGTCTTTGTGCAGAGTCATGTTGCCAGAAACAAGATCCTCCAGCAGCCACCTTCTTGACCCAGAGTAGCACTACCTTCTCAAGGGTGCTTCCATGTTGAAGATGAATGTGGGAGGATGAACGGAGGCATAACGTCGTCATCACTAGAGATCACTCCAGGCACCTTCGTAATCACCAGCGGTTAATCTTCAAAGTAATCGCCATGATCACCCAAAACTATTTCCCAACGTGACTACAGCTGCGCAAACTAGATGTGTTGGATGCAAAGAAGTTTGTGACTTCCTGCTGCAAGTCTGCCTCATTTGCGAAGGATTTCTCAAGTAGGTGGTTGTCCAGGGAATGGAAGAGATGGAAATCTGTTGGTACAATGCTCGGGGTGTAAAGTGAATGGCACAATGTCTCCCAGTCTAGTTGCCATATGGTATCCTTGGCCACCCGCGCCACATGAGGCCTGTCATTTTCATGTGGAACATTATACTCTTGTGATTAACCAATGCTGGTTCTTTTTGCTTCAATGACTGTCGTATATTTTCCAACTGCTGAGAGTACAGGTCTACAACGATGGTTCTTCCCGTTGGTAGCAGCTCATAGTGCACCACTTGTTGACTAGTCCCCCAGATACATAAAATGATCTTGCGTAGGTGTAGAGGGGGTTTTGTGGTGTGAAGGACCTAGTCCCGTGGTGACAACCAGTGTCTGACATGCTTGACAATGTCATACAGGATCCACTTTTAGTCACTGGTGAGCACTTAACCAAATATGTATACATTGCAGTGTTGAGAAAGTAACGAGAAACAGGCTGTCACTCGTTGCAGCTTGTTGGCTTCCGAAAATGTGTGGGGTACACATTTGCTCAATTTTGCCGTCTTCCGTATGCAGTGCAAGTGAAGTCTGACTGAATAATAAGAAACTTAGAAGCGTTCGACATGCTTACCACAGGTTTAGCCGTTTTCCTCCTCTATGGCCGCATTCAGGGTCTGATCATCCACGACTTGTGGCTAGCTACTGCAGGATTTATCACAAAGGGATAAATCTCCTGATCTGAACTTCTGGAAGCAATGTCTGGGATTGCGTTCGCTCACAGCATTATCCATAACGATGCGACTGAGGACAAGACTGCCTCAAAGTGATAAAACAGATAACACCGAACGAGCTGCTTCGACACTGTCATGTTTTCTTGCTGTTGCTCGATCTTTGATTGATGTGGGTGAACAATGCACATGCATTTGTCAAGAGCAATGCAGCCACCACTACTCCTACCGCTTTCTCGACCACTTGACACACTCATTTGCGTATCAGTGATGGCTTCTTCGCATATCATTATCATCTTGCGGCCTCAGCCGAGATTGAACTCACCAATACTTTGATTGGTGTAGTTCATAATCTTGTCAAATAGCTGAATTCTTGATGCTTCGCTAGGGCTATCAAGGGTGTTTTTATCGTGACACCATCACTAAATGGATTGCCAGCCAAGGCTCAGAGAGACTCCATTCACCCTCCTCTAAGAGCAGGTTTTTGAATTCAGAGTTTTCCTTCTCCTAGACCAGTTGCCATCCAAGGCTATAGAACCCAGACTGTCCTGCTATTTACCCATATCTGGAGAGAGAAGAAAGAGGATTCACACCTTTCCCAAGGGTGTTAGCACGTAAGTGAATGTAATGGATTCGACTGGAATTCGAACTCGGCTCTCCGATTCCTTAATCCAAGCTGCTTTCCATTACCCCACCGTGCCTCCTCTTCGCATATAAAAAAACTGCGAGCAAGCTGAATGGATATTATAATATATATATATATATATATATATATATATATATATATATATATCATTTAGTTACATAGGAAGCGTCTGGTTCGCAAGGTGAAATTATTGTTTTTTAAACTACAAATTTCCCATGATTTCTCTCGAACGCTCATATCTACTCAAGCTATATGGCGGTTACATGTAAGATACTGGTTCGATTCTTGTCCGAGGACACATATTTTCTATGAAATTTCTCGGGCATTCAGGCCGGTAAACGTTGTTAATACTGTTTATTATAAACAGATCTTTTAAAAAAATATTTGAATATATAAATGTATAAACATAACTATTTTAAATAATTGTCGGAATTCATCCATTTCATAATATATATCATTTGTTTACGTTAACATACGCTTCGTTCAGATATGGGCGTTTGAGAGAAATCATGGGAAATTTGTATTTTAAAAAACAGTAATTTAACCCTGTTAACCAAACGCCTCCTCTGTAGCTAAATGGTATATCACGTCAGGCTATATGGCAGTTCCGTGTAGGATGCAGGTTCGATTCCTGGTGGAGGAAATATATTTTCTAGAAAATTCTTCGCTTATTCAGTCCAGTAAATGGAATTAATATTGTTTATTATAAACAGAACATTTACTTCAATATTTGTACCTATGAAAATAACGTATAAACAGAAAATATATTAAAATTGTCGGACTTCGTCGATTTCATAATATAGATAGATATGTAAGGGGTTTATATCGATGGATAGATAGTGACTTACAAAGCCTAGCACAAATTGTGGCACAAGGTCGAAAATGTGGAGCACCCAGTGAGGATTGAATTCCCTACTCCGTCGCAATTGATCTAGCGAGACAAGCTTGCTAACCATTAAACCACGTTGAAGTGCCGAAAATAGATCGATATAACTGGCGACACCAAAATCAGTTCAAGAATTTTATCTATCTTGTGTGTATTTTGGTAGATCACAGAAAAAGTGGTACAGAAATGTGAACGCGCATTGGCAGAGCAAAATATGCCTTTCAAAATCTAAGTAACAATTGCATTAGAAACAAAGAAAAGAGTGCCGAATTATTATATAAGTCCTCTACACGGCAGTGAATGCTGAACAATTTCCTCATAGATGAAGAGATTAAAGAAAAAGGTGTGTAGTTCCACAGAAAAATGCTGAGAATATTCTGGATTGAACCTGTGAGAAACGACGAAGTTTTAGGGAAAATAGAAAGAGAAAGGAAACATAGAATCCGAAAGGGACTGTTGAAAATGTTGAGACACATAAACAAGGGGGCTTGAAGAATCTGACACTGGTATAAAATACTAAAATACAAGTAGAATAAAATATATGTTATATAGGAAGAATAAGTAGAATAAAATAATATGTTATATAGGAAGAAAGCGTCACTGCCGATACTTGACTTTAAACATAGATCGCCAGTGATCAAACAGGCGATCCGATTATTGAATTATGAGGGCCGTGTGACCATAGAAGAACCGTATATACGTACGAAGTAGCTAACGACTTACGATCTATTCTATATTAATATACAGATCGCTATTTCTATTCTATCCTCTATTATGTATGGTTGCAAGAAAGAATTACGACAACAGCAGAAATAGATTTACGTGATTTATTTCAATAGGAACGTGTGGGTTTGGGACAGCTACCTTGTGGTATAGTTCATAAGCCGGCTGTTGAACTGGGCTGATCTCTCATAGTAGTTCTCACTGGTTGGCGTGGCGTTCCTCCTACTGACTGCTGCTTACTGCTGCTCACTGCCCAGGCTGATCTCTTCCATGGCCTCCTGTTGACTGCTAGTACTTCCCCGTGTGACCCCTTTTATGGTGTTTTTTTATGGCTTAACAGGCTCGAAAAACGACGCGAGTATAATTAAGAGGGAAGCATTTTTATAGGTTTAAAAATAGAATCACTTTAAAATATTATTTTATTTTTCGACTGGAACTCGTGCGTCGGGCCTATGCGCAAACGACGATAATTGTCATTTTGTGACGGGGCCTGGTCCCGTTCACATCCGGCTCTCGCTCTTGAGTATGTTAGTTTATTTGTCTGCAAATCAGCCGAGATATGTCTTATTTTATTTTATAACAATTACTATTCGGATCTGCCCTTCTATTCTATCCTCTATTATTATAAGAACAGCTATTCTCTACTCACTTTACTATGCTCTCTCTGTATTCAGATCACTACACGGGCGAGTATTATTGAGCAAATACTCTTAGCGCGAGATTATTCGAAGGCGTCTCTCATCAGTATTGTTCAACGGCGTACTATAATTCTATCTGCAATTATACCCTACTACAACGAATATTACGAAAGTGACAACGTGTATTCGTTGACATTACAAAAGTAGCAAACAGTGTTTGTTGACATCACAAAACAGTGTAACTCAGTAAAGTACTTGTGTAAATGATAGCAGAAGGACTGGGAAGGCGAGTACGGATCACAAATTGCCGAGAGTTAGAGCAGATAGGAAGTTGTGGAGTACCAAGATATTTCTGAAGGGTGCGGCATATAATAAAAGAAATACGGATTAAAACAGTGATTACATTTAAAACTGCGACACTTGCTTCAAACAGTCATCTTATATTGAGGTGTCCTCTTTAAAAAGTTTATGTTAGACTCTTTCGCCTACTATAAGATTAGTAGGACTGAAGGCTTCGGGGAACAGTGATATAGACTGTTCAACTGTCGAACTCTCTGTTTTTGGCAGAGAGGAAGCCGGAAGAGGCTTTGCCGAAGAGCTAAGTTTCGTCCGGGGAGGTAAACATACCCTGAACCCGTTTACACGGGTTCTAAGGGAATATTTTTGGCGGAGCATACAGGCTCGGAAAACCCACTGTAAACTCGGCCTTGTGCCACATACATCCCTCGAGGTGGGTGCTGTTAAATATAACAGTGATACAGACTGTTATACCGAAGCTGTGACTCTTCGCAGCTCCTGTCGAACTCTCTTCCTTGGACAGAGAGGAACCTGGACCAGGCTTTGCCAAAGGGCAAAGTTTTATTCGTAGGGGTAGGCAGGCCCTGAACCAGTTTATACGGGTTCTAAGGGAATATTTTTGGCAAAGCTTACGGAGAACCCACGCTAAACTCGACTTTGTGCCACATACAGCCCTCGTTTTCTGTTAAATAAAACAGTGACTTTCAACCAAGGCTGTGAATTTTCGCAGCTGCTGTGTAAATCTCTGCCCTTTGGGGTGGGGTGGGGCCTGTTAAATATAGCAGTGAATAGATTGAGCGCTCTCACCAGTCGTGTAATACTCTTCTGGTGTACTTACTCTTTAATATATGATATATCTACAAACTTGGTTTTTATTATTACTTAACTATTTACTTGGTTATAACATCTTATATCTATCTTCAAAAGAGACAATTTTCTCGTGAAGGTTTCGTCTGAAGCTGATGGATTTGAAATCTGAAGATAACAAATTCACTTGACAAGATTTCGCTAAAAGGTCTTTATCTCTAAGGAATATAGAACAAGAAAGAATCTGTTTAGTTCGTGTCTTCTTTTCCGAAAGATATGACAGCAATCATATCGACTTAACGTCTGTATTTTGATTTTGTCTGTGATGAAAGCTCGCAGATAAAAAAAAACAAAAAAAAAAACTAAGTATGTTACATATGAGATAAATTATATTTTTGAAAATATATATTTCCGAAATATCAACTAACAGACTCTTAATGCCTGAAAAATACTTTCATTCAAAACTTATTTAATGTAATGCATCCATCGTATACAATATGGGTTACTGAAGTCAGTATATCTTTGAATTATATAACGTGAGTTATTTATATTTTAAGTTTGTGGCCTGTTGATAAATAACTAATGCATTTTTGTATTTTCAGTTTCTATGTTTCAAAATGTGGCGACTGAGAGGTTTTAAACATTAATGTGTTTTAAGTATTCAAACGAAGAAACCATTAACTCTCAAAATGTAATGGTTCTTTCAAATTATTGAAAAAAATACATCAGATTATGCAGCAGCTCTCAGTAAAGTAATGATGAATGAAATCGCCTCACCCTGAGTATGCTTCGTGTATAAACACAGTCTAGCATGTTTTACAATAAAGGGTCACATGTACAAAACAATACGTGCACTGGTTAAAAAATAAGGGTTTTATCAACACACTGTATATCCTTATTGGACTTTCACACAAAGCTGCACACTCACATTTACCATAATTTCTCGAAAATAATACGCACTCATAAATAATACACACCCAACAAATGATCCAAAAATTAAGAAATATATCTATCCCTATGTATTATACACATTTATATATTTTGTCAAAAAAATAATTACGAAGATATATTGTAGACCTTGACATTAAGAATAAACTCGGAACTAAGCGGCTAAAATAAGGTTGAGAATTACCAGGCGGTTTTCCTGATAGATATAACATTTTATTTTACCGCCAAAATGTCGTCAAGCCGTGCGAGTTATAGTGCAAATTTTTAAAAAAAGTAATAGAATTAGCAGAAAGAATAGAAAACAGAGATGCAGTTAGAGAATATGAGTTGAATGAGGAACATACGTTTATAGAGAAAGAATAAAAATGAATAGACAGATTTAAGTATCGAGCAACCCTCCTAGGGCTGTAGAAATGACAAATTTGATTTGTATGTATGTATATATATATATATATAAAGTGTAAATCAAGTGCCAAAACTAGTAGATGAAAAAAAGCTCAATATTCAGATATGGAACAAAGTTTAGTTGAATTTTGAAAGAAAGACGATCATGTTGATGTTCCATAAGTACTGTGGAAATAAGGATGAAAGCAAAAGAACTTATGAAAACCATGTATCCCGGAAACACATTTAAAGCTTCAGCAAACTGGGCTTTTCTTTTTATGATGAGATTTAATGTATCTATTAGAAGAAGAACATCCACAGTCTAGTGTTTGCCTGAAGACTATAACGATAAGCTTTTGAATTTTCAGCGTTTTGATATTTTACATGAAGAATATACATCAGGAGAAGAGGACCGTGTTAGACATTTTCATGACTGTGGTCCTCGAGTATAGAATCCAGAGGTTGGCAGTGAATATTTCGGAGACAGTAGGAAAGCGTACTTTAGGTTCGCAGTGGATATCACAGCAGAGTGTAGTTCATCCTTCTCCTGGTCGCCTTTGGTCCTTCCGGTAGAGGAAACAAGATGGCCGCCTTTATACACGACGAATACAGTGTTGGGCGGCTTCTAATTGGTCAACCTTCCATTGGTCGACTATAATGGGAAATAAGTCATTCTGACTCGCTCACTAGTTATACATAATATACCCCAAAAACTGTAACAGACCGATATTGTTATTATACCAGGGGGAATGACTGGCCAACTTTAAGCAATGGATGTTGTCTGCAACCGTCCATTTAAACAAGGGATGCGTAAAAAATGGAATGAATGGATATTTTCTGGTGTTTCCAGTTTTACTGCTTGTCACAAAGGAAGAATTCAGTTGGAACTTGTAAAATGGATCCAAGAATCTTTGGATTCCGTCAGTGAGGATGTTATAAAGAAGAAGTTTTAAGAAGTATTGTCTCACGACGGCCATGGATTCCTCTGAAGATACTTTTCTTCAGCAAAAGAATGAAGAGGCCTAAGATAATTTTGAACAGAACAAAGATAATAGTGTGAATGATAATTAATTTATGACAATTTAGGTATTGATTCTATAATAGAAATTGGTGAGGATGATTATGAAAATTAAAATTTCAATAAATTCTTAACTTGATATCCTCTTTTCTTCGAAATTGGTCTTTTCATTGATTTTTAAAAAATTTTCGCCAAATAAAAAATGCGTTTACTGATAAACATACATTTTTTGACAAAAAATGTTACGGTTATTATTAGTGGATTTAAAATGAAAATTGGGATAATAACTTTCTTATTTTAGAACAATAATTACGTATTTATTATTATAAATCAAGAGTGAAAAAATATTTTTGTTTAAACCTATTTATAATACGCACCCCTACTATCACCTGTAATTTACAGTAAAAATGCGTATTATTTTCGAGAAATTATGGTATACGAGAGTCATATAATATCAACTTTTTCGTCATAACATATATTTAGGTTTTTCACACTGACTTCTTATCATGCGTGCTTAGTTGGTACTCTTGTGGTCACGAGTTTGGTCGCGCCAGTTTTCTTGCTGCTGTTACAGTGGAAACATGGCCGCTCCGCTAGAAGTGTGCATCAAGGAGGGACAAAGAGCAGCGACCCAAAGTTGCAGAGAACATGCTACCTCATCGATGATAAGAGGCCGGTTCGCCATTACCATCTTTCGATCTTTATGAATCTTCTCGTCAGTGATTGGCGGTTGACGGGCGTCCTGCTCTATCTTCTTGCGTCGCGCTAGTCTGGTCCACATTTAAACTCCTGGATGCACTCATACACACTTCTACGGGGTAGTGTACTGTCACCGTATAGTGTGAAAAGCCTCCGATGATTTTCAACTCCCTAAAACACATTCCGACCAGAGAAATCGGATCACTGGTTTTGTTACGCCTTGTTGCACACTGCTAAAGGAGCGGCCATGTTGACATTGAAGAAGTGGTAATCAGTGAGCCAGAGATCTGGTATATACGGTGGGTGCGGCGAAGTCTCATATTCAAAGTCAGTGAGATTCTTGCAATATTTGGCCAAGCATTGTCATGAAGCTGAATTGGACTTCATTATTTTACCAGTACCTATCACATTTGCTTAATTGAATGTAGATTTCATGCAGTTGCTGGCAGTGAATATTGGCAGTGATTCTCTAGTTAGATTCTAGAAAGCTGTGATGGCTAATACCAAGGGATCCATTTCTCATTTGAGAAAGTTACTATTCGGTCAAAAAAATGCATCATTCGAATTTCGCAGATGCAGCATCGAACACACCTCTAAACGTCGAGCTGTGACTTTCATTGAGTGCATTTATCGAGTTTCTTCACTTTGTAAATGGTCTTGAGATGGTCCGATGTATTTTGAAATGCTGACACCTATTATCCGGGACATTCCTCTGACAATTTAACGTGAGTTTTGTTCAAATAGTGTTTTCATATATTGATTGTCAATTGCAGATGGACGTCCTGTAGCACTTTCATCTTCAAGTCTCGTATCCTCACTGTGGAACTTCACCAACCAACGCCGACCTGTCCTATCACAAGTGGATCATTCGTCCCAGGCTCTGTTAATGTTGGCAGTCGTTTGAGAAGAATTATGAACTCATGCTTTTTTGCATGAGTTATTAATGCTTCTCAAAGGCATTTCTTTTTTCATGATTTTTTTTATATTGAGTATCTGGGTTCTTCTAAAGTCTACTTCAACATTATACTTCTAAAGTTCCTTCTAAAGTCTTTTCATTCTCTTTCAAGCCCTTTGTTTCTTAGCGGCTTTATCGCCTTACTTGGTTTAAAAATGTAGTTTTGGCCTTATTACTTTTATGTTCTTATTTCAAAGATGTAAATTATCATTTAACTCTCCGTTAGCACAGTGAGGGTTTTAAACGATAAGCAAAATGCATTTCTTCAACATTTACCAAGTGGCTAGTCAAATTTGCATCAATACTTAAATAGCTTTATGAATGTCTATGTCAAGTAGCTATGAGAGAGCTATGGTTTTATTCATAACTAGCTTAGAAGCCGTCTTTCGGGTGGATTTTGGGATAGCTCCTGCGGTGGGCTTTTTGGCCGCCGGCCTTTCACCGTCAGGGTCCTATGTATATAAATGTTATAAAAATGTAAACAATAATGAAATTATTTTATCTTTATTCGACATCTTAATTCGGCATAATCTTTCTTCGTATACGCAATCGAACTCCGTTGTTTGTATATTTCTTTGCGCGCATTTTTATTTTCTTTTAAAATCATCATTCTTTCTGATCCCTTCACATAAAGTCACTCTTAAAAGACAAAACAAGCTATGCAATATTTCGAATACGTCACAGTATGCGTGCCAGAAAGAGAGAGAGAAAAAGAAACACATGGGCAACGTACTATGCCTCGCTTAAGTTTCAATTAGGGTTTAATTAGACGATATCAATTGAAATTAAAGTGAAGCCTTTAATAAAGAATTGTTTCTTAAACCTTTCACTGTGTTCGATATTTAAATTGAACTTTAAATGAATCGTTGATTTAATATTTAATCACGTATAGCTGCATAAGTTACGACCTGTTACTGAAGGTTGTTTATAATTTGCTGAGATCAAAAAACGGACAGACAGACACGCGTACGCTCTACTTTCTTTATATAGATATTGGTAGGAATTACAAGCGATTTTCTTTATGAAAATAAAATGCAAACTATTTTTGCATATCTCAAATTTTGAAACTTATAAATTCTTAATATTATCCTTTTAATTCTATTCTTGAAAATAAAGCCTTTCGTTTTATTTTTTTATTTTATTTATCTTACAAAAGCCAGAATATACATTTAAGAAAATATATAAAAAGAAACTTAAGAACTAACTGATATATCTATATTTTAAATGAGATGTGTGTAAGTACTACTAATACGGTTACAATGCTCCTCAGTACTAAAAAGAATAACAACTTTTACTTACTTATAACAATGTGTAAGCCGTTTCTAAGTTAGACTCACTAATATGAAGACATTAAAAACATTTTAAGACGAGACTTTCATGGTTTTCTCTTCGTTTATGTGAAAATATCGATTAATGTGTGCAAGGATTTCAATTTTATGTTTTATCTAGAAATCGATTGGCGTCTGCAGCTGCAGTGAAATATAAACTCTGCAAATATGCATGCAGTGACAAGAAAAACTTGTTTCAAGCCTGGTTGAAGGCGTTTCCAAGAAATGCATGTCTGCAAATGATGCAAAGGCTTTTATTTCTCTTAATATCTCAGAAAGAAAACTTATTTATTTCTAGTTTACCTGTCCTGTAATCCAGGGCAAAATAAGTTAGGAAGGATCAGCTTTAACCTTAAGACCTGTTCCTTACAGCCCTAGGAGGATTACTCGATACTTAAATCTGTCTATTCATTTACACTATTTACATTGATCAGATTGTTGTCCTCAACTTCGTTAGCGTCTTCAGGACGTCCCAGTCCTTGTGTTTCTTCAGGTTAGTGAAATGTCGAACCGAACACTTTATTTTGTTCACCGGGGTGGATTGTACTAGTTCCACGTGCCATGCATCTTCCGAATGTCTCATTATCAGTTTTTATTCACCTAAGCTCTAGCCAGGTATTGAACTCACACACATGCATACATACAAAAAGGGAAAAAATCGACCTAACACCATTAATAAAGGCATGTCTACAAGCGCATATATAAATTAAATCAAACATAGAATAAAGATAACGAACAGTGCGAAAAACGACAATCATTTCCTGAAACACCCTGAGGTGTGTACTGAATAATTACAAAAAAGATTCGTCTACGAAATTCTGGAGTTAAGGTGCTGAATTAAAATCACAGAAATGACAAATTTGATTTGTATATATATATATATATATATATATATATATATATATATATATATAATATATATATATATATAAGTGAATATATATAATCTGGTGTTCTTATTGATATTTTTATTTTTACAAAATAGTGCTCAATGTAAATTTACAGAGCATTAATATTATAAATTAACTGATTTAAATATGTTTTTTCGCTACACAGTAATATGCATGTTTCAAAAATGGAAGCTAAAAGCTTCGAATTTAATTTTGTAATTAAATTAAAAACATTAGTTTCATTTCATTCTCAAGCGAATTTTGGAGTAACTTCTTTTTTTTAAAAATTTATTGAGTTTTAAAGGCACAGAAAAATTCATAATTTACTGTTTCCAAGGATACAGAGATATCCAGTCATTCAGACAAGGGGTGGTAGCCTGTTCATTTTTATTAACTTTTGTTGTATCAGTTATTTGTTACGTTCGAAAAAGTGGTTATGTTTAGGTAGGGTAGGGGTGCATTTTTCAACGAATTCTGACATCCGTTAAATGCATGTCGTCTGGGTTTGTTTGTTTTTTTAAATTTTATTGTTAACGGCAAAAAATTCTTACGGCATTTTTCCTATTTGTATACTTAAAGATTTTTGGGGGATGTTCAGGTTAGAATACGTTTTATTTAACTACAAATTTAAATTGTTTTTAATTTAACTACAAAATTAAATTCGAAGCTTTTAGCTTCCATTTTTGAAATATGGTTATTACTGTGTAGCGAAAAATATATTTTAAATCAGTTTTTTTAATATATATATAATTTATAATTATATATATATATATATATATATATATATATATATATATATATATATATATATATTCAAACAATCCTTCAAAATTCTTTGAAACATAAAGAAGACTGAGCTAATGTACCGGCCAGTACTAGGAAATCCATCTCTCACAAATTCTTCCGTTTTTATTGGTGGTATCGAATAACAAACTACTTAGGCGTTCACATATCTTGGATCAACATTCTCTTCTGATGGAAAAATGGACAGAGAAATCTAATCCAGAATAGCCAAAGGCAGCACAGCATTCGGTAAACTTATAGGTTATGGAACACCAAAGACGTGTCGCTCAGAGTAAAGATCGACTTATACAGATCAGTCATTCTCTCAACCCTTCTCTATGGTCCTGAAACTTGGACCCTGTACCTCAAGCACATAAATCAACTTGAGGCCTTTCACATGCACTGTCCTCATGCCATATGTGATATAAAATGGGATGACAGGGTCAAGAATAATACAATACTGAAGAAATGTAACAACATCACGGGCATTGAAACCATTTTAACAAAGATACAACTTAGGTAGTTTGATCATGTGCGAATGGATGAGCATAGGCTTCCAAAAAGATGCTGTATGAACAACTACCAAACTCCAAGCGTTCATTTGGACGTCCATCTTACGCTAGAAAGACAAATTGAAATATAAAACGTGTCAACTTTGATCTGAAAAGATGGTAGCCCCAGTATCACACCGAAAGGAGTGTCGTAAGACATGTTCATTAAGTTAAGGGGTTTTGAAGACAGTAGACTGAAGCACCATGATCAGCTTCGTTAAGCTCTGAAGCAGAGATACCATCAAAATCCTGCTTTATAAATTTCATCTGTCAGTGTAGTTTTATCGATCACAGTCAAGGGCTGGGCTAGTATCACACTTAAGAAAGCACAATTGAAATATATCTTTCCCTTATCTGATTTTCTCCACAATAGCTCCTGCTAGCATGCATAGGTGTAAAATGAAAGGCACCATCCAATGCTGACCCTCATTTATCGTTCACGATAGGAGAGTCCACCATCTCTCCTCTCTCTCTCTCTCTCTCTATATATATATATATATATATATATATATATATATATATATATCAAATATGTGGTTCAGTTGAATTTATATTACAATGAATCATTCATACAAAAAGTAGATTAGTAAAGTTAGTGATATAAAATGGCGAAATCTTTTCGCTAACAAAATTTTTAATGTGCATTAACCTACAAATCGCTCGATGAATGTTATGATCCTTGTATAAGCTGTATAAGGTATTTCTTTAATACGCAAGTACTTTCAACTGTACATTCAGTCATCTTCATGCATGGAAATAATTTTGTTTTTCATAAAATTCAGGTAGCATCCAAGACGAAGAAATATAATGCGAATCGAAATATGTTTTTTTTTTTTTTGAAATGTGCTACTGATGACGGATACAAATTTTTGGAGCATGCAGTCGCAACGCTAAGGTTGACTTTTTGTAAAAATTTCAGACAGTGCCTTTTTTACTAATATGGCGATTTGTGAATTTTTTGTAGCAGTTTATCAATTAATGTGGCATGAACTAAATAGTTCAATAAATAGACTAATGTCTCAGTTGTTATCCCGAAAATTTGCACATTGGATAAGTTCTTTTAAATCAAATATGTGGCGGAGTTCAATTTATATTACAATGAATCATTCATATAAAACGAAGATTAGTAAAGTTAAACAAAAAAAACAAAAATTCTCAAATTGCTATATTAGTAAAAAAGGCACTCTCTTAAATTTTCAAGAAATTCAACCTTAGCGTTGTGACTGCATGACACACACACACACACACACACACACACACACACACACACACACACACAAAAAAAAAACATATTTCGATTCGCATTATATTTTTTCGTCTCGGGTCTACCTGAATTTTACCAAAAACAAAAATAATTTCCATGCCGGAAGATGACTGAATGTACAGTCGAAAGTACTTGCGTATTTAAGAAAATCCTTATACAGCTTATAATTAAAAAAAAAACAAGGATCATAACATTCATCGAGTGATTTGTAGGTTAATGCACCTTTAAAATTTTGTCAGCGAAGGGATTTCGTCATTTTATATCATTAACTTTGCTAATCTACTTTTTTTTGTTTATATATATATATATATATATATATATATATATATATATATATATATATATGTGTGTGTGTGTGTGTGTGTGTATATAACTACTGATAAACTTTTAAAATGAAACAGAATGGTGGGATGCAGATAAATTAGATGGAAGTAAACATTAGATAAATATTCATCTAATCTGGTCAGAAGCCATATATATGGATTTCTCAGCAAGATTCGCTAAATATCAATTACTTGTTTGTCTTCTTAGTAAAATATAGAAATGTAAATAAGAAGTTAGTTACACACGTGACAAAGATCTGTGTACTAGATATTTAGAAAAGGTGTTTTGCGAATGTTGCTCTCGGCGTAAGAGATAAATCAGCTTGATTTACTGAAAAAATAAGTTTCGCTGAACCTTGGAGCTGTGCTAACGAATTGGGATGAAGCCAACATTAAATTCAGATCGACACATAATTAGCTTCTTCAAAGTATAAACAAAATATTGTGATATTTTTTTCCTGAGTACAGTAATGACAGATCTCACATCAAATGAGAAAGTACCTGTGCTTAAGAGCGGGTTTGTTTACATTCTTGTATCATGTAGGGAGAAATATACAAGAGCAAAATTGGATTGTCGATATTAAACCAATATCTTCTTCCTGATTTAAATATTGTAGATTACACCAGCTTTATTTTATTTTCCCTTTCATTCTCTATAAACACCTCCCATATGCACATATGCACACATATAGATCTAGATATAGGATGAAAATAAATATAACTTGTCACTTAGTCGATTGATGTTATATTTAGGTTCATCCACACATGTTCGTGAATTTATTATTATTATGAACATAATATATATATATATATATATATATATATATATATATATATTGCCTGCTGATACTTGGTAGAAACCACGGTAGCAGGATGGTTGTTCTTCATATTATTTTTGACTTTTATATATAATCTTTTATATATTACTCTAAGTTATATATATATATATATATATATATATATATATATATATATATATATATATATATATAGAGAAATAACAGATGGAGTAAAAATCAATGGTTCGTAGCATTTACTTTTTTATTTTTTATATATATATATATATATATATATATATATATATATATATATATATATAAGAAAGAGGTTATAGTAGTTTCAACGAGAGAAAAGTGTGTATATTAAAAAGAAGAGAGAAACTGTAAACGTTTTTTTGTTGTAATGTGGATTTTTAAAAAAATATATATATTATGTATTATTTTCCATAATTTTGCTACACGCGTTTCCGGTCTCGCGACCTTTATCAGGCAAAGAGTGGACGTTTCTACATATTATTAAAAGGAATTAATTTTTTCCAAATATTATTAAAAAGAATTAATTTTTCTTATATTTTTTATGTTAAATATTCTCGATATTAGACATTTCTTTATGTGTGTTAGTGACCCAAATGTCTTCCTTGAACTGGCTGTGAAAAATTTCTGCGTGAAGGATAATAAAACAATTAAGACTGGACCGAGAAAGGGTGAAAAATGTATCTATATTCTTATCTTTTAAGGACCCCTGTGCGTTCTTAGATCTATTTCGATTTTTTTGTGTTTTTGTCTGCATGCGTACGCATACGTATATACCGTCTCCATACATATATACCATCTTATTATAAGGAATTAGTATACACATATGTATGTACACATATACATACACACAGACATACATACATAAAAATGCATAGAAACACACACACACACAATTTCTATGTTGTGTAGGGTTCGCGTATGTGCCCGTGAGCATGTGTATATATACCAGTACGCGTATGTACATGCACACTTCTTCTCTATACATACATACTGTCTTATGATAAGGAATTAGGATACATACATACACACATATATATATACTCACATATATGCATACATACACACACACAATTTCCATGATGTGTCGGGTTTGCGCGCACGCCTGTGAGCAGTCTATTTTTTTTTGACATGTGTATACATACTCCTGCTCCACATAGACCCGCGTGTGAGTGTGTGCGCATGGATGCGAGTGGTTTGACCACAGTATTTAGCCATAATGTGTGCATGTTGTTTGTTTTTGCGTGTGGGGCTACGATCTATTTAGTGCTGTTTAAATTTATTTATGAAGTTTTTTTCTTGTATTTGTAGGTAAGAATAATTGTCTGTTTGATATATTGGCATAAATTGAATTCACCCTGGTCACATTTATAGATGTATTGTGATACAAAGTGTTTTCTGTTGTCTGGTAAATTTATGTTGCCTTTGTGTAGGGAGACCCTTTGTGTAGGGAGACCCTATTGTTTAGTTGTTGGCTGATACCTATATATGACTTGTTGCATTTTTTCATTTTGAGAGCATAAATCACATTTTTGTACGTTGCAGCTTAAGTTTTTATTCATTATAAATGTCGTTTTTGGGTTTTCAAAAGTTTAGGAGTTTCCTTCTATAATGATGTCACAAACCCCACATCATTTTTGATGCTTTTTGTGACTCCATGTATTGTGTGTTGGTTACATTTGGATGAAGTTAGAATGTGTATTAGGTTTTTAGATTGGCGTTTGCTTTTAATTATTTTGGTTACTTTTATAAATAAGTTTCTGTCATTTCTAGTGGCATGGAGCACTTTTCTGTCAGAAGGCTGTTCTGGGAAAGACTCTATTCAAAGCTGCTCATTTTGACCTCTAAGTGTGGACTTCAATGTTCACTTTTATATTTACACACACTCTATCTCTGATATTGAACACTTTATCCCATAAATATATAAGAGTATATTTCTTCATATATATATATATATATATATATATATATATATATATATATATATATATATATATATATGACTGGGAGGTCTTTTTGTTTAGGTTGGGGAATTCTGCCATAATCCTTGCCTTCAGGCCATGTTTGGTGTTACAATGAACTTTGTTGATCGCTAGCTCAACTGCGCCGCCCGCGTAATTATCAAGAATGTTGAAGTCTGGGGAGTTGGATGGCCAGATGTAAAGGGAAATGTGGTCTGATAGTCATGACTGGGTAATCCTGCTTGTGTGGCAAGCTGCAGACTCATGTTGACAGACATAGGGTCTTTCAGTAGCCATCCCAGGGCAGCACTACCATCTTAAGTCACTTGATATAGGCCTCTGTTAAGTCGGGAATATTAATGAAGGAATAACTTCGCAATCAATAGTAATTACTCCAAACACCTTCGTAATCAGGATTAGATGCAACCAACTCTTTTTTAATCCTCTGCACTGTTCTCAGATTGACACCTAAACACCCTAAAATATTCGTATTGGCGTTTCAGGTGAGAATGCCAAGCAGTGCGACAGAACGTTTCCAGATTTCTGGGGAAGTGGATTGCGTGGTGCTTTTTGTTCTCAGAGACTGTGCCCAACTGACCCTACTATAGAGCGCAGTCGAAAAATTAAAAAAAAAAAAAATGAATTTAAAAATATAAATTGGCGATAATTTACCCATCGCACTCTGTAGGCATATATTAGGAATATAAACGTTGTATATATATATATATATATATATATATATATATATATATATATATATATAAACTTTATATATGGATATAAATTATTAAATATATATATATATATATATATATATATATATATATATATATATATATAAACGTCATATATATAAATAATATAATCATTATATATGTATATATAATTACTATAAATATTATATATATATAGTTAGTATACCATATATATAATTACTATAAACGTTATATATATATATATATATATATATATATATAATTACTTTAGACTATCTATACATAATTTATTATATATATATATATATATATATATATATATATATATATATAATACACTGATTCATTAGAATATGTAAATAATTACTACAAAATTATAGATTTTGTTACAGCGTTTAAATAAAACCTCTCTTCAGTTAATTACCAACGGTGGCGATAAACGATCTTATTTAAAATTGGAATTAATGAAACAATTTCTTATATTCCATTTTTCCATACAAGGTTATATATATATATATATATATATATATATATATATATATATATATATACACGTGAAGTTAACAACATCTTCAACGAAACGAAAGAAATACTGTGTGATAGACTTAAAAGATAGCAACACTCATATGGCCACCGCAAAAAAGCCAACAGGATGAGAAGCTCTATATGGTTCAACCGGCCGTTAAACAAAAACGTGAAAACAAACCCTAGAAAAATATTCATTAAAGTCATGCACAAAGACTTCCCGGCATCAAGCACACACCACAAAATATTCAACAAAAACACAGTAAAATCAGTTCCAATTGCACCGAGAACATGAACCAAATAATAAAAGCACAACAGGAAAACAACCAATAAATCACCTGAAGAAATTAGATCTCCGTTAACCGCATAACTGTAACAACGAATGTCCCTTAATAGGCAATTGCTTTCATAACTATGTAATATACCAAGCCACTGTAAAATCAGCAGATAACGAAGAACAAATATACACAAGAGTAAGTGAAAGAAGAAAAAGAAACTACGTACACAAAACATTCTTTACAAATAGTAATTACGCGAAAGAAACAATGCTTTCTAAACATATCTGACTGGTTAAAAACAAAGCACATCAAAAATATCATGGAATTTAAGGAAAGCGACATCAGCCTACAATAATCAATTCAAAAACTGTAAACTCTGCTCGGAGGAAAAATAGCTATAATTACTTTACTAGACCAAAACCAACTTCTAAATAAACTATCAGAACTCGTCTCAAAATGGAGACTCGAAAACAAATATTTACTACGTTACTTAAAAATCGAAAGCTGAAAAGGAACACGCATAACCGGAAAAAAATAAATAAATTAATGGAAACAAATAAATAAGTACATGAACTACGTAAATTATAAACAAATTAACAAGTCAGATACGAACATACGAACAGAGAACCACAAGAAAACGTAGTAAAAACAACCAGCAATAAATAATCAATAATAAATTAAAAAAAAGTTAACTAACAACACTATAAATAGCTAAAAAACTACATTCGGATCCACAATTATTCCCACTCAATATCGAACAATTCGAAACACAAACGTTACCGCCCACCAAAATAACCATTAAAATAATACAATGACTACCTACTGCTTTAATGACCTGTATATATAAATAGTCGAGGAAATACACCACGCAAATGGAATGAGTTTTGCGTTTAATTTGAAAACAACTGTTGACTCTTGTTATTGACTTCAATGCATACTTTTAGATTTACATCCGCTCTATCTCTGATATTGAGTACTTTAACGGGAGTAAAAACTTATTTGTCGGAGATTTTACTTCTGAACTATCAGCTCGGTTGAAAGGAAGGCGAATTTCTACGTACTTAACTCTTTGAATAAACACGCCAATGACCGAAAAGTCTCTATTCATGAAAGATCTTTGCAGTATTAGCAGTGTTAGTCATTGTTTAAAATTCACGTTTTTCTGCCAACCAGAATTAAATTTTCTTGGGGCGTATATATATATATATATATATATATATATATATATATATATATATATATATATATTACCAACTTGTGACTAGTAGGCATAATTTCAAGGAGGATATTAATCCAGGAAAAACTCAATGTTAGAGAGGGATAATATATATATATATATATATATATAAAACGGTTTATAAAAGATAGAGCCAGACTCGTTTAAAAAAAAAAATTTTTGATTTGCTAATAATCATGAAAAAACGGTTTTAAAAAAGAAAGAGCTACAAACATGAACTTCTGCCGACAAAAAAATCGCACAGATGCAGGTTTGAAGCCCAAAGAAAAAACTCCGATACGAGCAAACAACTAACAAAAAAGCGCTCAATACAACCGTAGAGCAGACCCAGATACCAGATATATATATATATATATATATATATATATATATATATATATATATATATACTATGAACTGTGTTTTCCTCTACAATTGATTTGCAGGTTCGATCCTTGTCATAGGGCACGTTTTCTTTAGTAAAATTTCTCAAATACACTGGCCGAGAGACGTAGTTTATACACATCTCGGTCACGATGACTTTTGATTTCATGCTAGCACAAGCACTGATGTCTTCCGAACGGTTTCGTCAACAAACTTTTATTCAGGAATTTTGGGTGCGTGGTCGAGCTGTTAGAACACTCTGGAGAAGAAGTGCGAATCGAGTTCTCTCAGTCACTCTGTGTTTATCTTAAAAAAACAAAACACACGCTTACATTCACCTCTTGTGTGTAGTAATCTACTATACACAACCCAATACTTTTTCACCATATTTTATAGGCATGCATTTGTAGAGAAAAACGTGGAACCAAGAAGGTGCAAGGTGTTGCTCTTCTGGAGGTTAGCATCAGCCATTCTGATGCATTTGTATGGATATTTTGTATTTTTGCTTTGTTAAGCAAATCATAAATTGTTACCCAAGGACTGTATGCATGAATATATACCACACATACATATAAGCGTACGTTTATGCAGGCACACACGCGCGTGCGCATGCACAGAGACACACACACACACATATATATATATTTAGTTGGATTGATGTGAATATGTTAGCTCTATCAGTGATATTGAGCGCTTTCCAATAAATACCGCGCATATATGATATATAAAAAAATTATAAAATATAAAATTGCATATATATATATATATATATATATATATATATATATATATATATATATATATATGTGTGTGTGTGTGTGAGAGAGATATATTATAATATATATTCATGCGTACTATCCTTCGGTGACAGTTTATTTTCGAATACTGACACATGACAAGAGCATCATTTGCTTCACGAAACAAAAATACAAAATATCCATACAAATACAGATGCCTACAAAAATATGGATGGCAAGTATTTTTGTTGTTGCTTCCTTTCATTATCCGTTGACATATCTTTCTCGTCTCTAACTGACAAGAAAATTTAAAAGCGCTAACCTTTCATCTCAAGTCTTTCTTAAAACAAATGGCGAACAACGCTAACGATTCACCCTTGGCGGGAAGAAGAGTGGGGCAATAAAAAAGTGACCTCCTATCAAGAAATGACATTTTAATGGAACAAAGCGAAATGCGCATGCACATCCAAAAACACACAGCTACGTGCTTATATATATATATATATGTGTGTGTGTGTGTGTGTGTGTGTGTGCGTGTGTGTGTGTGTAAGGAAGAAATATAGAATAAAACAATTTAAAGAATATGATTTAAACGAAGATTAAAAATCAGTTAACGACAAATAAAATATTAATCTTTTCCCCTTTTCTTATATATATATATATATATATGTGTGTGTGTGTGTGTGTATGTAGATATATGTGTGTGTGTGTGTGTATTTATGTAGATAGATATGTGTGAACATCAACTAAATAACGGGATATTAGCAACTATATATGCGTGTGATTATGAACATATCCAGATGGTCAAATAAATATTTAATTTAAGATGTAAACAAAACATTGCTCAATGTGTTTAAACAGAGCTCTAAAGTATATATTAATAAATATACATATACCTACGTTGATAGTGTAACTCAGTTTCATGGTAACCGAATTCAACAGGCACAAATGGTAAATGAACCGTATAAAATACAGTTGATTTAAAAAAAAAAAATTCTAGGTCACAATGGAGGAACGCTATATTATATGCAGATTCAAAGTTCAAGGTTATTATAAATTTAATATAATATTGGTTTAAGAATCAAAATATAATTACAAAGTATATATTTCCGTTAAAAAAGTGGGTACATATTGTGTAAAATGACGTATAAAGAAGTGGAGGTTAATTTAAAATTTATAACGTATAAAGAGAAAGCAATCCAAATGCAGGAGAGGGGGGTTAGAAAAAGTAAAAAATCAAAAAAATGGATGGTGCAAGCGGGTAATTAGTGATAATATAAAAGATGTTGGGCTATATATATATATATATATATATATATATATATATATATATATATATATATATATATATATAATATTAGTGTAAATATACACATACATATGCAAAATATATAAATATATATACATAGGTGCATACACATACATGTATATTTTTGAATAAAATTCCAAGAGGATAGAATCCAGGTAGAACTCAATGTCCAGGACAGAGTAAGGATACAATAAAAAGGCTTAAACACTAATATTCCATGCTCATAATTTATCCCATTGGAATCGTAAATACGATCCAATTCATCAGACCTACAAATTCAAAAGAAAACAGAAAAAACAACTCGGAAATAAAACAGAATTTAGAGGGAGGTAAATATGAGAGGTGGGACGAATGTTAGAGCTAAAGAGAGGGGTAACAGACGAGAAGGAGGAGATTAAACCTTAACAGAGAGAATTTTAATATATATATATATATATATATATATATATATATATATATATATATATATATATATATATATATATATATACACGACGTACGGTGTTTCGTGGTTACGATGCCTTCTGCTATAATATAATATAGCGTCACGCGGGACTATATGAGAAAGATGGCCTTGTTTCGCTGTACGCCATATTGGATTTTGCTACATTCGCTATCTCTCGTTTGTGCCATTTTTCTGGGAAAATTTTGCCCTTCATTATGGCTTCCATGCGTAAGGAAGACTCGTGGGTGCTTATCTAGCTGAGTTCCAACCTCCGTTGATAATCAGGTTACGTCGCGCCGTAGGAACGCCTCTCCGAGGTTAGTCGAGGACCCTCTCTATATGTATGTCTCTATGTATGTATGTATACATGTATGTATATATGCATGTATGTGTGCGTGCGTTTTTGTAAGCATGAAAATGATCAAGCCAAACCAGATAGCGCCGCTTGGTCAATTTCTTTTTGATAATATCTCGTTAGAAGTATTGTCTGTAGCTGCCTTTTTGTCTGATAGGTTCTACTCAAATAAATGACGTACCCTCATTCAGAATTTGGCGAATCAACGTGCTATCGAAATAAAAGATGCGACGGATGAAAGGAGAAGTTGCTGGGTTTGTGTCTCGTCTCAATCAAACCTCGATGGAAAATATATAGCTTTCAGATAAACTATGAATAGACCTATTTTCCTCATTCTTCTAAAATCCTCATCGTTTCTCACTTATTCTTTACAGAAACTGTTTTTCTAGGTGATTCATAACGCGGACAATAATGGCTCTTCACTTTTTCCTACACTTTGTATCTCTTAGAAATATTTGTCATTACTCTTTCCATTTGCCACAAATCTTTATCTATGTTACTTGTTTTTTCCAATGGCCATCTTGTCCTGGGATTGTCACAATTCCTAACGTTTCTTTCATCATTATGCGCCCTAGAAATTGCAACTCTCCAAGTGTCATTTCTGTTTCCATTTTTCTTAAAACGAAGTTATGCAATTCTCAGCAGCCTTCTGTAGAATCACATCTCTGTTGTTTCAAGTCTTCTCTTCATCTGTGGGGAAATTATCCAGCCTTGACTTAAATGTTGGAGGATTGATATTACATAGCAGTTCATCTTTGTGACTAACAACATTTACCACTATCTTAATACTTTGCTTAATTTTACGAAGGCATTTCTTTTTTACTATTGCAGCGTACCTTCGGATTTCGATCTCACATTGTCTGTCTTCTGTTAAAACATTTCCAAGGTAAACGTTTTTACTTTGATTTTGACAGTTCCATTGCTTAGCAGCCCAGCGAACATTTGATTCAATATAATAATTTCACTTCATATCAGAGAAAAACGTGGGACCAAGAAGGTGCAAGGTGTTGCTCTTCTGGGGGTTATCATCAGCCATGCAGATGGAAGGCAAAAAATGTCCTCCATGGTGATTAAATTATAGTAGTTTCATTTTAGAGGCGTTAAAATTTACAAAACCTTCCTTGCCACAGCTAACTGATTGGAGGTAATTTTCGAGAGCAGTTGACAGTTTTACATTGTCAGAGCTATCGTTCTTACTATTAAGACAGTATATAATAGTTGTGCCATCAGCATGAATACAGATTTGGAAACTTCTGTCTTCAGGAACGTCGTGGATGAAGATGAGAAACAACGTAGATCTAGGCTTAAAACCTTGTGGTACACAAGGTACATTAATATAAAATGGTACATTAATATAAAATGATCTAGAAGATTGGCCATTCAACACGGCCATCATTACACGTTTTGTCAAGATCGATTGGGCTAAGTTAAATATTTGTTTCTTGTGTTTGGGGAGAATGTCAGAATGCCATATTTTGTCAAATTCCCCCAAATTTACCCAGATCGACAGTCGCCTAAAGAATGCCAAGCGACACAGCGACCGAAAATTTGTGATAAAAACAAAGACAAGAATATTAATCCAAATTCAAATTATGTAAACAATGATAATTTCTCATACCAGAAATCCAAACGGAAAAATTCGATATCTGAATCGGGTAAAAATTCAAAATCCAGTTTAGCAGAATATTCCCTTCTTCAACAGAACATTCAATGTCCATATCGGCTACAAATTGAACATTCGATGTCTGTAGTAATAATGAACTAACAGTGACTAATCTTCTCAGAAATTAAGATAGTTACTTGTAGACTCTCGTGCAATATTGTTAATATTCTCATGGTGTAGATATCAAATTCAGTTAACCTTTAACTTGATTGTAGAATTTGAGCTATTAAATCGTAAAACAGTTGGTTGAATAATCTACCATAAGCCTGATGCCATCCATTTTTTACGCTCGCCGTATCCTCGTCCTATGCAGAGAGAAAATTTAACTTGTCTGAAGTTATGTTTGATGTCTAAAATTTCTGTAAATACATTTTTAGCATGACATCTATTTTTTTAAAGTTCTTTTTATCATTAAGCTAATTTCTTACTCATAGTGCTGATCATGTGAGAATAATCTGAATAAATTTCTACATTATTAACATCAATAATACAAATTAATTCACCAAACTTACTATCTTTCAGTTGTTTAAATAATTCAGTATAGTTTAAAGAAATTCCTCGAACATTCAAATCGGTAAATATAATTAATATTGTTTAATTAAAATACAGAGTATTTATTTAAATAAATTGTATCTATTAAAATAACGTATAAACAGAAAATATATAAAATATTCGTCGGATTTAATCCATTTCACAAATATATATATATATATATATATATATATATATATATTTCATAAATAACATATTTGAAAAACCATCCTTCCTGTTATGGTTTATACCAATCAGGTATTAACTGGTAGAAAAATTGAATATCCCCCCCCGCGCCCAGAGAAAAAAGTAAAGAGGGAAAAATGTTTTATATAAATACTTCTTCTCAGGTTGATAGCATGCTCGTCAGAATTTCCTTGCATGCTGTCATGATATCCGATATTTCCTTAAGCAGCTTATGCTGTTTCAGGTGTAACATAATCACCAATTCTCCTCTTGGCATAATTTTATTCCTGATATTAAATGATCGGGTATTTTTCAAGACATCCCATTTCCCAATGGGAGTTTTATCATTTTTTCCTTTACAATGTGTTGTTTTTCTAGCATGCTAGCTTAAAGGGAGATTTGTGATTATAATATTTTGTTTTAAACGTTTTCTTACTTTTTCTTTTTTTTTACGTCTCTACTTTAGCTCTGTAAACAAAACCTTCTACTAGGCAGTGAAAGTTCAGCGGTCAATTTTCTGCATTCCAGCATTTGCGTTGTTTCTCGCTTGCTTTTGCAGTCACACTTTTCCTATTTACATTTTTATTTTGCCCTTGTATTATCTTTTCCACATTTCTCGTACAACTGTAACTGGTTTTTACAATGTTTTTAATGGAATTTCAAGGGAAATGCTTGCTTAACAATGTTAAGAAGATCTTAGCTATTTTCTTTTTCAATTAAATTAAAGGATTGGGTTTAGACCAAATAATATTCGTTTTTCTTTTCTTTTTTATCCCACTCTTCCATTGTAGATGTTACGGTTGGTTTAACTTCAGTTTTATTTCCTTCTCTATGTAAAGTAATATAACTCCTTTTCTATTCTTCAAATATTGCCATATCTAAGGGATTTATAGATATTCGACACGCAGTTTTCCTAGTTATATGTTTGATTACTGTCTTAGGTGGTTAGACATACTGTTTATGTCGGGCAGCCTGCTGTTAGCGTTTCATATAGAGAGAAAGACTTTTATCTATCAAATGTAATTCAATATCGACGTATTGAACCACTTTTAAACTCATCAATACCTCAATATCGAAACCAAACTCCTTGAAAAGCTTAAATATTTTTCCTTATTCTATCATTCTCTCTTCGATTATCTAATACCATCAAGCCGTCATGCTCGTTAAAGTTTATAATTTTATTAAGTTCCACTAATGAATAGAGGTCCATTAATGCTGACATCTCTGCACCGTCAAACGACCCTTAGGGAATCTCAAATTTACTGTTTTGTTTTGTATTTTTAACTCAGATATTGTTATTGCGAAAAAAAAGTACTGAGTTATGGCATTGCTTGATTATATAATCCTGCTCGCTTTCCATATCCATAAACTCTTTGGCAAATGCTAAAACTACCATATAGACGATTAAACATCCTTTATATCGTATTTTATGAATACATATATTATTTTTTAGTTTTATATAAAATATTTCTCATTGTTTATATGACATTGTCGCGACATTATATATGAGCCAAAAGGATCTTTAGTGACCACTGTCAATGTTCCGTGGTGATCTGAGTCAATTGAATTTCCCCGTCGGTTTCCATGGCTTTATATCAATATCCTAAATTTGGATTGTCTCTGATTGAAAATCAAGTCAAACGTCTTTTTACCAGGAAAATTTTCTCGTAGTGTTAAACAGCCAAACGGCTATGATCTGTATTGAGTACTTTTATTGCCCTTACTGAGGATATTTTACCGAATACTCAATCAGTGAAGGAGAGAAAAAAGAATCGAGAGAGATTTCTAGCCGTTAGTAGTTCCGGGCCCGCATGTTCACAACGAGGCTAACATTTTCACTGAAAACGGTTGAGGGAAGAATCTCCTGTCGGTATTTGATAATTAAACGGTTGAATTAAAAAAAAAAACAAAAAAAAAAAAACTCAAACGTGACACATATAGACGATTACATTTCTACATGACACCCAATTGCATCCGACACATTAATTTTTGTGTTTCTCTCCTGCGATAGGGATTATTGCACGCTGGAGAGTCTTCTGAACTCCAGGGTAGCAGATATTTGGATAACGTATTTCAGAAGAACGCAAAACACAGACGTGACCACGTATATCTCTAATTCCTAAAATTAATTTATTCTCCTTTTCTTGACATACACAATGTTACATTTGGAGTATAGCCAGGCAGTGATGTAATAGGGAAGAGAAACAAGTTTAATTTTATATTCTATGCCACACACGTAGAAGATGCAACAGTAAAAATATACATTCTCGTTCTACTGTTAGTCTGTCTCCAGGTTACTGATGACAGATTCTTTAAGTGAGTCAAGAAACAAAATTTTGCTTTCATAAAACACGAGAAAAGAAAATGGCTAAAAACTTGATGGCAACCTCCGTGGTGTCGAAGTCAAATATAAATCAGCAGAAAAAATAAAATATTTTCCATTATTTTGAGTATTTTAGAAAAAAAGAATTAATCAGTTTATCACAAACAATAGACGCAAATTATCGGTAAATTTTTTGCTTCTGCTAAAATATAATTATGGACATTTGGCATCGGAAAGAGGATAAGTTTATCGAATTAAGTGGAAGAAGTTAGGAACGTCAAAAACAAAATTTGACGCCAAATTACTTGCATATTTAATAGGCAGAAGCGATTTTAGTAATTACTTCAGTCATCCTGCATGCTGAATATGCTGCCTAAACCCGTCTCTATTATTCATTCGCGTGTACGCCGGTTTCTTTTGTTGATTTCATTGACTTGAACGCGGCTGTGCCAAAAACAGAGTTAAAATGTAGACAGCGAGAAAATAATTTGATCAGAATTTGAAGAAAAGAAAGAAGAGAAAGCCGCGCTATAAACATAATCCTCACCGTTGCTTCTAAGCAATTCAGATGACATGTTGCGTTCAACTAAATCATAAGTTCTATCACAGAATATTACGTGTTTTTGGATATTCCTCGCTTCTCGAATCAATAAGTTAATGGTGATAAAAAAAGTAAGAAAAACAGTTTGCGTGTAGATCGGGTTTTATGTGTCACTAAACAAAAAGATTTCTATAAAATAATTATGTTCTGCCAAAAAGTTTTCTTTAAAAGTTTTTAAGTTGATATGTGTCTTTTGTCAAGAATTAAATTTGATAAACCGGCTTATTCCCGTTTTTCATTTTGTTTTTTAGAATTATGAAGAATAAAATTATACTTAACCACTATACAATAAACATAGAACAAACCTGTTTATAATGAATCATCCTTGCCCATTATATACTGGTCTGAGGCATTTTTCAAAGATTTGAATCGTTTTTGCCAACAAAAATTCCATTGGGGACCAAACACATATTTTACAGGTGATTGAGAATTAACATCCCGATTATTAATTTGTTAGAATATTACTAACAGACGACGAAAATTGTGACAGAGATCTGAAGGCGTGTCCAAATAATGAAGTACAACTTCCAGAAATTCGTACAAAGTTATACTTTAAAACATACAAATATTTAATAAAGAAAAGATTGCTGAAAAGTCGTTCTATCTTTCCTTCTGTAGGTTAGTGAAAATTGAACAATATCTTTATGAATTGGTTCTACATGCGGATCCTGAGACTAGTCGAGAGTGAAGACTTGAGCAATGAGGAAGTTAAAAAAAAAATGGAGACGAGAAAAACACTCATATTTAAAATATATTGAAATTTATTTGGCACATTTTGAGGAAGGGCGACTTGGAAACTTATTTCCCCGGAGGACATATTGATGGAATGATTAATAGGGGGAAACAGCAACTGGATAGATTTTATTTTTATTTTTTTGTTAGTAGAGGCATAGAAAATTTTAAATGTATAAATTTTATATGCAATCAATTTATATATATATATATATATATATATATATATATATATATATATATATATATATATATATGAAGTTAATAGACACGCAGGAATGTGTTAAAAGTATTTATTTCATCTGCATTTAAATGGAAAACGAAACAAAGTTATAAAAAAAAAAAAGAAACATTTTGATTTTGGTAATAGTTTTGTTAGAGACATTTAAATTAATATTTTTTAGTGACTAAATACCGTGAATGGTCGACAAATTCATATAGCAAGGTTACTTTTCTTATTCAAGTAAACCATCGTCATTTACATAACACATTCCTTCAAGACGTGGGCGCGATCACTGCTCTCCGTGACTTCCTGTCCTTTTTCTGTTCTACTACACATTCATATAAACTCGTTAGGTAAGTTCTTCGCCATGTTCCCCTATTTATCATTCCATCGATATCCCCTCTGAGGATTAAGTTTTCTTCAAAATGTGTCCCAGACCTTTGAAAAAACTCATTCTGATTTTAAGACTAAGTGTTTTTCTGGTGCCTATTTTTTAGAACTTCCCCGTTGCTCACATGTTATCTCTATGTTATTCTCATCACGCATCCTTAGAGCAACATCTCAGTCGCTATTAATCCCTTCATCATTTATAAAAAAAATTGTTCAGCCTTCTCTGTCGTGTAGAAGGATAGATAGGGCACAGCAGTTCAGCAAACTGTCCTTTCTTTTAAAGAAAATATTACGAAAGCACGGCTATCTGAGTAGAGAAGAAATCAGTGAAAAGTATTTGTGCATCATGGGATAAAATACGAAATGAAAGCCCTATTTGAACTGCTCAACTTATATAGAAAAAGCAATTACGATAATACGTAACAAAACCTAACAGCGGGTAAAATAAAAGCTTTGAAAACAGGATCCTAGCAATATATTGTTGAGAGAAATTATTTCAAATGATGCGTTTCTATTTCAGAGCTCTCAGAATAGATAGAGCAAAATATTTATAATAGTAGAAATGTAGGCAAAAAAACAAACATAGGCAAGGATGAGTATTTTTAAGAAAATTATATTTTCAGCATTTTATGGAAATGTAATATTAATCTTCAGTGTGATCATTTATAATGCAAAGGTTAATGCACATTGCAAGATTCACGTGAACTCAATGCAATAAACCCACATTGCTGTCAATTTTATCACATACACTCTTTATGCGTTCAATCAAGTGTATTGCATTTGTGATTTTCATTGAGTACACCTTCTCTTTTAGCATACCCAAGAAAAAGAAGTTTAATCTGTGGAAATAAAAAATATATATACAGTTAATGAGATAAATTAACATATCTTTAATCATTTCTATGATACAACGGTTGGATTCTTAATCTAACAATTGGACAATTATGTTGTATATATATATATATATATATATATATATATATATATATATATATATATATATATATATGAGAATGTCTGATGACAGGATACCCAAGATCCTAATGTACAGCCAGTTAGATCAGGGCGACAGGAATATAGGACGCCCATGTCTAAGATACAAAGACAAGCTGAAAAGCAACTTGTCAGCTGTCAATATACCACATAACACCATTAAGCACTTAGCCTTGGCGCGGGTAGAATGGAGATCAACGTGTTTTAGTGGACTCAGCAATTTTTAATCTGCTTGTCTGATTCATCTTCAAGAAGCGAGAAAAAGATATAAAAGGTCAGCCAATCTAACAGTGCTCTCCTCTCACAATACTCACACTTGCTCCATATGTGGCTTCCTTTGTAAATCACTAGCGGGTCTTAAATGCCACTTAAGATTATCGCACAAACTTTCATAACTGAATCAATAAGCTGTCAGACCCCTTATACGTCGAAACCGATATATATATATATATATATATATATATATATATATATATATATATATATATAGTCATCCGCAGACAGTCCGTTTCGCTGTATCACAACTCCTCATTGTGGCTAGATTTCCCATTGCTTCATTGCTTCAGCCGGGCTCGAAACCCGACTGATTTGTCAACTGTCAGATATCTTACCCCTAGGCCTTCGTCGCACAGCAGAAAGGAAGGTAATTTTAACTTTTTTCTTTATACGAAATACACCAGAACTCAATTAATACTTGAAGTATTGTGGATGTGTTCTTTATTACACTTTACGAAGACTAAACCCATAAATAACAACAGATGTGACCAACATATTTACCAATAACAAATCTGAAACTAATGATATCGTGTTGTGTTGTGTTGTGTATTGAGTGAATTGTTTTCATTTAATATTCATTAACTGCTAAAATAATTTTTGTCGGATATTTGCTATAAACGATTGAAGAACAGAATTCTTGTTAAATTCTCTACTTCCGCCATACAGTTTTCATAAAAATCCGTGGCGCTTTCAAAATTCATCTCAATGGATTATTGCAATAGAAATATTATACTTATTTTCAGAAGACAGTTGAGGCATGGACATATATATTGCAATATTCATTCAGGATGTAGGTGAGTACTGGTTTCTCCAGCTTCTTCTTTTGTTATCTGTGAATTGTCATAATTCTTGGGAAATCTTACAGCAACTGGTATTCCGAACCAATCTATGAACTGATCAGGCTTCACGTTGCATAACTCCTGTGTCCTGAGGAGAGCCGGTGTTTCAGCGTAATATGGCCGTAATAACAAATCTCCTTAAATGCTGCGTACCTTCAGGATGTAGGCGACAATGGTACTCCACCGATCTTAAATTTTAAATATCTTATCCTCAAAAGACCAACTGGAAGCCTGGTCGTTAGAAAGAATGTGTCATAAGGGGAGAATGCATAAATAAATCGTCGAACCGGAGGTAATTCTCCTCTCTCTCTCTTTTTTCTCGAATATATATAATATATATATATATATATATATATATATATATATATATATATATATATATATATATATACCGTTTATATTCCTAATATATGCCTACAGAGTGTGATGGGTAAATTATCACCAATTTATATTTTTAAATATAAATTCAGAGGATTAGGAAAGAGTTGGTTGCATCTAATCGTGATTACGAAGGTGTTTGGAGTAATTACTATTGATTGCGAAGTTATTCCTTCATTAATATTCCCGACTTAACAGAGGCCTATATCAAGTGACTTAAGATGGTAGTGCTGCCCTGGGATGGCTACTGAAAGACCCTATGCCTGTCAACATGAGTCTGCAGCTTGCCACACAAGCAGGATTACCCAGTCATGACTATCAGACCACATTTCCCTTTACATCTGGCCATCCAACTCCCCAGACTTCAACATTCTTGATAATTACGCGGGCGGCGCAGTTGAGCTAGCGATCAACAAAGTTCATTGTAACACCAAACATGGCCTGAAGGCAAGGATTATGGCAGAATTCCCCAACCTAAACAAATTGTTCACTTAGCTTGCTCCACAACTAAGTGAACAATAATCCAACCTTTAGAAAGAGAGCTATTTATGTTGCCATAGAGCATCTCATTGTGCTAAAGTGGGATAGTCCATTGCTTGGGCTGTTATTGGCTGCTGGTACCTGAGTGGAGGTATTTCTATATAAATACCAGCTTGATTCAGCTGTTAGTTTGCAGGGTTTGTATTAAGTTACGACCTGCTTTATTTTTGTCTGCCAGCTGGACGCTAGCTGGTATCTTTACACCGGTAAGTGCTGTTTATTATTGTTATTCTACACTTGTATTTAGAAGCTGAAAGAGAAAGTTGAATATTCTGGGGCAACTAACGAAGAAAACAGGGTGTGGAGAATTTGACACTCACAGGACATCAGGGGAATCGGCGAGTAAACTAACTAACGGGCTTTTGTAAATGGATAGAAGTGCAAGGACTAAGAATGATAACATGGAAGCAAATATTACTTAGAGCTATGACGAATAGGAAATTGTGGAGGGCTGTGATCGTCTACGTCACAAAAATATCACTACTCTATCGCTACTTTCATGACAAATGTTCACAGAGAACCTTTTCTGTTTTTTGTTAGCATGGCTGATGCTAACCCCCAGAAGAGCAAATCTCTGCGCCTCCCTAGGGTCACGTTTTCCATTGATATGAAGTGTAGTAGTTATATTAAATCAATTGCTAGGTCTATGCTAGGAAGGTTGGTTAAATGTATCGTCCTATGATAATCTTTCTCGCCAGAATCAATCTTAGAAAATTATGTCTACCTATCCGCTGTGCTTTCAAAATTGCTGCCATATCTGGTCTGATTCTCCTACTATATATCTCGATGTTCTTGACACAATTCAAAGAAGCTTCTGTAATGTCATCGATCCTGACCTGTCATCTCCATTTTAGTCACTTTCCCACCAACGTAACATGACTTCCCTCTGTCTTTTCTATAAATAGCTTCATGCCAATTATTCTAATGAACATCACTCTTTGACTGCAGGAATTTAAGCGCGATGCTAGATTGGCAAATAGGTCTCATTGTTTTACTGTTCAACTTCACCCTTGTGCTAATTAATTAGAACAAAACAAATAATTCCGTTATTATTTACTTTTTTTTGCATTTTTCCAATGAAGCATGGCCCAGTGTACATGTTAGTACTTCCATTCCACCAAGTCTTACCTTGCAGATTCTCGATTGGATTTTAATCAGGAGAGTTTCCGGACCAGTCGATAGTACTTTGATTTGCTCACTGGTAAGGCTTGCCAGTGTGTTCGTGCACCGTTACAATTTTCGCACGCTTCCATGGAGTAACGTCCATCGCAGACAATGGCCGTAGGACAACTAATCGACAGTCAAGTCAATAGTGCCTGGGCGTGATAAAAAATCGGATGCCCGATGACGCAATGGTTTTCAAGGCCAAACAAATTTCATCATACACTCCAAAAATAGATTCATATTACTGTACACTACTGCAAATGACCTAATCTGAGGAAAAAAATAGAAATCGATTACACCCTGTCACTCCAGTGGGTCTAAAAAGCGGTCGTTTCAATTAATTTTCACAAGGGTATAGCAAGATGTAACCGTAGGTTCTATTCTAATAGTTTCATTTCTCGGACTTCTCACCTGTGGAAGTTCCTTCCGATCTCTTGCTTCCCTGCCGCTTACAATCTTCAAAAATTTAAATGCAATGCCAATCATCATCCGGCCACCTGAAATCTTTTCCTTTAGTGTCATTTTCTCTTCAATAAAGTCTTCTCAATCTCTTTCACTCCCAGTAAACCCTTTGCGTCTTAGTGGCATTATCACCTTGATTGAAGTGAAAGAATTTAAACAGAATAAAAGAAATTCAAGCGACTTATTTTCATTTTTGTTTCCCAGAGCTGAAGATATTATAGCAAGTGTTGAAATAATCTGTCAAAAAAACGAGAAAAATTTTCATTGCCGCATTTTCACTTGTATTATTAAAAAGATATTTTATTTTTTTAATACCTTCTCGTGGGGAGGGGGTCTTTTTTATATTCAAAACGCGATCACTTTATTCGTGTATACAACTAATTGTATGAGACATGCACGTTTTACGAGCGTTTCAGAAACTTACACGCCAGTGCATATGCAACGCTGCATATACGTATATATATAAAAAGCCACATACATAAAGGTAGAAAGAGGAACTGGCAAAAATACAGAAGTCGTACAAAAGAACATACTCAAATGTATGCATATTCATACGCACATATACCGGGTGTAACAGCAAAAATGTTCAAATCGTGTAAAATCAAAATTGTCCAATTGTTAGATTAAGCTTTGAATTGGTGTAACTTAGAAATGATTAAAGACATATAACTGGAATTTTACCAGGTTTTTATAACACTATTGGAATTTACTTTGAACAATAACAACTCTAGATTAGGATCCCTCTGGCTACTGTGACCTCCTGATCCAGTTTTCCGTTCCCAACCTGCTTCCAACGCTGGTATCAATCTAACCAGATTCCTACTCGAATCACCCAAGGGTTAGAACGTCACGTTTGGAGCAGCGACACCCGGACGGAGCAGCGAGGAGCGAACAGCTGACACCGCGGCGAAGACGTCACAATTGGTGCTGTTTAGGGACGTCAACTGGCGCCGTGGTAGATCAGGATAGAACGTCACAGTCTGTGCTGAGACCAGGGGACTACGTCACACTAGTATATATATATATATATATATATATATATATATATATATATATATATATATATATATATATATATATGCGTGTGTGTATATGTGTTTGTATGTTAGTAGATAATGGAGTTTTCAATCCGACATCATTTTTATTACTATAATCGTTGTATTTAGTGGATGCATTTGTTTCTGTAGACATGCTGCGCTTTTTAAGCAGGGAAATTTATGTCTACATATCTAGAAATTCTCTTTATTTACACTTCCCAACCTGCTTCCAACGCCTGGTTACCAGGTAACTACACTGATCTCCAGTCTGCCTACCCACGTTGTGAATTGATCGTAGACAGACGAGATCAAACAGGGGTTGGGGCCGTAAGGCAAGCTGAGTTCAACGGGGGTGATAACACACAAATATGTATAAAAGAAAATAAAATGAAAACTCACAAAGTTCAAAGTGTCAAAGAAAAAGGTAACAAACTTTTTATATCTATTTGTTCGGTACATAGGACTGTGTCTACCTCCCGACCCGTTCTGTGGATTGTGGCACGACGCTTTCGCTAGGCAAATTTTAACGCTTCAAGTTGTCTGCTCTCTAAGAAATTTGTGTTTCGGTGTGTCTTTGGACGAAAGTCGAAAAACTTATTTCTGTGGTCTGGTTCTAAGTCGCTCTTCAAACTACTTGTTCTTGGTTGAAGAAGAGTCCAAAAGTGTGCGTGAATCTTGGTCAGCTATCTTGATGTGGTTTCAACACTGGGTACTCATCACTGCCTGCCGTCCGGGGCTCAACTGATTTCTGTCGGTTGGTGTCTCGCTTTTATTGACGCCGACAAAAACCGGGGTGGGTCTGTTTGGCGTCGGGGGTTCTTCGATAATTCTAAATACATATCCACCCTTCTTATTTCTGGTTAGGGATTTTCCACTCTTTTCCATTTTTGGTAACTCTTTTCTCACTCCCCCCCTATCACCATGCTTCTGAGGGGCGTGAATTGCTCTCCCCACTCCTTCGTATCGGCTTCTCATACTTATACTCTGGATAGAGGCGTCGACTGATTTTCTTCGTGCGTCACGTGACCACTCTCGGCCAATGAGGTCTTGGTCGGGTATCTTTCCTCCTCCTTCGTGCGTCATGTGATCCACTTGGCCAATGACGTCTTAGTCGGGCGTGAACAACCCATGTCTTTGTTTTGGGAAAGAAATACCTTGCTTAACAAGAAAAAAAAATAATTAAATCGCCCTTATCATGAGCGGCCGATGTGACAACTCTCGGTTTCAACACGTGGCGTCTGTCAAGCAGTTTATCGCTAATTAGACATGGCCTAAGAAAGGAATTTTCCTCCAAAATCTCAGCCAACTTGGCGTCTCCAAAGCAAAAATAAAAATATTTCATTTTCCTTCGGCCCATGTGTTGATAACAAAAATGTTTATTATCGCAGGGCAAAAGTCTATTCTGTCAAAAGAAAAACTTAGCCAGTGAAAATTACTTGTGTGGGATTTTAATTCTCCACACCCAGTCAAGACTGTGTTTCGTCAATGTTCAAAAATGGGTTTCTTCTTTTGGTGACATCCATTGATAACACAATTCCATTTTTCGTGGATAAGCGGAAAGCGGTCAACGCTTGTTCGTAGGTGACCTAGATAATTTCGACATTTGATACCTGTCAACAATAACCCTTTTCTTCCTTATTCTCGTCTCTTAAGCCGTGTGTGTGTGTGTGTGTTCGCCTATGACCCGTCTCGTATTACTTTTTCTTTCTTTCTTCTTCGTTTTTTCTTTCTTTCTCCCAAATCGCCTGAATGCAAAGAAAGAATTATTCTTAAAACCTAAAATATTTTTCGGCCTTAAATAATCCTCAAATGGTTGATAAACCGTAAAAAATCAAATCATATATCTATAAATATTTCTTTCAAATCGTCAGGATGCATGGTGCCACACTAGCAGCATGGCCCTGCGTTGCCCCTGCTTGATTCAAAAATCGTACGACGTACAGCATTCGCTATCACTTAACATATTTTCCCCTTCCTTGCCTTTAAAGGAGTGCCCTTTGCCGTGCTGATGTTGCTACATGCCTTGCTTCTTGCCTATCTCACACTGAGAATTTTTTCTAAGCTCTATACTAAACATTAAATCCGTTACGAAAAAAGAACTAAACAAAATGAACACAAAACGATTAGCTTTAGAAAAGGACTCGTAACTGGAAAAACCGAATAAAAAAAGAATGTTAACAACAAATACTTTTTCAAACCGAACGCAGTTCTGCGGAATCAGAATCAACGTTGAGTTTAAGCAAGCGAATGAGCCAATTGGAGTAAAGTGCGATGCAGATTTAAAATTTTCCCACTTGTGACGAATGCAGCTCTCGATTTTTTTGGCATGCTAGATAACATTCGTGTCAGTCAGCTGTTGGCTCTCACGCTGGCCAATAGAATCTTCCTGCCTATTTGGGACAGCCAGCTATTGGCTCTCACTCTGGCTAGTACAAAATGGCCGCAAGCTACATGAAAGGTGACATAGAAGCATGAAAAATCGATTATTTCCACTATCGATGGGAGTTGGGAAATGCAAAGTCGGTCTTGGCCTTCCCGCTAACATGGAGCATGTACATGTAAATTTTGGTGTAAATCCGTCGAAAATTGCGCCCGTTCATTCGTTACACACACACACACATCCTGGCCTTTATTTATATATATATATATATATATATATATATATATATATATATATATAGTTGGATTGATGTAAGTTTGTGACCCTCGGTTTCACGTTATTTGCGATCGTCAGACAAACTGATTAATTTTTAAATTTTGGGTTTATATATTGTTGAGTATATCGGTGTTTTTATGGAAGTGGGAGGAAAAATTGTCGTCGGAACGCTACACATACGTACGCAAGCAAACATACACGCATGTTCACTCACTGACATACCTAGACATACATACACGCACGCTCACTCATTGGAGTTCACACAAACATAAAATATAAACATATATGAACAGTGTGGGACTGGGCATATATACACATCCATGTGTTGCTGTGTACATCCGTATGCAATTGGTCGCTGTATTCAATGTTGGATTGTGAAAAAAGACTTGAAAATGAAATAATACTTGAATCGTGTGAGGCTTCTTGTTACACCAGGAGAGGATGTTAGATGGTTAAAGAAGGTGAAGATTATCATGAAAGTTGGAAAATGATCCTGAAGTAAATTCTTCATGATCTTCCGATCCTTAGCGATGATTAATTAATGATGAATATATCATTTTCGTTTATGATCATTTCATCACGATTCTTCTGTTAAGCTTAGAGAATAATTATACATTCTTATTGATCAATGTAGAATCCCACAATGTTATAAAAACCTCGAAGAATTCTAGTAAGATATCTCACAAATGGACAATTTTGCGGTTACATTTGTATATATATATATATATATATATATATATATATATATATATATATATATATATATAAACAAATGTTTGGAGGTACAAAATTTATAAATAGTTTTAAAAACTAGGAAACCATTGATTTTAATATTAAAAGTCTCTAGAGCCCTTTCAGCCAACATCTCATCAGGAGACAATCGTTGGATCAGCGAAATGAATAATAGCGATATTGAAGAGCAAAAAGAGGGGGAAACACACTAAAATAACGAACAAGTATATATACTTGTAACGAGGGAAGGGTTATCGTGTAAATAAATAGCGAGGGACAGTTAAAATAAAATATCCCCCAACAGATTTAGAAACCTTATAAATTCCTTCTGCCGGCAGAGAGAAGGTTTTCTAAATCCTATACATACTGATTCCAAAATCTTCAAATGATTATTGGAATCGGCTGTATGAATAATTCTAAACCACTCTTTTTTATACAACTTGGCACAAGCTATATTCTCAACTAAATGTTGAGCAATAGCCGATTCCATATTCATGGGGGGGAGATAGCATATTCTATCTATCTTAACAGGTCGTATTTTGGAAGGAACGTGCTGATTAATTCTAGTTTCCAAATGCAAGGTTGTACGCCCCACATAACTAGCAGCACACTGGCAATTAAATTCATATACTAAATTACTCAATTTGATGTAGGGCAATACATCCTTGCGAAAAACCGGAAACGCAGACCTAGTTTGAAAAATGCTACGTAAAGAAACTGATGGGAAACAACCGGAAACCAACTTGCTAACCTGCTTAATTAAGCCCTGACCACTATCCCCAATCCAGGGAATCTTCAAATAAATCGGACATTTAGAAGGCCCCTGGATTTTAGGGGAATAAAATTCCTTAGTTTTCTTACTTATAATGTAGTCAATAAGGGCCTCCGGATAGCCGTTACTAAGGAAAATCTCCCTAATGTTCCCAAATTCACGGTCCAATCTAATGGGGGAACACACTTTAAGCGCTCTATACACCAAGGTTTTAACGAGATTAATTTTCCTTGATGCAGGAGCAAATGAACGCCAATTCAAATAAAGTCCAGTAAAGGTGGGTTTACGATAAATGCTAGTAATAAAACCACCTCTACTGCGTTCAACAAAAACATCCAAAAAAGGCAGACAATTGTCTTTCTCCCCTTCCATAGTGAAAGACAAACCATTGTGTAAGGAGTTGAGCTCATTAAAGAACTCAACAGCCTCACTTTTTATTAGAGAATGTTGCAAAGGTGTCATCGACATATCTAACGTAAACAAATGGTTTAGACACTTTTTGCCGAAAAGTAACATTTCATGGTAGCCCACAAAAATATCAGCCAATGCAGGGCCAAGGGGACTGCCCATCTGGACCCCATCCACTTGACTATACATAATATTGTCAAAACTGAACTCCACCGAACTAGTACATAGTATCATGAGTTCTATAAATATATCCTTAGGAAAAGGAGGTGGAGCAATGTTACCTTCGTATAAAAAGTCTGCACAGATATCAATAGTTTCCCTCAATGGTACGTTAGTAAATAGACTGGACACATCAAAGGAACACATAAAATCAGTCTCAGGGCAAGACTGTATGGCCTGTAGGCGTTCAACAAACGTGAACGAATCAGGTATACAATGCTTAGCAAAAAATGTTTGGACCGGTTGTATGACCTGTAGAAGCCATTGAGCCAGAAAATGTTGGGATGAACCAATCATTGAAAGTATTGGTCTCAATGGAACGTCCTTCTTATGAACTTTTGGAAGACCATAAAGCCTTGGTCTAAGGGAACCAGAAGGTCTAATCCTGTCATAAGTCTCTTTAGAAAAGTAACCTTTTCTAAACAAGTATAATAGACGTTTCTGAATTTTAATTTCATTTCTGTACGTGTTGTCACAAGTTTCAACTGGACCAATTTTTTGAACTTTTCTGAATCATTCAAAATAGTCAACATCTTTTGGATGTAATCTACCCGGTCCAGTAGAACAACACCAGCACCCTTGTCCGGTTTACAAATATAAATATCATTATTAGATTTCAATGATTTAACAACCTTAAATTGAGTTTTGACCAGACAAAATCAAAAGAGTCAATAGAAGAATTACAATAACGATAAGCCAAGTCTTTCAACCTTGACTTCAATGTAATAACGTGATCCGATGAACAAGGAACATGGTGTTTAAGTTGGGAGAACAACACCTCAAATGCTGCCAGTGTCTCTCTTTATCAATCTTAATCGGAGGAATACAAAATTGCAAGCCCCTCGACAAGACTGCACTTTCACTCTTTGAAAGGTGAAAACTAGAGTAATTGAAAATATGCTTACCTTCAGTACCAGAGTCACAACCATATCTGGAGCGAATAAGCAATGTAAGCTGTTTTTCAAATTTCGTGAACACGTTGTTTGGCAAATGCATCGCCATTAGCCAAATATTTACAGAAACGAAAAAAGTCAAAGAAGGACAAAAAACTTTTAACTTTAAATAGACAACCATGTCTGAAGTTAATATAAAACTCAAGTTGCTTCAGCGACTTATTAATCTCATCTTGAATAAACGCCCGCTCAATTGTCAAACTAGGTCTAACCTTCGAGTGAAAAATTCTTTTGGAAATGAAGAGTGGTGCTACGTCTTGCTCTAAACAGGAACGTAGGAAAGAGATAGATAGTCTTAATGACCTAATTTTACTCTTTAATCGTAATAGATTATTCAATTCTTTAATTTGTTGATGGGAGTACCTCTTCATAAAATAAATAAACAAATGTTTGGAGGTACAAAATTTATAAATAGTTTTAAAAACTAGGAAACCATTGATTTTAATATTAAAAGTCTCTAGAGCCCTTTCAGCCAACATCTCATCAGGAGACAATCGTTGGGGGATATTTTATTTTAACTGTCCCTCGCTATTTATTTACACGATAACCCTTCCCTCGTTACAAGTATATATACTTGTTCGTTATTTTAGTGTGTTTCCCCCTCTTTTTTGCTCTTCAATATCGCTATTATTCATTTCGCTGATCCAACGATTGTCTCCTGATGAGATGTTGGCTGAAAAGGGCTCTAGAGACTTTTAATATTAAAATCAATGGTTTCCTAGTTTTTAAAACTATATATATATATATATATATATATATATATATATATATATATATATATATATTATCATCCACAGACAGACTGTTTCGCTGTTTCACAGTTCATCAGTGTGGAGAGACGTCCGATTGCCTCAAGCCAGAATCGAAAGCCAACTGATTTGGTATCAGTCGTAGAATCTACGCCTTTGCCATTGGCGCACGGCAGGTATGAAAGTGAATTTAAACATATTTATTTTTATATAAACGCATAATAGTCATTGTTAACAAACTCATTTTTCCTGCCCAAGAGCTATACCGGTTTAACAGCAAAAATATCTAATTGTCAGATTAAGATTTTCGTATATATATATATATATATATATATATATATATATATATATATATATTTATGAATAAAAAATGACAATAGGAAAACTAATAATTGCTGACGCGTTTCGTCCAACGTGGACTTTATCAAAGCAAAATACGAAATGAAATTAATTGTGCAAGGTAACTAATAAAAACACAAACAGAATGTTCCTGGCAACTGGAATGTAGAGAATCGCTATTTTCATATTAACTAAAAATAACGTCAGTATTTTTCCCCTTGTTCAATTAATTTCATTTTCGTATTTTGCTTTGTCCACATTGGACGAAACGCGTCAACATTGGACGAAACGCGTCAACAATTATTACTAGTTTTCCTACTATCATTTTTATTCATAAATATTGTCCTTTCTACTGGTTAATTCGGAGAAATTTTCATATATATATATATATATATATATATATATTAAAGAAAAACAGACCATTTTAATGTTCCATTATAATAATTTATTTCACCAGAGCCTTTATATATATATATAATAGCTGGCCACTCGTATTAGAGAATAGCCGTCAATCCCTATTGCAGACGTTCGCTCAGGGACATTTGTGTTGGCTCAACACCCACAAAGCTCACCTGTGGTTTATACTGAAACTATGCTGAGCAGACCTTAGTTACAGTTTCTGTGAGATAGCATGTTATCTAGCGTGATAAACACATTGAACAAAGAAGGCACCTTCAAATTCTGTGTCGCCATAACATGTCCCTTGCAACAGCGACACAGAATAAATAATAGAATGTTAGGGACACAGAATAAATAATAGAAACATTGATTCGTTAATATGTAATTTCCAACATGTGGCTTCGTGCTATCGGTGGCCCACAAGAATTCCATCTACCCAATTTCACTCACAAGGCTTGGGTTAACCCGTGGTATGGTTTTCAGGCACTTTCCAAAGGTGCCTGCACTCTGGAATCGACCTCTATCCATCTAGGTCAACATCGACCATGGTGAGATTCGAACCCGGGTCATATGGTCAGAAAGCGAACGTTCGACCACGTGCCCATATATACAAAATTGAAATAGGCAAACACAAACAAACTCAGAAGCAGCCAAGCATGTAAGAGTTTTATTCTATCGAAAAGACACATTCTTTAAGAAATTCTTTTCTTTGTGACAATGAAACTTGCTTTCCAATTGTTGCTCACAGGAGAAAAGTTTATACGAAAATATGCCAGTGGCCTTTAACTGGAAGATTGATTTTATGAAGAGAACATTAAAAAAAAACCCTAGATCGCTTTAATATTTTTATGACTATTTTAATTATACCAAAAAAACTAAATTAAGATTTGTATATACGACTTTTCTTTTGCCTGAAAATCAGTTACAAGCCACCAATACTGTGTCGCCATAACATGTCACTTTTCAACAAAGTATAAATAAAAGAAACATTCATTCGTTAACATGTAATTTCCAAATAATAAAAAGTAAATCATTAACACAATTCACAAATCTGAATAAAATAATAATCTCAATCATAAAAGCCTTATTTATCTTGCCCACAGCACCTTAGTGTGATCTTTTACTTGGTTTCAGATATCTTTTTGCTCTGGTCAATTGGCCCTAAGATATAGTAAAATATGAACCTTGTGAGAGTATACAATTTTTTTTTCCAGATTTGTACAGGTTCGATGGATAAATTGTCGTGTAAATGAGGCAAAAATGAAAATAAATGACATCTCTTTTAAACAGATATATTTACCAAAATTACACAAAAATATCTTTAAATAGTAAATATATTCAATAAAATTGCCATTGGCTTCAACTTCCAGACGACTTTGGGATCTCCTTCATTTTTTCTGGACAATCTCCTTGTTTAAGTTGCTGAATGCTGCTATAACCCTTGGCTTTATTTTCGGTCATTCGCACAACCATGGCCCACACATGGCCAGATTTAATGGGTGATCTGGTCACAGAAATGAGAACCATGAGTGGGTTCTCCTGCTTGTGTGACATGCTGCAGGGTTCTGTTGCCAGCAGCCACCCTCTTGACCCATGATAGCAGTCCCTCTGCACGGCACTGGATGTAGTCCTTCTTGTTGAGTCTCAGGCTGAATGTGATGATGAATGGGAGAATAACGTCGGCATCATTATTGATCACTACACACACCATGATGTTGACTGCATATATATAGTGTGTAGCCCTGGCAGAGCAAATACTATACATCTAAAAGGATCATTCGTATTGGTTCGATGGTCCCGGATACGGTCGAATAATGATGATGATGTCATCCAACCCTTTCCGAATCTTATGCGCCATACTCAGATTGACGCCCAAATACTCTGAAATATTCGTAATGGAGCTTTCAGCGCGAATGCAAAGCAGTACAGTATGCATTTTCCAGATTTTCGGTTAAGTGCTCTTTTTCTCACAGACGGTTCCCAACTGACCCTACTATATTGTGCAATCGATAAAATAAAAAAAAACAAACAAACAAGGTGCTGCACACAATTAACAATATAAAATGGCGACAATTTACTCATCGTACCCTGTAAATGATTGCGACTATCTTACAGAAATATGCATAACTCTATAGTCATCTTGGAACTTTAAAACGAACACTTTATTCAATGAAAGTGGATCGATTGTTGTCATTCTTCTTTTCATGCTTATGGGAGATAACTCGTATCAATTAATACTCGCCAGCATTTTGGCGTTTGTGTCGTTGGTTCAGTTCAGTGACTTTTCAGAACGACCAAACCCAGGGCTTGAGCTAAGGACTGCAAGTGAACTAGATTTGTTAATAATCAAATCAACTACGTTCCTTGATGAATAGACAAGCATTACTCATACTTATTATAAAACGCAGGTTGTGTGTGTGTGTGTATGTGTCTGTACGTTTATATATTGGATCGGATTTCCTACATTCTTCAACCGATTTCAACAAAACTTCACAGGACTACGTAAAATTACCTTGCGGTGGTTCTGACAGTGCCCAAAATTGGAAAAACACAATTGTTTTTGCACGAAATCAATTTGAAAATATGATTAAGAGGCAAGAATGAAAGGGGGACAACTCATATCGAGTTATACTTATTATAAAACCCAGGTTGTTTGTGTGTGTGTGTTTGTGTTCCTTTATATATGGGATCGGATTTCATACATTTTTCAACCGATTTCAATAAAACTTCACTTTTTTTTGACAGGTAGTGTTTCTTATTGTCTTGCTCACTTTTTTCTTTATTTTTACATTCAGAATGCTTTAAAAATTCCATTTACAAGACAATTGTTTATAATAAAACTCTATTCAATCGGTAGACTCATAACGATTGAAAACAATGTTTGTTTGAGTTTGGGTTTGACTAATTCGTAAAAAAAAAAACTAATTAAGACATGCGTGTCCGTCAACCTTAAACAATAATCTTTGTCAATTTTATTTTTCAGTCTTTATGATGGTCGATACTTGATCTATCTCTTACTGTTACATCCCCGGGCAACGCTGGGCTATACTGCTAGTATCCAATAAAGAACTTCTGGTTTTCTCTTTTGTATATTTTAATTACCTATTTTCCTATCATACACTCCCTCTTAACACAGCCTCTCTGCATTTCTTTCTCTTTTTTCTCTCTTTCTTTCTTTCTTTCTCTCTACCCTCCTCTTTCTATTCTTCTCTCTTTCCCCTTTTCTCTCTAACCTTCTCTCTCTACAGTGCTCTATCGAGATTTCTCTCTCTTGCTACTCTCCTTTCTCTATCCTTTTCTTTCTACCCTTCTCTCTCTACCCATTTTCTCTCTAACCTTCTCTTGTTACCCTTTTCGCTCTACCGTACTCTATTTAGACTTCTCTCTCCCCTTTGTCTCTCTACCCCTTTTCTCTCTAACGTTCTCTCTCTACTCTTTTCTCTCTACCGTACTCTATTTAGACTTCTCTTTTTACCCTTCTCTATCTAGCATTCTCTCCCTACCCTTCTCTATTTCTACCATATTCTCTACACCCTTCTCGCTCTAATCTCCTTAATCTAGCTTTCTATCTCTCTATCTTTCTCTCTCTACTTTTACTCCCTACTCTCCACTTTCTATCATTCTCTCTCTCTCTACACTTTTCTCTCTCTGCTCTCCTCTACCTAGGCTTCTTTCTCTCTCTGCCCTTTTCTCTCTAACCTTCTCTTTCACTCTTTCATTCTCTTTGTCATCAGCAGCAGACATCATACGTCTAATGTTTGACAGTAGCCTATGGCAAAGCATTACATGACGACCATCACTGAACTATTCTCTGTTATAACTTACCAATAATTTCATCTTTCCATCTTCTGTTGAGCAGTTTCCACGCGTTTTTACAATATTTAACCAACCATTTGCACCATCTGTTATCCTTTCTTTTTCATATATGTTCCGTCATCATTGATTTTGTTCTTTAATCACTCCTATGACATTCGTTAGTATATTCTTGGTTTTCTATTTTTTCAAATTTATTTCCAAAATGGCTCTTTCCACCTTTCGTCGTAAGTTTGTTTTTCAAAAGATGTTGGTAATTTCTGTTTCCAGCCAACCTACGCATTATTTTGATATAGGCGTGTTGATATAATTCTCTTCTTCTATGTGATTTCTCCATTCAGAACAACAGCGGCCATGATTGTCCATCACTTCCTGTCTTGGAAGCACTTGCCTTTGTTTATTATTTTACTATCATATTCCTTGTTCTGCAAATCATTTACGAAATTTCGTTCGGACGGTCTTTCGATTCTTTTCTCTGACCCTCTTGCATGTCGTTAGTTACTAGAAGAATTTAGAAACTTTATTGTATTTCATATGGTCAACTGAAAAATTACCTCAATTACATGAAGAGAATATTTTCACATATAGCAATATTTTCTGTATAGTTGTGTTGACGGATTTAACCATTTTGTTTTGATTTTTTCATATATTTGTTGTGTATATTGGTTTGGGAGAGTAGTGATTCTGTTAGGAAGGGTGATATTGGGAAAAAACCCTGGGTGGTAGATTAATATTTGTATAATATTCAATGGCGGCGCTATCGAGGATTTCCCTTCTGAGTGAATTATTTTTTTTTTAGGTGTAGTATTTATAAAATCAATATAGTAGTTGAATTTATTTCTATGTAGTGGACTAGTTAAGTTGTTATTTATGAGGTCATTTTTTGGTTCATTGTCTGTTATATATATATATATATATATATATATATATATATATATATGGAATATATTAGAGCTATTCTATACAGACAATGAGATTACTGCTATAACGAATGGTTTCACGAGAGTTAAAGACGAACAACTATTGAAGACGGAGGCCATCGAAAATTCCAAAGAATCAACATATGAGCAGAATTCTTGTCTTTATGTATGGATTTCATTGGATCAATGGATGGAGAGTTTCTATCTATAGGTTCATTTGTGCATTGACAGATATAAAATGCTGCAAGCATATCAGTTCAATTCTTGGCGAACAAAAGGCAACGAAACGTATAATATCAAAATACAAGGATTAAAATCAATCTATACATTCAATACTTGGTGACATTTTTCATGGGTCTTCATTAATTTCTATTTATATGTATATATGACGATATGTATATATAATAACAAGATTGTTATTAATGAAAACAAAATGGCTAAATAAACAGAACTCAGTGGCAAGCCTAGTTAGCCACTAATTCATATATTAGATTTTAAAATTAAATACACATAAACTTGGGTTAAATAAAGACTTACGTATTTTAAATCTTTCTAAATATTTCAATAGTTAAGCATTTTTTTAGATATAGTTAAAAAATTTTTTTTTTAATTTTTTTAAACACCATCTAAAATATTTATGACAGATTTAAGTTAGGAATATCCGAACAGCGACGTTCCATATCACGTGACGTCCGCGTCTCGCGACGGACGCTACTTGCTAACAAATAGTAATTTTAATTTATTTGTAACAAGCAGTTATTTCCGATGAAAGATTGAGGGCAATCTGAAATATCAAATATATATATAAATAAATAAATACTTTCATAAAATAAAACATTATTATTTTTTTAATTTGCAACTTTTTCTATATATACATATTAAGAAAGTATACGTGGCTTCTCATTATGCTATATATATATATATATATATATATATATATATATATATATTAGGATATCTCCTTGGGCGATCAACGCAGGAACTCATCGCCCTCGTAGACACATTTGGGAGGTTGAAACATGATTATAATCGTGTAGCGCTTTTTAACATGTTTTTGCTTTAATATTCTAAAATATTTAGATCTACTTTGTTGCGTACAGTGGAATTATAGACTATTTCTTCTCATTTTACCTACATATATATATATATATATATATATATATATATATATATATATATATATATATGATGGCTGAAAATCGTCGTCGAGTATTTCCATCGCTTGATCAATCTATACATGTCTTGCTCTTTAAGCGAGCCAGGGACTGGCCTTATTTACCACAAACGTTACAGCTGAAAAGGCCAATGGCATATGTTGCTGCTGTTTCCTGGTTATTAAAAAGTTTCATATGTCTCTTTAGGCCTCCCACTGAAGCGCACTCTTTTTCACAACGTCTACCTACAATCTACAAAAATTTAAATGTAACATCAATCGCCATCTTCTATATTCTTGAATCCCGTTCCTCATTTGTCCTTTCCTCAACCCTCCCTATACTCGGTTTTTCTCTCACTTTCACTCCATCTAACCTTCGACGGTATTCTCGTCTTGCCCGAGAAGTTAAATTTATAGATCGGGGCGGGGGGTATAGATTTCACCCATCACCATATTTCCATCAGATTTCATTTATATGCAATTGTTCTTTGTGTGTCAGAATACATTTTAAAAATAAACACCAACGAATCTTGTATTCAAATAAAAAAATAAATGGTGTTAGGACCTGAAAAATTCTAACTCTAAGTATGTTTGTTAAGTTTGTTAAACTTAATTACTGCAGTTGATCTGTAGCATTTTCTTTGATTATAACGAATTGATAATTACATCACTAAATGAAATCCCGTTGAATGATAAACAGTAGAATGTCAGCTTCGTAGACAAGAAAAGACTTATGGTATCCAATTATTCCTCTATCCGTTTAAGACATTATAAATACGTAATTATTTCAACATTATGTCAGTATTTACATTAGTCGGACTATTGTCCTCATCTTTGTCGCCATATTTGTCACAACGTTGTACGCTCCGGCCTTCTTCAGGTGGTTGGAATTTCGAACTGAACCCTTTATTTCGATCACTGTTCAAGTTTTTAATGGATGTAAGTTATCAGTTATCTCCTGCTAATTTTACCAGGTATTGAACTCACCTTCTTTGGGTCTGTCACTGAATCTAACCAACGCCTTTATCCACTGTTCCATGTGTTCTTGAGGACATCTGGGTATGAACTTCTGAGTATTATAAACCTAATGTTTTCAGCATCATTTTTACCAGTGCTCATATTGCAATTTTGCTGTTATCATTGCATGTCTTTACCAGAGTTCAGACTCATTATGTCAAATGTGCTTTTCACTGTTCAATGTGCATTGAACAGTGAGTAACAACCCAGCAAATTTCTATTTGCACTTCAAGTTTTTACGTGTGCGCAAGTCGATAGATGTAATATTTCAAAATGTACGGTTAAAACTAAAAAAACAATTCCATTAATTCATTAGGAATTGGTTTCTTTATGTTTTGGATAGGAAACTGAGAAAATATAGGAATTCGAAAATAACTGAATGAAAAGGTGGTTCATTCGTCAAAAGGGTAAATAGAAAATTATTCGGTTATGACACACAGTGATCAGGTGGTCTAAAGCAAGCTGTATCAAACGGTGACTTCTCCTACATCTTGAAACCCTGTCGTTTTATATATATATATATATATATATATATATATATATATATATATATATATATATATGTGTGTGTGTGTGTGTGTGAGTGTGTGTAAAATAGATAGGTTAGCTAATTAAGACGTGGAAACAGGAAATGGTACCAATATAATCTGTACGATACACATTTAATTATTAATTATTAATTTGACAGAAATGAAGTACAAAAACAAAGGTTTTAAGTTCGGAATTTTCGGACACGCCTGTGTCCTTCATCAACGGACCGAGAAATAAACAGAGAAATGGGAATTACTCACCGACAGATGATTTTGTAGACGGTGTATTTTCTGTTGGAAACCATATTATTAGCAAAAACCCGATCTGTGTCTGATAAATCGGTGTGCGAAACTTTTATGAAAATTTAAAAAAATTTAAAATTTTGATCGGTGTACAAGCGTTAGGCAGGTCTATTATTACTAGTAGAGGAGTGGGAGAATGAAATTGTAAACATAGATGAAGAGAGTTATATGTTGGTGAGGGGGGAAAAGACATCTCGCGTTATAGGCAAAATTGTCCGACCAAGTTGTCAAATTTAGAAAGACAGGCTGTAGTTATAATAACATGTGATAAGAAAAGAAAATGAGGAGGGAAAAATGGAGTATATAATAATAAAATATTATTAAATAAAATGAAATGCAAATGTGACGGTTAAACACCTGGCCCAGTGTCGGATCCTTTGGTTACGGCGCCAACGGTGACGTCGCTCCTCCTGGTCGCTCCTCCTGGGTCCAAGCGTGCCGCTCCAACCCTTTGGTCAGATGATCACCAGCCTCGCCTTTCCCGACTCGCTTCCAATACCTGGTCACTAAAGCAACTATACCGATCTCGGTCTGTCTACCCACGCTGTGTTTAGATCTTAGACAGACGGGACCAGCAGGGATCGGGGCCGATACAAGTTGAGTCCGACGGGGTGGCAAAACACAAATAAAATAAAACTCACGACACCAAACAAAATTGCTGATGAAAAAAAGGGTAACAACCTTTTATATCTTAAAGTCCGTTACATAAAACAAAATTGTTCTCATTTCCCGACCCGCTCTGTGGACTATGGCAACAAGCTTCTATCACACAATAGAAAAATGTCGAATTACCTACTTTTCTAGAATCATGTATGTATGTCAGGTGTGGTTCAGTTCGACACTGGGGCTAATTTCTATCGATCATTCGCAGTTGATTCTTCTCTCCGACTTGAGTTGTATTTCTTCTTCTTCGTCTGCTTGGGCTGGTAGTTTTCCTGTTTCAACTTGGTGGAAGATTTCTTGTTTCAACTTAGCCGCAACTCTCTGTCGTCTGAGGTGGTCTCTTCTCACTGCCGTCCGGGCTGAACTTTAACTTCTCATCGACTTTCGGCTTGTCTGCATCTCAATTCTTCTCAGGCTTTCAGGCAATCTTCTTCTTCATCTACTTGGGCTGGAAGTTCTTCTTGTCTTCGACTTGGGTGTAATTTCTCTGCGGCTTTCGAGCAATCTTCTTCTTCGATTTGGGCTGGAAGGATTTCTTGTCTGAGGATTCTCTTGCCCGCAAAGGGGCGAGTGAATCGGGCCTGATGCCCGCGTTCAGGCTCTTTCCTGCCCGCGGTTCAGCTGCAACTCACTCCATCTGCAACTCCAACTCAACTGATTTCTGTCGACTGGGGTCCTGCTTATATTGATGCCGCAACAAACTGGGGTGGGTCTGTCGGCGTCAGGGTTTTTCTCGATAATTCCAAAAACTGCATTAATTCTGTCTTCTCCATTATCGCTATTGTTTCGCCCCTACTTCCTCGCAGTACCTTTGGTGGGGCGGCGCACATCCATCTCTTAGTCTCTCGTATGTCAGGTGACCGCTTTAACCAATGGTTCCTGATCGAGCATTTCTTTTCCTTTTCTTCCGCAGGTCACGTGATCGTATTCGACCAATTGTTATTGATCAAACATTTCTTTTCCCTTTTCTTCCGCAGGTCACGTGATCGTATTCGACCAATTGTTATTGATCGAACATCCTCCCCCCTCTGTTTGCGGGCGTGGTTACATCGTTCTTGTTTTAAAAAAAACAAAATTTTTTTTGCCCCTTTTTGCACGTACGCAAAATGACAATCTTTGGCTTTCTCTCACCTGGACTTTGTTAAACAGCCCGCTGCTAATTAGTCTTGACTTTAGAAAGGATCTTTTTCCGCCTTCTTGGCGCCCTCTGTGAGCCAAAAGCAATTGTCCTCTTTTTTACCTCTTTGTTTTTACCTGATAGTCGAAAATCTTAATTATCTACATTGAAATGTCTCTACTTTATTAACGTGGGTGTCCAATTCTTAACAGGTCTGTATATCGTTCCACCGGTCACTCCCCTCAACCCAAAGACACTTTTTCTCTGATTAAAAATTTCATTTCTATTGTTCTACAAAATTTCTCTTTATCCAAATTGATAAGGTGTCTTTCCATGCAAAAGTAGGCTAGGTGCTCTGACCGACATTCTTACCAAAATGACTTTCGAAAATCGGCCAAGACGCTGACCTAAATCTCTTTCTGACTCCTATCTCCACCCTCAATTGGGTCATGCGTCATACATTTCTCTTTCTTTCTTTTTCTTCCCTTCCTTCCTTTTTCCTTTCTTTCCTTCTTCTTTCCTTAGGATCGTCTAGTACACTCTTAGTGAATTATTTTCAACTCAGTTATTTTCCGTTTTTAAAAAAATTAACAACCTGTTTAATAAACTGAGTAAAGAAAAATTAAATCATATTTCTAGAATATTTCTAATAATGCAAGGTGCCACAATCCTCCCTAACCGATTTGTCATTTACCCGTAAATGACACCTAAACCCAATTACATCATTTAACATGCACCATGCATTTGTCTCATGCAATTCTATTCTACTTTCTAACATGCAAGGGTAATGTTCTTTCCATTTTCTTTTGTTCTACATGCAATGAAATGTTCTTTTCATTTTCTTTTGTTCTACATGCAATGTAATGTTCTTTTCATTTTCTTCTGTTCTACATGCAATGAAATGTTCTTTTCATTTTCTTCTGTTCTACATGCAATGAAATGTTCTTTTCATTTTCTTCTGTTCTACATGCAATGAAATTTTTCATTTTCTTTGTTCTACATGCAATGAAATGTTCTTTTCATGTTTTTTTTCTTTTTGTTTTTTACATGCAAGGTAATGTGTGCGTGTGTTTGTAGGTGCAGATGTGTTCACTAGGGTTTGTTCTTCTTGGTCAATGTTTTTTCCTCTCTGCTGTGGGAGGTTTTTCCGCCGCACGTGGTGGTCTCCGCCAGCCTCCTCCATTGGTCTTCCAGCAATTTCTTCGCCAGTCCTGTCTGAATGAGGGAACACCGCTCGGCATCTCCCTCTCGAGTTGTTGCATGCTCACTAGACTGTCGTTCGCTAATCTTCTCTTACTCTTAATCTTCCATATTATTACACCCCCGAGGGCTATAACTAGGAATGTACCCATTACTATTGACCAACTTATCGCGATCTGCTCATCGTCTTCCCAAGCTACACCTTCGTCTCCCAACGCACTTAACTTATCCCTTAAGTGATCCATATCGATCTTTTCTATTGGCTTCATTAATACTGGCATCTTATTTAAGGTAACATTAGAGAATCTCTTTACTATCGGCTCCCATAATTCTGTACAATTGACTAAGCCTCTACCAATCATCTCTATGAGTGAATCTTTTTCTTCATACCCTTTCTTCCATCTGGTAATAGGGGGGCAAGGAGATGGACACCCCAACCGCCGAACATCCATGGGTAGCGACACCAGGGATAACGGTGGCCTTATTCTTAATGTCATGTGGACTCTCCCCCACATACCCTAGACAGGCTGATATGTTTCTGGGTGGCTACTGCCCACACCCCGTCTGAAACACTGATAGCTTGTGGTAATGCTGAGTTTGTTAATACCTCCACTTGGCAGATTCTTTTGATTCCTTCTCCCTCCTTCAAACAATTCTAGTATGCACAGTTTGCGGTTACCAGTTTTATAGATAGGGCTCAACGAGGTACAAGTCCCCAGGGTATCATCTCTACACCTTCTAGCTTCTTCAGCTGATAGCAACATGAATTTCGTTCTCCCGAATTTAATGCTATGTAGTCTGCTTCCACCTTGTACCTTGCTATCATTCCTGAAAGGTAACAAATTCTCTTGTTGTTATTCTTCACAATCACTTAGTCTCGCTCGACTCATCACTCAATCATTTCATAACTTTTCTCTTAGTTCGGTCCTCCCTCCTCTAACTAACCTCTTGCAGACAGAATGGTCTGGTCAGGTGTGCGTGGCGCCCACTCTAAAGGTCGTACTTCATGACACCACTGGTGGCCAATCAATAATGCCAATGATCTTCTTCCGTCCCTTGTGAGGTGCAGCCCGCGACTCCATCCCTCCACTCACATCTACCATAGTCAGCCAATAGGATTTTGGATGAGCCAGTCTCGTTATCTGTCGACACTAAATGCTTCTATTCTGCACAGCCCTTTTGTTCTACTGAGATTTGGGGTTCTTCTCCCTCCCTGATCTCATCTTCTGAGGTGATTCCTGTTCAACCTCTAACCTTCCTTCTGTGTTTAACTCCCGCCCAGAAGGTTTTTTGTCCTCTTCTTCATCCTCTGATTCTTCTTTCTGTTTAGAGTCTTCGCCTTGAATGTCTTCAATACCTCCCGACTCTATGTCTAAACTTCTCCTGTTCCTTATCCTTTCCCTAAGCTGGGAAAGGGGTATTCGATCCTCCTCCTCCCACTCGCTGGGTCCTTCGTCCTGTTCAGGGTGTCTCTTTTTAAAGCCTTCGACTGCTTGTTTGGACCTCTTCGTCTTTTTCTTCCTTTTCTTCGGACATGGGGGTGCGATGGCGATTTCACAGGGTCTTCTCTGCACTGATTCAGTCGACGACTGAACATCGCTAATCCCCGCTGAGGGTTCCAACTCTGTCACTCGGACTGCTTCGTTTATCTGGTCAAGTCGACCTATCTCCTCATCTTCTTCGGAGTCTTCCTCCGTCTCCATTCCTTCCGGTTCAACCAGAGTTACCTTCCTTTTCCTTGTCTTCTTAGGCCTCGGCTCGCTCATTTCCAGGTTAGCTATTTCAGCCTTCTTCAGATCATTGGCATGAACCCTCCTCGCTCGTCCTGCCACTTGATCCCATATTACATATGATACTGGGCCCGTCTGCTCTACTATCCGGTAGTACGGTTCCCATCTCTGGTCCAGTTTTCCCTCTCTGGTGGATTTTATAGTGGACAGGGTCTCCAACCTTCAATTCTACCACCTCTTTCAGCATTCACCCTCTCATTTCTTTTCTTCTGGGCCTTCTTTATTCTTCTTCTGGCCTGTACGAATATCTTATGTTGCTGTTCCAGCAATAGTTGATGATGATCTTCTCCCATATACCTTCTTCGGGGGCTTCAGTAGGTTATCTACAGGCAGGACCACGTCTCTGCCAAACAACAAAAATAAGGAGAAAATCTGGAGGTTTTCGTTTATCGTAAACCTCACGGCCGCCAGAGCCTGCGTCAAATACAAGTCCCAATTTCCAGTGTTTTCTCTGACCAACTTGGCCAATACATCTCCCAAGGTTCTATGAAAACCTTTCCACTTTAGCATTCCCTGGGGGTGATATGGGGATGTTTTTATGTGCTCTACATTCAAACCTGTCAAAACCTCTCTCATGATGCTGTTCACATTCTCCGTGCCATTATCTGTTACCAATTGCACAGGGGCACCATACCTAGGGAAGATTTCGCTTATTATCAACCCGGCCACAGTTCTGGCCTTCTTGTCTGGTACTGCAAATGCCTCAGGCCAATTTGTTAGCCAATCGACAAAACTCACTATATAGTTGTTTCCTTGTGCAGTTTCCCCATATGGTCCTGATACATCCATACTCACTTTCTCGAAGGGGAAGTTTGGTACGTCTGTTTCCTCCAAGGGTGCCATTTCCTGCCTTCTGCTCTGCGACTGGCACACTACACAACTTCGAACATAGTTAGTGACTTCTCCCGTACAGTTTGGGCCAATAGTACTTTCTTCCTGTGAGATCACATGTCCTATCAATTCCCATGTGACCCAACCTTTCGTGGCACTGTTCCAATATCTCTGGTCTTAAACTTTTGGGCACATACAACTTGGGTTTGACTTCTTCATCCCTTCCTGAGAGATAATACAGCCTTTCCTCTATTATGGCATACTTGGTGGTCTCTCCTGACTTCACCTTCTCTCTCAGAGCAGCTATTTCACTGTCTGCTTGCTCCTTTTCAATTCCTTCTGTCCAGTAAGGATCGGTTATTATCTGGGCGTCCCCTTCTTCGTCCGATTCTAATATAGGGCGATCTTTTAGCTTATTAGAGTTAATTACTCCTATTCTATAGGCTTTATCATCTACTCCCTGTTCTACCTTTTTACAGATCTTTCTTCCAGTTGTTTCGGTATTCTTGAGAGTAAATCTGCGCACGTGTTTTCCTTTCCTGCCAAATACTCTATCTTACAGTGGTAGCCACTTAACTTAAGTGCCCACTGTTGAATTTTCTTATTATTTGTCCACTCTGCCTGCAATAGGTACTGCAGAGGCTTGTGGTCTGTCTTTATAGTGAAGACCGCACCATTTAAATAGTAGTCCAGTTTTTGGAGAGCATACATGATAGCATATGCTTCCTCTCTATTACTAGCCACCTCTGTTGTGTCTCTGAGAGCTTATGGGGAGAGGAAGTATATCGGTACTTCCTCTGGTATGCCTGGCACTGGTCCTTCCTATCAGGACACGGCTGGGTAAGTACTGCCCCTACACACTGCTCACTGGCATCCGTGTATAATATCATGGGTTTGCTGAGGTCCGGATACGTCAGCAGTGGAACGGTCGTCAACTGTTCCTTTAGCGAATCAAATGCTCGTTGACAGTCCTCTGTCCACTTGAACCTAGCGTATTTCTTCGTCAGGGCCACTAGCGGTATGGCAATTCTTGAAAATGCCGGGACGAAGCGCCGGTAGTAGCCTATAGCTCCTATAAAACCTCTTACCTGCCTCACTGTCTGGCATTTCCCTTATGACCTTTACCTTATCCATGTCGGGTTTAATACCGTCTCCGTTTATGACGAAGCCTAAATACCTAGTTTCTTCCCTCAGAAACTGACACTTTGACAATTTCAATTTTAATCCGTGTTTCCTCAACCTTCCCAACACCTGTCTTAAATGAAAAAAGTGTTGTTCCACTGTCTCCGAAAATATCAAGATATCGTCCAAATACGCCATGGCAAAGCTCTCGTATCCTCCTAACACTATTGACATTAGCTGTTGGAAGACTCCCAGGGCATTAGCTAAACCGAATGGCATCACTCTGAACTGAAACAGTCCCAGGTGACACGCGAATGCGGCCTTCTCTTGTCAGCCTCATCCAGGGCTACCTGCCAATACCCGGACCTCAAGTCCAACGTAGAGAAGTACTTTGCCTTCCCTAATAATGCCAAAATGTCGTCTATCAATGGCAATGGCACCGCCAACGGCTTCGATATAGAATTCAGCTTTCTAAAATCTACACAGAAACGGTGGCCGCCATCTTTCTTACCTACTATTACTATTGGGAAGCTCAAGAGAGATCGATCTTTCGATCATCCCAGCTTCCAACATTTCCTCTACTGCCTCTTCTACAAGGGGTCTTTTATGTATAGGTGTTCGGTAGGGTTTTAATTTCACAGGGGGTGGTCTCGGTGTCGATTTTCATTTCGACTGTGTGGGTCTGACCTAGTTCCTTATCTGACTGGGCTACCACATCTCGATTGTTCCTTAACAGACCCCCACTCTGGTTCTAAATTGATCCGGTGCTAATATATCCTCATCTAAGATTCCTTTTGTTTGCTCTACTAGCTTCCTTCGTTCCTCCTCGAATCTCACCTGATTCAGAGTTCGTAGGGGCGCTCTCCTATCTTCTCCCTCCTAACCTTGATAGTCTTTTGGGCCTGGTTCACCATCATAATGGGCACCAACTCGGCTGCCTCCACTCACCGTTTCGCAGAGGTTACCTCGTTATCTTCAGGCCCTTTCCTTCTACAGGGACCAACTGCAGAGGTCCTCTCCGTACCTTTTTTCTGACATTAGCCTACCCTTTCCCGACACTGCGGTCCTAGGAGGTAACTTTACATCTTCCTCCACCACTATGGTTATCTCTTCCTCGGTGGGCATCCCAATGGCGCTCTCTCGCCGTTCACCACCAACACAGTAGGATTAAACTCGATCTGGGCCCTCTGGCTTGGAGCCAATCTTCTCCCAAGATTGCCCGTACACACAGGTCGGGGGGGTTACGTAAAAAATTTTGGGTGCTTTTTCACTTTCCCAATCCTTACCGGGAGCCTCACCATCCCTTTTATCTCCAGGGGGGCTCCATCTGCTTGCGTGACCTCTATGTCCGCTTCCCGTAACCTTCTCTTCCGTTTCACCTGCCTGTATTTCCTCTCCCATCAATGACACAGATGCTCCTGTGTCCACCAAAGCCCTCATCTCTCTACCACCTATCTCGGCTCTACAGGATGGTTTCTTTCTCCTGCGTTAGTTAGGGTTTTTTTAATTTAAAACCCCAAAAAAAGGGGGGGGTTTTTCCCCCCCCCTTTTTTTTTTTTAAAAACCATTAACCCCCCCTTTTTTTGGGGGTTTTTTGGGGGGTTCCTTTTGGGGGTTCCCCCCTTTTTTTGGGGGGTTTAAAAAAAATTTTTTTGGGCCTTTCCCCTTTTTTGGGGGGGGTTTTTTTTTTTTAACAAACCCTTTCCCCCCTTTTTTTTTAAGGGGGTTTTTTTTTTTTTTTTTAAAAAAAAACCCCCCCCCTTTTTTTTTTTTTTTGGGAAAAAAAAACCCTTTTTTTTTGGGGAAAAAAATTTTTTTTCCCCCTTTTTTTCCCCCCCAAAATTTTTTCCTTTTTTTTTTTTTCCGGGGGAAAAAAAGGGGGTTTTTTTCCCTTTTTTTTTTGGGAAAAAAAATTTTTTTTGGTTTTTTTTTTTGATTTTTTTTAAAAATTTTTTCCTTTTCCCCCCCCCAAAAAATTTTTTTTTTTCAAAAAATTTTTTTTTTTTCCCTTTTTAAAATAATTTTTTAAAAAAAAAATTTTTTTTTGGAAAATTTTTCCCAAAAAATTTTTCCCAACCCCTTTTTTTTTTTCTTTTTTTCCTTTTTTCCCCCCCCCGGTTTATTTTCCTTTTTTTTTTTTCCCCTTTTTTTTTTTTTTTTTTTAAAATTTTTTTAAACCCAAAGGGGTTTTTTTTTTTTTTTTAAAAAAAAAAAGGGGAAAAAAAAACCCTTTTTTTTTTTTAATTAAACAATTTTAAACCCCCCCTTTTTTTTTTTTTTTTAAAAAAAAATTTTTTTTTTTTTTTTTCCCCAAAAAAAAAATTTTTCTTTTCCCCCCTTTTTTTTTTAAAAAAATTTTTTTTTTTTTTTAAAAAAAATTTTTTTTTTTTCTTTTATTTTAAAAAAATTTTTTTTTTTTTTTTTTCTTTAAAAATTTTTTTTTTTTCCTTTTTAAAATTTTTTTTTTTTTTTTTTTTTGGGGGGGGTTTTTTTTTTGAAATTTTTTAAAAATTTTTTTTTTTTTTTTTTCCCCCGGGGGGGGTTTTTTTTTTTGGGGGCCCCCCCCCTTTTTTTTTTTTTTTTTTTTCCTTTTTTTTTGGGGGCCCCCCCCATTCCCCCTCCAATTGGTTTCCCCCCTTTTTTCCCCCCTTTTTTTCCCCCCCCCTTTTTTTTTTTCCCCGGGGGAAATTTTAAAAAATTCCCTTTTTTTTTTTTCCTTTTTAACCCCCCTTTTAAAAAATTTCCCCATTAAAAAATTTCCCATCTTTCCCCTTTTCTTCAGCTTTTTTTTAAAATTTAAATCCCCAAAAACCTTCCCCCCCTTTTTTTTTTTTTTTGGGTTTTTTTTTTTTTTTTCTTAAATTTCTTCCTCTAAAAAAATTTTTTTTTTTTCCCCCCCCCCAAAAAAAAAGGGGGGGAAAAAAAAACCTTTTTCCTTTTTTAAAAAAAAAAATTTTTTTTTTGGGGGTTTTTTTTAAAATTTTTTAAAAATTTTTTTAAAAAATACCCCCTTAAATTTTTTGTTTTCCCCCCCCCTTTTTTTTCCTTTTTTTTTTTTTTTTGGGGGGGGGAAAATTTTTTGGGGGGGCCCCCCCCCCTTTTTTTTCCAAAATTTTTCTTCCCCCTTTTTCCCCTTTTTTTTCCCTTTTTTTTTTTCCCCCTTTTTTTTTTAAAAAATTTTTTTTCCCCCCCAAAAAAAATTTTTTTTTTTCCCCCCTTTTTTTAAATTTTTTCCCCCCCCTTCCCTTTTTTTAAAAAAATTTTTCCCCCCCCAAAAATTTTTTAAAACCCCGGGGTTTTAAAAAAAACCCCCCCCCCCAACCCCCCCTTTTTAACCAAAGGGAAAAAATTTTTTTTTTTTTCCACCTTTTCCCCAAATTTTTTTCCCCCTTTTTTTTTTGGGGTTTTTCCCCCCCCCCCAAAAAATTTTTTGTTTTTCCCCCCCTTTTTTCCCCCTTTTTCCCATTTTTTTTTTTCTTCTTCCCTTTAATTTTTTTTTGATCTTTTAAATTTTTTAATTTTTTTTCCCCCCGGGGGCCCCCCCCTCCCCCCTTTTTTTTCCCCCCGGGGGGTTTTTTTTCAAATTTTTTTTTAAACCCCCCCTTTTTTTTTTTTCCCCCCCTTTTTTTTTTTGGGGGGGGGCCTTTCCGGGCCCCAACCTTTTTTTTTGGGGGGTTTTTTTTTCCCCCCCCCCCCTTTTTCCGGGTTTTTTTTTCCCCCCCCTTTTTTCCCCCCCCCCTTTTCCCGGGCCCCCCCTTTTTTCCCCCCCCAAAAAAACCCCCCCAAATTTTTTTTTCCGGGTTTTTAAAGGGAAAAAACCCCCCCCTTTTTTCCCCCCTTTTTTTTTCCCGGCCCCTTTAAAAGGGGGGCCCCCTTTTTTTTTTTTTTTTTTTTAAAATTTTTTTTTTTTTTTTTTCCCCCCCCCCCCCCCCTTTTTTGGGTTTTTTAGTTTTTTTTAAAAAAACCCCCCCTTTTGGTTAAAAATTTTTTTTTTCCCCTTTTTCTTTTGGGGGGTTTGGTTTTAAAGGGGTTTTTGGGGGGAAAAAAAAATTTTTTTGGGGGGTTTTTTTTTTTTTGGGTTTAAAACCCCCAAAAATTTTTTTTTTCCCCCCCCCCAAAAATTTTTTTTAAAACCCCCCTTTTTTTTTTTTTGGGGGAAAAGGGTTTTAAAATTTCCCTTTAAAAATTTTAAAATTTTTTTTTTTGTTTTCCCCAAAATTTTTTTTTTTTTTTGGGGGGGGGGGGCCCGTTTCCCAATTTTCCTTTTGCCCCCCGGGCCCCCAAAATTTTTTTAAAAAAATTTTTTTTTTGGGGTTTTTTTTTTTTTCCCCCCCCCCGGGGGAAATTTTTTTTTCCCCAAATTTCCTTTTAAAATTTTTTCCCCCCCCCAAAAAAAATTTTAAAAAATTTTTTTTTTTTTGGATTTTTTTTCCCTTCCCTTTCCCCCAAAAAACCAAACCCCTTTTTTCCCTTTTTTTCCCCTTAAAAATTTTGGGCCCAAAATTTTTCCCCTTTTTTCCTTTAAAAAATTTTTTTAATTTTTTTCTCTTTTTCCCCTTTTTCAAAACCCCCTTTTTTCCCCCCCCCTTTTTCCTTCCTTTTTCCCTTTGGGGGAAAAAAATTTTTTTTTTTTTTTCCTTTCCCCCCCCCCAAAAAAAAAAGGGTTTTTTTTTTTTAAATTTTTTCCCTCCCCCAAAAAACCCCTTTGGGGGTTTTTTTTTTGAAAACCCCATTTTTTTTTTTTGGGAAAACCCTTTTTTTTCCCCCCCCGGGCCCCCCCAAAAAACTCAATTTTTGGGGGGAAAAAAGGGGACTTCCCTTTTTGGGGGTTTTTTTAAAAAGGACCCTTTTTAAATTCCGGGGGCCCCCCCCGGCCCTTTTTTTTTTTTGGGGGGGGGGTTTAAAAAGGGGAAAAAATTTTTTCCCCCCTTTTTTTTTTCCCCCCCCTTTCCCCCCCCTTTTTTTTTTCCCCCGGGGCCCTTTAAAAAGGGGGGGGGGGGCCCCAAAAACCCCCCCTTTTTTTTTTCCCCCCTTTTTTTTTCCCCCTTAATTTTTTTTCTTCCCTTTGGGGGGCCCAAAATTTTTTTTGGGAAAAAGGGGGAAAAAAATTTTTTTTTCCCAAAACCCCCCCTTTTAAAAAATTTTTTTTTTTGCCCAAATTTAAAGTCCTTTCCCCCCTTTTTTTTTTGGGGGGGAAAAAAATTTTTTTTTCCCCCCCCTTTTTTGAAAAAAAGGGGGCCCCCCCCTTAAAAATTTAAAATTTCCCAAAAAGGCCTTTCCCCCCCAAAAAATTTTTTTTTTTGGGGGGAAAAAATTTCCCCCCCCTTTTTTTAAAATTGGGGCCCCCCAAAAATTCCCCAAAAGGGGCCCGAAAAACCCCCCCTTTTAAAAAATTTTTTAAAAATTTTAAAAACCTTAAATTTTTTTTTAAAAATTTTTTTTTAAAAAAAAAAAAAAATTTTGGGGGGTTTTTTTTTTTTTTTCCCCGGAAACCCTTTTCCTTTTTGGGGGCCCCTTTTTTAAAGGGGGTTTTTTGGGGGGGAAAAAAATTTTTTTTTTTTTTTTTTTTTTTTTCCCTTTTTTCCCCCCAGGTTTTTCCCCCCCCCCCCTTTTTTTGGGGTTTTTTTTCACCCAAAAAAAACCCCCCCCCCCCCCTTTTCCCCGGGGGCCCCCTTTTTTTTTTTTCCCCCCCCCCCTTTTTTTCCCCCTTTTTTTTTTGGGTTGGACCCCTTTCCCCCCGGGGGGGGGGGTTTTTTTTCCCCCCCCTTTTTCCCCCCCCCCCCAATGGGGCCCCCCCCCCCCAAAAAACCCCCCTTTTTTTCCCCAAATTTTTTGCCTTTCCCCACCCGGCCCCCAAAAAAAAAGGGGTTTTTTTCCCCCTTCCCCCCAACCCACCTTTTTAAAACCCCCGGGGGGCCCCCCCAAAATTTCCCCCCGGCCCCCCCCGGGGGCCCCCTTTTTTTCCCCCCCCAAAACCCCCGGGCCCCCCCCCCCTTTTTCCCCCCCCCCTTTAATTTTTTTTCCCCCAAAAAACCCCCCCTTTTTTTTTCCCCCCCCCTTTGGGGAACCCCCCTTTTTCCCCCCCCCCTTTTTTTTTTTTTTAAAATTTTTCCCCCCCCCCCCCCAAAAACCCCCCCCCCCGGGGTTTTCTTTTTTTTTTTTTTCCCCCCCCCTGGGAAAAACCCCTTTTTTTTTGCCGGGGCCCCCCCCCCCCCTTTTTTTTTTTTTAATTTTTTTTTTCCCCCGGGGAAAAAAACCCCTTTTAACCCGGGGCCCCCCCCTTTTTTTTTTTTTTTTTCCCCCCCCCCTTTTTTTGGGGGGCCCCCCCCCCTTTTTAATTTTTTTCCCCCCCCCCCCTTTTTGGGGGGCCCCCCAACCCCTTGGGGTTTTTTTTTTGGGGGAACCCCCCCCCAAAATTTTGGGGTTTTTCCCCCTGGGGGGGGAAAAAAAAAAAGGGGGGCCCCTTTTCGCCCCTTTTGGGGCCCCCTAAGGGCCCAAAATTTTAAAACCCCCGGGCCTTCCCACCTTCTTTGGGTCTTTTTCCCCCCTTTTTTCCCCCCCTTTCCCCCCCCCCTTTTCCCCCCCCCTTTCCCCCCCCTTTTTCCCCCCTTGGTTTTTTCCCCCCCCCCCCCGGGAAACCCCGGGGTTTGGCCGGAACCGTTTTTCCCCCGGGAAACCCCCAAAAACCCCCTGGGCCCCAATTTCCCCCAACCCCGGGGCCCCGGGGAAAACCCCCCCCCGGGCCCCCTTTTTGGGGTTTTTTTTTTTTCAAAAAGGGGGTTTTTAAAATTTTTGGCCAAAAGGGGCCCCCCGGGGGGTTTTTTTTTTTGGGGGGGGTTTTGGGGCCCCCCCCCCAAAAAATTTTTTTTTTAAAAGGGGCCTTGGGGCCCCCCTTTTTTAACCCCCCCCCCCTTCCCAAAACCCCCCTTCCCCCCCAAAAACCCCCCGGAAAGGGCCCCAAAAAGGAAAAAAAAAACCCCCCCCCCCCTTCGACCTTTTTTTCCCCCGGGGGTTTTTTTTTTTAAAAAACCCTTTTTTTTGGGGGGTTTTTTTTTGGGGGGGGTTTTGATTTTTTAATTTTTTCCGGCCCTTTTTTCCCCTTTTTTTTTGGGGGGGGGTTTCCCCCGGGGGTTTCCCCCTTTTTTCCTTTCCCCCCCCCCCCCTTTTGGCCCTTCCCAACCCCCGGGGCCCTTTTTAAAGGGGGCCTTCCCCCCTTTTTATTTTGGGGGGCCCCCCCTTTGAAAAAAAAACCCCTTTTGGGGGGTTTTTTAAAAAAAACCCCCCCCCTTTTCCCCCCCCCACCCTTTTTTTTAAAAAAAAAAAATTTTTTTAAAACCCTTTCAAAAAAAATTTTTTCCCAAAAAAAAAAAAAAAAACCCCCCCCAAAAAAAAAAATGGAAAAAGGCATTAAAAATTTTTTTTTGGCCCTTGGGGAATTTTTAAAAATTTTTTGGGGTTTTTTTTTTTTTGGTTTTGGGGTGGGGTTTTTTTTTCCAAAAAGGGGGGGTTTTTTTAACTTTCCCCCTTTTTTTTTTGGCCCTTTTTTTTTTTCCTTTTTCTTTTTTTTTTTTTCCCCTTTTTTCGGTTTTTAAAACCCCCTTTTTTTTTTGGGGGGTTTTTTCCCCCCCTTTTTTCTTTTTTTTCGGGGGTTTTTTTTTTTTTTTGGGGGAAAATTTTTTTTTTCTTCCCCGGGGGGGTTTTTTTGGGGGGGAAAATTTTTTTTCCCCCCCGGTTTGGGAAATTTTTTTTTTCCCCCCCAAAATTTTTTTTGGGGCCCGGGGGCAAAAACCCCCTTGGGGGGGGGCCTTTTTGGGTTTTTTTTCCCCCCCCCCCCCCCCAAATTTTTTTTTCCCCCCTTCCCCAAGGGGGGGGGGGGCCCCCCCCCCTTTTTTAAAAAATTTAAAATTTTTTTTTTTTTTTTTTCCCCTTTCCCGGGTTTTTTTTGGGGGGGGGATCCAAAAAATTTTTTTCCTTTTTTCCGGGCCCTTTTTCCAAAAATTTTTTTTTTTCCCCTTTTTTTTTTTTGGGGGGTTTTTTTTTTTTAAAAAAAACCCCCCTTTTCCCCTTTTTTAAAAAAAAAAAATTTTTTTCCCCCCCCTTTTTGGGGGGGTTAAACCCTTTTTTTAAAATTTTTCCCCTTTTTCCCCCCCAAAAAAAATTTCCCCCTTTTTTTCCCCCCCTTTTTTTTTCCCCCCTTTTTTTTTTTTTAAAAAAATTTTTTTTAAAATTTGGGTTTAACCAAAAAAGGTTTTCTTTTCCCCCTTTTTTTAAAAAAACCCTTTTTTTAATTAAAAATTTTTTTTTTTTAAAATTTTTTTTTTAAAAAATTTTTTTTTTTGGGGGCCCCCTTTTTTTTTAAAAAAAAATTTTTTTTTTTACCAAATTTTTTCTTTCCCCCAAAAAAAGGGGGTTTCCCCAAAAATTTTTTTTTTTTCCCCCCTTTTCCCTTTTTTTTTTCCCCCCTTTTTTTTAAAAAAATTTTTTTTTTTTTTCCCCTTTTTTTTTTTTTTTTTTTTTTTTTCCCCCTTTTTAAAAAATTTAAACAATTTTTGGAATTTTTTTTAAAAAACCCCCCAAAAAAAAAAATTTTTTAAAAAAAAAAAAAAAAAAAAAATTTTTAAACCCCCAAAAAAAAAAAATTTTTTTTAAAAAAAAAGGGGTTTTTTTTTAAAAAAAAAAAAAAAATTAAAAAATTTTTTTTTTTTAAAATTTAAAAAATTTTTTTTAAAAAAAAATTTTAAAAAATTTTTTAAAAAATTTTTTTTTTTTTTTCCCCTTTTTTTAAAAAAAGGTTTTTTAAAAATTTTTTAAAATTAAAAAAAAGGGGAAATTTTTTTAAAAATTTTTTTTTAAAACCCAAAAAAAAGGTTTTAAAAAATTTTTTAAAAAAAAACCCCCCAAAAATTTTAGCCCCCAAAAAATTTTTTGGGAAAAATTGAAAAGGGAAAAAAGGGGCCCCCAAAAAAATTTTTTAAAATTTTTAAACCCCCCGGGGTTTTTTAAAAAAGGGTTTTGGGGAAATTTCCCCTTTTTTTTTTTTTTTAAAAAAATTTTTTTAAAAAAAATTTTTTGGTTTTTTAAAAAAAAAACCCCCAAAATTTTTTTTTTTGTTTTTAAAAAAAAAATTTTTTTTTTTTAAAAAACCCTTTTTAAAAAAAAAAAAATTAAAATTTTAAAAAAAAAATTAAAAAACCCCAAAAAAAAACCCTTAAAAAATTTTTTTTTTAAAAAACCCTACCCTGTTCAAGACTGTATGATAAATGGTGCAATAGGTGAACCTACCATTTCATTATATATACTAAATATATGTTTATGAATCAATTAAGAAATAAATCCTGCTCCACTTCTTTAATCTCAATGAAATAATTAAGGGAACACATTTTCATACAATAATGTAAGAGTCCTTATTCAAATAGAATTTTTGTATTTATTGCAAATAATTGTTTTATAACTTCTTTTTACAATTTTTTTCTTTACATAGGAAAGAATTTTACATGATTAAGTGCTCTTCTTGGATTTTTGTTGCATTGTTAAAATGATGCCTCATATATTGGCCTCAAAAACCCATTTCATAAAATGTTTCCAAACTCACTTCGCATTATACAAAGGCTTAAGGATACGATTGAAGGGTCATAGTTTATAACCGGCGGTTAGAATACCACGTGAGTACGGGCGGTGTGTGTAAATGTGGTGAGTGATGATGTGTTTGGAGACCAGGCAGCGGGGTTTGTTGCAGATGACATTCCCTTGGTGAGGTGATGTGTTGCAGATGTTTGATGTTGTTAGAAGTTTGAAGAGTTTTATTGGGGTGTGGTGCTGTCGCTTCGCGTGTAGATGGTTATCGCTAAATATTTTACTAATAGTCTTGTCTAGTTCTAAATGTTGGAAATCTTTAGTTAAGGTTTGAGAAAGTTTGTGGATGTTATAATTAAAATAAAAGACCATGAGGATTTTGGATTTCTTCTTTTTAGTTACATTATTATGTTTGGAAGATTTGATAATGGATATTTTTAATGTTTATTAAAAAGATATTGTGTATGTTGGAATATAGATTATTTTGGTTGTGGGTTGGCAGTTACTGAGATTAAGGTAGCAATGATCATCAGTAGGTTTGGTGTGTTTTGTAGTGCAGATGTGGTTGTTATTGACACGGACCAGTGTGTCCAGAAACGGAATTATATATATATATATATATATATATATAGATAGATAGTAATTAGTAGGAGGATTTGATAATTATATTTAATTAATTCATCGAGTCTGATAGAAACCTCAACAGAATGCAGAAATCACTGGACGGCCGGTCCGTCCTATATTTGGGACTCATCAGCAGTGCGCATCCACTACCGAGAATTGAAACCCTGACAGTTAGGTTGTCAAGCGAACACCATACAAACTGTTCCAAATATATGTATATATATATATCCTTCCTATATATATATATATATATATATATACATACTAGCAGCATGGCCAGGCGTTGCCCGTGCTTGATTCAAAAATCGTACGACTCATATAGCAATCGCTACCACTTGACTTAAAATATTTTTGACTTTCCTTGCCTTTAAAGGAGTGCCCTTTGTCGTGCTGATGTTGTTACATGCCTTACTTCTTGCCTATCTCACACTGCGAATTTTTTCTAAGCTCTATACTAAACATTAAATCTGTTACGAAAAAAGAACTAAACAAAATGAACACAAAACGATCAGCTTTAAACAAGGACTCGTAACTGGAAAAACCGAATAAAAAAAGAATGTTAACAACAAATACTTTTTCACACCCAATCCAGTTCTGTGGAATCAGAATCAACACTGAGTTTAAGCAAGCGAATGAGCCAATTGGAGTAAAGTGCCATGCAGATTTAAATTTTTCCCACGAATGCAGCTATCGATTTTTTTGCATGCTAGTTAACATTCGTCTCACGCTGGCCAATAGAATCTTCCTGCCTATTCGTGGCAGCCAGCTATTGGCTCTCACTCTGGCCAGTACAAAATAGCCTCAAACTACATGAAAACTACCGTAGAAGCATGAAAAATCGATTATTTCCACTATCGGTGGGGGTTGGGAAATGCAACGTCAGTCTTGGCTTTCTCGCTAACTTGGAGCATGTGCATGTAGATTTTGGTGCAAATCCGTCAAAAATTGCGGCTGTGCATTCGTTACACACACACACACACACATCCTGCCTTATATATATATATATATATATATATATATATATATATATATATATATATATATATAGGAAGGATGTGTATTCATATGTATGACTTCATAATTATCTAAAATATGTATATAGGTACATATGTGATGTCATGTTTCTTGGATGTAACTACAGTTTTCCTTGTATTTATAGGTAGATATGTAATCACATGCATAGCTAACTTACTATCTCTCACCCTCTACGTATATATTTATTTTTACTTATATTTGTATGTGTGTGAATGTGTATATACAGTCCTCTCCAAAAATATTGGAACAGCAAGGCTAATTACTTTTTTCTTTGTTGTTCACTGATTTTGTTATAAGATCAAAATATGAATATCAGATAAGGCTGCAGATTTAATTTCTTGGTATTTACATTGAAATTTACAGTTAAGAAACTTAGAACATACCACCTTTTGTTTGAACCCTCTCATTTTTCAAGTGAACAAATCTACTGGAACATGTGACTGACGGGTGTTAATTTTGCCTAGGTGTTGCTTTTTAGATTGATTGTTTAAGCAGTAAATAGCTTTGAATGACTACTCTTGGTTTGAGTCTTGGGTTTCACCTGTAAAGACTGCATTTCTTTTTGAAAAGGATAAAACAGCATGAAGAGGAGAGATCTGTCTATAGGAGAAAAGCAAACAATTTGGAGCTAAGAAAAGAATGAAAATCAATCAGAGCCATTGGACAAACATTGGGCATAGCCAACATAACAATTCTGAATGTCCTGAAATAGATAGAAACTATTGCTTTAGTGAGCAACAAACAGAACAGATCGACCAAGGAAAGCAAAAGAGTTGATGACAGAAACATTGTGAGAGCTGTGAGGAAAAACCTCACAACAACAGTTAGTGGCTTCACCAACAACCTCCATAGTGCGAGTGTGAATGCTTCACAATCCATCGTTCGAAGAAGCCTTTGAGTGCAAAAATATAGAGCAAAAACAAGATGCAAAACGCTCATCAACAGTTACAGTGGGAAGGCCAGATTGGAATTTGCAAGGAAGTACGGAGATGAGCAACAAAATTTCTGGAAGAATGTTTTATGGACTAATGAGACCAAGAGTAATCTCTACCAAAGTGATGGAAAGGCCAAACAGTATTTACATTAGTCGGACTATTGTCCTCATCTTTGTCGCCATATTTGTCACAACGTTTCGGCCGTTGTACGCTCCGGCCATCTTCAGATGGTTGGAATTTCGAACTGAACTCTTTATTTCGATCACTGGGGTAGACTGTTCTAGTTCCACGTGCCATGTTTGATGGATATCAGTTATCAGTTATCTCCTGCTAATTTTCCCTCTGAAAGTTCTCCACTGCCTTAACCAGGAATTGAACTCACCTTCTTTGGAAAGGCCAAAGTATGGAGAAAGAAAAGAACTGCTAATGATCCAAAGCATACAAGCTTATCTGTGAAGCATGGAGGAGTGTCTTGGCTTGGGTTTGCATGGCTGCTTCCGTGACAGTCTCATTGATATTTATTGATGATGTAACTCAAGGTGCTAGCAGCAGAATGAATTCAAAAGTCTATAGAAACATTTTGTCTGCCAATTTACAGAGAAATGCATCCAAAACAATCGTGTGGAAGTTTATCATGCAGTAGGCAATAAAAGAAACATACTGCTAACACAACTAAGGCCTTCATCAACGGAAAAAAGTGAACAGTTTTAGACTGGCCAAGTCAATCACCTGATCACAACGTAATAAAACATTCATTCCGTCTCTTGAAGAGGAAACCGAAGGAAGACCCCCCCTCAAACGAACTAGAACCGAAAGAGGCTACATTAAAAATCTGGTGTTATACTGGAACACACCTATTCTATAGTTAATAGACTCTCGCACCAATAATAAGTAGGAGTAGTAGCAGTAGTCAGTCGTTCACTTCTGAACCGACTGTTCGGTTGAACTCTCTGCCTTCGGGCGGAGAGGAACCCGAACAAGGATACGCCGAGGGGCGGAGACTCGTTCGGGGAGGTAACCCGTCCCTGAACCCGTTTATACTCGTCCTATTTGGTCCTATTTTTGGGCCGAGCCCACGGGCTTGGATATCCCACATTAAATAAACGACCTTGTGTCACATGCTGCCCCAGTGTTGGGGTGACTGAATATCGTCAGTAAGTTGGTGAGTCAGTCGATGCCGGACGACCGTTAGTCGGATATTAAAGTATCAGCCACCACAACTAGATTGCTGCGTCATTAACTCTTATATCAAGTTCCTAACGTTTTGTACGTCGAACCTATTTAGGACCGACTTAGTGAAATAAAAGCCTTTAGTGTGAAACTACTCTATAACATCTGGAAAAGCAGCACAAATAAAGAATGCAACAGTTTGATGATGTCAGTGGGTTGTAGGCTTGATGCAGTTATTGCAAGCAAGTGTTATGCAACTAAATATTAAATGTTATTTACTTTAAGGCTATCCGTTCTATTACACTTGCTCGCCTAAATATCGGGTGATTTGATACAAAAGGTTGGTGTCTCCTAGGCTGTTTAACGCATCAAAAATAAATACCAACAAATAAAAACTGAAATGCTGAACTCAATTCACCTTTTGGTCTTAAAGCCAAATGACTTCAGTGAACAACAAAAACAACGCTGTTTCAATTGTTTTGGAGCGGACTCCATATGTTTATAAAAGCATATACTATATAGATATATATTTTTATATGAATACTACATCAAGCATGTTGATATGTAGACACACGCACACACACACATATATATATTTGTATATTTTTAGTTAGAGGTATATAAAGTGTACGGATGTGTTTTCGTGCATATGTTATATGTGTATATAATATTTATTTATTTCATTTCCTTATACACTTATCTTTTTTATATATATTACTTTTTACGACCGTTTTTCTCGTCACGATCTGGTTATATTCTTAGAACATCAACTCAGGATGAAGGTCGTAACTGACTGAAGGTGTTTGCTATCAGGAGATTTCAACTGAAGGTGGGTGAAAGTCGTAAGCTTGGTCCACCTGAAGCGGGTCTAGGCTTGATTTTCTTTTTTTTAATTTCCTTTATACACAACGCGCCGGTTTCCTGATGGACTAGCCCACACCCTGGTTAAGCTAGGATTCTTGGGGTATCAGCTCAGGATGAAGGTCGGAACTGATTGAAAGCGTTTGCTATTGATAGATTTCAGTGGAATGTGGGTGAAATCGTGAGCCTGGTTCGCGTGATCGGGGTGAGACTTGATTTGCTTTTTTAGTCTGCTTTCTACACAAATTAGCACCTTTCTGACTAATCTGAGTAATTGCTGATTCCGGTGTTCTCTTTTATGGTCCTTGTCAGCATGCCCAACCTCCCCAGTTTGTTTTTATCTCCTTATCTTGACTGGGTCGGCTTTTGATTTTCCCAATCCACAATTTATTTTGTCCTTCCCTCACCTTTAGTGGCTGAGCGTCTTGATTTTGCCTATAAGCAGAACCCAATTCCCACTCTTATTTTTCTGTGGGCGGACGGGTCCTACTAACATATATTTGGTTTTACTTTATTTTCGTTATTGGGATCATCCTCTCCCCCTTCATTTCAAAAAAATATAATTTTATATATTTTATAAAGAACTTGAGCAAAATAATAAAAAATAAAAATGGTAAATATCTATCAATTTTTTATATCTTGGGATTCTAGTAGGTTCCCCTGTGAGTGTGTGGTATTTTGGTAAATGTAGGATTGGGTGAAGAGAGATGTGTTCTTGTGGTGAATGCGTAAATTGTCATGAATGAATTGGTCGCGAATCAAATTAGCTCGGTTTAGGATAATCAGTAACGACATGGAAGTACTAAACTGATTGAGTTTCTTTTTTCAAAGTTTTCAGATAAAACATTCAGCTCTGTTGACTCCATATGTCGTAAGAATCACTGAAAAACGCTTTGGGTTATTCAGTTAGAAAGAGAATAATTTAAAATCATTTTCTGTCAGCTCTACTATGTCTTCCCAAATGAGTGATGGTAAGAGGAAAAAGATCATTCAGGCCTTCGGTAATGGTACCGAAATTCAAACTCTGGCTTCCACTTTAAATTAATCGAGAATCTGTGGTCAGTCTGCAAGGAAAGACTTCGTGGAATGGACATACGAAGTACTAACATTTTCATTGGAAAAAAAAAAAAAAAAAAAACTAAATAACAGAATTATTCGTTTTGTTTAAATTAATTAGCACAAGAATATATGAATATGATTTCATCTGTTGAAGAAAAAATTAACTTTTGAAAATGCCGACATGGACTGGAATTTCACATCAACCTTCAGAAGCGGGTCGTTTATGACGAACAATGAAACCTAATCACCATTCAACATTTTTCATAGAGTGTTCCATTTTTGCATTCAATTAACCAATTCTGCTACCATATACTACTGCCTTTACAGTCATTTATAAAAAAAAACAAAAAAAACATAATCATTCGCCCGGTTGAAATACTTGACGAGACAAGTTCGACACAACAGCCTGTCAGGTCTGCGTAAGTTATCAAGCAAGTCATGGATAATGGCGACGATTTATAAAGTGTCTTTCATTCGATTTTTTCTTTTAAAATAAAAATTGCAAAAAAAAAAAAGATAGACATTTTAAAATAGATTTTTTTTTTAATGTTTGATATTTGTTGTATCAACAAAAACATTTTATTTACTGTTTTTTTTAATCCTCTGCCTGCATAAATAATACGACAGACAAATAATTTAATGCTTTGGTATGTGTACGCATTTCGTTTTGGATTTACCTCGCCGTCTGCAGCCGGATTTTGATCATTGTAAACATATTTATTGTTCTCAAAGAAGGGAAGAAAGCAGTAAAAAAGATTTAAACTAGTAAAAGGCAAAATAAACATGAACAATAAACAAATTAAGACATGCAGAGCCTTCGGCAGCTGAGGTCAAATTACAAAGTAAACAGACGTATTCACGGCAGTCAATGTAGAATATGTACTTTATATTAAGCAACGTTTTGTTGAAAGTTGTTATGGATCTTGGATTTAAGTTTTGCTAAAATTACATATAAAGGTGATTACAGCTGTCATATTTAATAAGTTAATATTCAGAAATTTTAAAACATTTTAAAACGATTTTTAAATCAAAATAACAACCATCAACCACAGATCAAAGAAACTGAGTACCCATTAAATATTTAAATTTTTTAAGTAGCATATATATATATATATATATATATATATATATATATATATATATATATCGGCTTAGATTGAGTGATCAGAGGACCGAGTTCGAATTCTATTAGAATCGATTACATTCACTTACGTGCTAATACCCTTTTTTTCCCACCAGCTATGGATAAATCGATCTATAGCCTTGGATAGCAACTGGTCTAGAAGAAGAACAACTTTGAATTCAAAATCTACGGAGGGTCGTTTGAGGACCTAGTAGCACGTAGTGCACCAGGTCTTTATATTCGGCCCTTCAAAAAGTATGGATGGTGCTGAACAAAACCTTCTGCACTGTAATCAAATCTCATGTGCTGGTGTCTGGCTGTCGGTTCCTAAGAACTGATCTTCCTGACTCTCATACATCGAATTCAACGGGAGAGTCGAGTATATATATATATATATATATATATATATATATATATATATATAATGAGACAAGACTTTATCAAGGCAATGACATTGCCTGATAAAGTCCCTCAGAGGCCGAAACGCATCGGCTAAGTATAGTTTTTCCTCTTTGTTTTTTTTTTTTTTTATTTATCTGTCGCTTCTACAGATACAATTTATCTAAGAATATTTACGCACACAAACACACACACATACATGTGTGTGTGTGTGTGAGAAAGAGAGAGTGAGAGAGTTTAACTGAAAAAAAAAGATTTAAGAAACCTGAACTATCCTGTCGTTTTAGACGTATAGAGGGTACACAGTTCTCAAAACCGAACAGCCAGTACTATCCATTTATATGATTTGGTCATCGTGTTAAAGGCATGTGTAGAAGTAATCACACCTTTTGGAAGAGACGAATGAAGAGAACTGATGCATATATTGTATCACAAGATCTCCAAATGACAATCCTTAAATTTTGAATTCAGTGTCTTTCTCAGAACCCGGTTGCCAACCAAGGCTAGAATATTGACCTGTTATTTATCCAGTGCTAGATGGAGAAGAGATGGATTCAGACCTATCTCAAGGTTATTGGAACATAAGTAAATTTAACGAACTCGACTGGAATTGGAACTTGGTTCTACAATGTCTCCATTCATGCTGATATAAACTGCCCTTCGCAAACATGGATTTAGACATGACTGTCACGATTCAGTGTTGATTCGTATGACTATTTATATAAACGGTCTATCATATCGAGCACCATTTCCATATAAAATAGCAAATTTTAAACAATATTTTGGTGTAAATATATACATATACACACACACACACACACACACACACATACATACATATATATATATATATATATATATATTAAAAAACAAATCAAACCTATATAAAGGGTGTTCCAATAACTTGGACCGATTTTAATGTGTATTAAGTTTAACCGTCTAATATATTTTTTCTTTTTTTCATATTTGTCGGACATTTAGGCGATATTATTTTTCACGGATAATTGCCATGACTTAAATAACATGATCCAATAATGAAATAAATAAATTTTCACCAATAACATTGATTTATTTTACTTACTTTGATCCGTTTTTGATCATATATATATATATGATACATATATATATATATATATATATATATATATATATGTGTGTGTGTGTGTGTGTGTGTGTGTGTTTTTATTTGTTTTTTAACAACATATCAACTCCTTATGGGTCATTTAATACCGAAATTTAATTTTTACGTGAACTTTGTAGTTATAAAATAAGATATGTTATTCTGCTTTCACAATTGAATCTATGGTAGATAATACTCAGCATTTGTACATATACATGTTTGTGTCGACATGATTACTAGAGAAGCTGATAGATGTGATTTATGTTGTAGTTTTGTTGAAGTTATATTTTGGAATACAGTTTGATTTCTTTAAGAAATTGTAGGACATTATATGGATTGCTGTTATGAAAGTATTCTCTCATGTTGATTGGTTTAGTTTAGCGGCATGTCAACACCTCTATGAGTCATTTAATGCCGAATTCTAAATATGTTGAACACAATTTCATGGTTTCAACTAAATATATTTTAAACGCAATTGTATGCCTTCATATACAGATAAAATGTATTGCTGTCGATATTGCTATAAAATATATTCACTGGATTCATCCAACGATTTTATCAACTGGACCGTGAAAAACATATGGCTCAGTGGATAAAAGCGTTTGTTGAATCCAATGCCTCGTGAGTTCAATACCTGGCTACATCATAGGTAAACAAAAACATGGAGATTTGGGTTAAAGTGAGATAACTGATACAGGAGCATCCAAAAGAGGCATGGCACCTGTAAATAGAAAAACTACTCTGGTGGACGAAATATAGGGTTCATTTCGAAATTCCAATAGTTTGAAGAAGGCCGGAGATTACAACGGTCGAAACGTCGTGAATATGGCAAAGAAGATAAGGACAACAATGCGAACAGTGTAAATAATGTAAATAATTTGGTTTGCTACATGTAAAAAAAAAACAGCCACACATACAGCCACCCATTCAGTCACAGACTTCAAAATAATTAATGAATTTATTTTTAATCGACATTTTTATTATGTAGTGGTAACTGGTATTTTAATTAGACGTCGATTTTTATTTGAAACAGCTGGTATTGCGTCTATCGGACCAGGCATTCGAGAAATATTAAAGAAGCTATATTTTACTTTAATCGAACTTCTCAGTCGAAGTCAGTTGCTAATCTTTGTATCTGTAGCAAAAGGGACAGCAACTGACCACAAGTTTTAATAACTAAAATAAGGTTTATAGTAAAATATGAACTAATGTCGGTTTTAAACATCCACCCGAAAACACAAACACTCACACATACAACTGGAAAATAGAAACATTTTCTGTACTATTTCACTTTCACATAGAACAATTCTGATGACGCGAAATAAATAGCGAAATATGTTAAAGTTATAAAAGTTTTTCGACTTGTTTCTTATTTAATTATCTATCTATCTATCTATCTATCTATCTATATATATATATATATATATATATATATATGAAATGAAAGTGGACCAAGTTTAAGACATTTTTATGTTTAAATTTTTTTTTAGAGATAGAAATATTTAATAAATTTTTGTTTTAATAAAATAAATAACATTTACGGCATGAATATTTACCGGAGGACGAATATTTTCTATGAAAATTTCTCGGACATTCAGGCCGATAAATGTTATGTAATACTGTTTATTATAAGCAGCTCATTTACTTAAATATTTGTATCTATAAAAAGAATGTTAAACATAAAAAAATGTCCTAATATATATATATATATATATATATATATATATATATATATAAGCGACAATAGGAAAACTGTAACATTAGCCGACGTGTTTCGTTCAAGGAGGACTTTCTCAAGGCGAAAACGAAATGAATTTACTAAAACAAAGTAACTAACAAAACAAAATGTCCTTAGCAACTGGAAGATTTTACAAAACGCTATTATATTCATATTGTCAACAGAAAATTACGTCAAGTACTGTCATGTGTGGAAATATTGTTTTTATTGTTGTGTTGACGAATTCAACCATTTTCTTTTGATTTCTTGATACAGTTGTGTATGTTTGTTTGGGAGAGTAATAATTTTGTTACGAAAGGTAAGATAGGAAAACTGGGCGTAGATTTGGACGAAAACGCGTCATTAATATTGCAGTTTTCCTATTGTCTTTTACATTTATAAAATTGTCTTTTTTTCAGTTTTTGAGAAATTATATATATATATATATATATATATATATATATATATATATATATATATATATATATATATATATATATATGTGTGTGTGTGTGTGAAAATATATAGAAAATAGGAAGGAACTGGTTAGGTAAATAATCCAAAGTCACTTTTAGTATTTTAGTTATTATTTTTAAAAAATAGTGCTTGATACAAAAGTAGAGCATAAATATAATTATTTATTTAAAAATATGATTCCAAATCGCGACATAAGAAGTCCCATGTTTCAAAAAACAAGAGCTGAAAACTTCAATATAATTATTTTAAATTAAATTGAGTTAAAATAAGCTCTGTTCCATCTTCAAAGCGAAATTTTTTTTTTTGGAATAACGTGTTTCTGAAATTTACGTGTTTTAAAATTTGAAATAAAAATTTCCATGGTAACAGCTAGGGCGAATTGTTTAAGTTGGGTAGGCGGGTGTTGGGTGTTAATAATAAGTATCAGTATAGAGTTACTTTCGTAGATGTCAAGTCAGGGAAAGGTGGGGTGTCTAAATTTGAAACGGAAGGTGTATTAACCTCGTCTAGTTTGCATGTCTATGGAGATTTATTTATTTTTTATTTTATTTTTTTATGAAAGGGATTTGCATATAAAAAAAACAAAAAAAACTGTCAACGTTTGTTTTTGACGAATTTAAACTATTTAATGGGTTATCTTTTTTAGGAATTTAAATATATTTATTTATATATATGGATTATGAATCGAGACCTGAAACTAAGTGATTACCTTTGTGTGAAGCTATTTGTAACCATTAATCTGGATGTTTTTGCTAATTGTCATGTCAATAGATGTTTGGGCCTATGAGAGTTACCTTGTCCCTCCAACTGTCATGGTCTTTGCAGACCTTTGGATCATCCTCCAGCGTCAGATTAATCTGCTAGAGATCCTGGTGAACAGTTTTCTTCTAGCAGCTGCGTGTTTGTCTGCAAGGCCGTTATCATTTTGCAGATGTTGGGTCGAACTGGGTGCTAACATTCGGTAGGGCGGTCATTTGGTAGTTGCAGGGTGTGACCGAGCCAGCAAACACGGCGCTGAGCGATGTTGCTGAAAATGTTAGTCTGGATATACGCATATCTCTCTAACTGTATATATAATGCCCCAAAATGTTTATAATTTTATTATATGCACACACACACATCTTAAATACGGAATAAATTGGAAAGAACAGGATACTGGAATTAAAAAGGCTCGAACCAAAAGCGGGCATGCTCAAGGCAAAAAGTTTGAGTATAAAGTGAGATAATATTAGTGGATGGTTGGTTGGTTAGTAAAGCAACAAGAGCAAAGGGATATCATGACTGGCTGCAAATGAATCTCCAATTTACTGGCGTGATAATGATCAAATCAAGGCCAAGTTTGAAAGCTGCGGTCTTCATGCACGTTGATTATGCCTCTGATTGTGGAGATGGTCACTATTGACCAACTGCCAGAACATTCGAAAGAGAAAAAGGGAAAGAGAGGCGGACGCACAGACAGACAGATTTTTTTTTGTTATTGTTATTGTTGTTAGACTTTGGCAGTAGGTCTGTAAAGGCAATCTGATACCCCATTTAAACGTAGTTGGCTGGATGCAATTCAAATTCGTGCAACCTTAGAGGTAAAGTAAGTGCCGATAAAGCGTCGAAGGGGTGTCGAGCCGGCGACCAGTGTACAGGGAGGCGGATTTTAATCGACATTTTCTTGTTATTGTTAGTCATTGTTGGAGTTGTCCGACGCATTCGCTTCTGGATTATCAATTCGCTAACCTCTGGCCACTGATCGAGTATGTGCCTCATGCATGGTTTAAAATGATCTGCTAGATGCTATCAGATAATACATCGATCTATTTGCCCTTTCTACCAAATCTTAAGTCATGTTACTCTGTCTGAATTCAATACGAATTCTTATTTTTGTGTTTGATTTCATCTCCGGTTGGCTAAACAAAAAACAAAAAAAACAAACTTTAATTACTTTTTGTTCTGTTGCTTATGGCAATTCTTGTTCTTCTGCTACGTATTTACATATTCTTGATAAAATACAAATAAGAATCTGCAATATTATCGGTCCTGACTTGGCTTCTCGGCTTCAGTCACTTTTACACCGCAGTAATGTAATTCCGTTTGCCATTTCTCTATGTAACTATTACTCTTTGTTACTCTCTGACTTCCTGTCAGTGCAATAATCGTAATATTTTTAAATATATATATATATATATATATATATATATATATATATATATATATATGTATGTATATAAATAAAAAAAGAAAGAACAGTAAGATATAAAATCCGGTGTTCTTATAGATATTTTATTTTTACAAAATAGTGCTCAATGTAAATTTACAGAGCATTAATATTATAAATTAATTGATTTAAAATATGTTTTTTTTCGCTACACAGTTCCAACCATGTTTCAAAAATAGAAGCTAAAAACCCTGAATTTAATTTTGCAATTAAATTAAACGCATTAGTTCCATTTCATCTTCAAGCGAATTTTGGAGTAACTTTCAAAAATTACCGGGTTTTAAAGACACAGCTAAAATCACGTTTCCATGGTTACAGAATATTCTACTTAAATTGAACAAGGGATGTCTAGATTTTCTATATGTCAGTATCATTGTATCAGTTATTAGCTACAATTTGGTAAGGGGTAGGGATGTATTTTACAATGAAATCTAACATCAGTTGAATGGATGTCGTCTGGATTTAAAAAAAAAAAAAATTATTGTTAACGGTAAAAAAATTTCAACGTCATTTTTTTTTCTTTTATAAATTTAAAGATTTTCGGGGGTTTTTTGATCATAATACTTTTTATTTAACTACGATTTGAAATATTCTCCTTTTTAATTTTTATTATACTATATTCTTTTTAAGAACAGTTAAATGTATTAGAATCCATTATATTATGTAGGATTATTTTAACATCAAGTTTAAGTATGTATATGAGGTTACATTATATATATATATATATATATATATATATATATATATATATATATATATATATATATATATATATATATATTAAGGTTCCAAAGTTTCAAGCCATCCCTGAATTATGGGAGGAATTTGACCCAAAACTTGAATGAAAAAATTGAAAAAAAGGCAGTTATGAAAAAATAATGAAATCAATTATCAAACTTATTCTTTGAGAAACTTTTACAATGGCTGCCAAACATTTGTACTGTAGCAATCAAAGCCAAAGAAAAATATTTTGTCGAGAGCAAAATTTAATCATAAATGCATTTTTCTTTTTGCCATAATAAAGTGGCTAACAAAAATAATCTGTCACACTTTCAAATCATGTATAATAAGTTTCCCTTATTTAAAGTACAAACAACTATTTTTGAGGCCAATTTAAAAAAAAATTACGAAGGATCGCCTCAAAATATTGAACTGTAGATTCTCGATTTTAAGTTTAATTTTTATAATTAAATTTTCAATTTTAATTTCAGTTTTGAAACATAGAAATTTCTGTATCGTGATTGAATCATATTTTTAAAAGAAAATAATTATAATATATATATATATATATATATATATATATATATATATATATATATATATATATATGAATACAGAAATAATTTAAAATCCATCAATGTCAGGTTAGAAATTTATTTCATGGACCTCCCGTATTTCTCTTCAGACGAGTTTTGCATTAATGAATGGAGTTGAATTTATTCAGACACAAGGGAAAGGACAAAAAGAAAAAATAAGAAAAAGAGAGAGAAAAGCAAAAAAGAAAAAAGTTTTAATTTCAAAAGGGAGAAAGACAAAAAGGGGATGAAAGATTTAAATATAAGATTTTGAGAGGAATTGACCGATAAAAAAACTAAATTTTAGAGAGAAGTGCAAACAAGTGCGGGGG